>JAAGVU020000076.1:2499777-2514776 GCA_011763525.2 Mormyrus iriodes | reverse complement strand
AAAGCCTACTGGGATTTTCCCTTTTATTGTGTGTGTGTGTGTGTGTGTGTGTGTGTGTGTGTGTGGGGGTGGGGGGGGGGGGGGGGGGGTGTTCTATGTATATTTTACAAAACCTGTAATTTTGACGTTGTGGAGACCATATTTTTCAGTCCCCACAAGGGTAAACTCAGTCCCATAAAAAACTGTGACTGCAATCAAATGGTAAAAATGCCAATAGTCTTGTATTTTGTGTGGTTATTTATGGTTAAGGTTATGGCTGGGTAGGAGTTAAGGCTGTCATTGTTGGGATTAGGGTATTTCCCATAGAAATGAATGGAGAGTCCACAAAGATATGAATACAAGCATCTGTGCTTCTGTGCGTGTTCGTGTATGTGTGTGTGTATCTCAGTGACCGTCCTGGCCATCTTTAATGAGCTCCACGCGGACGTTGACCTCTACGCACTGCTGTTTGGGGAGAGTGTAATGAACGATGCTGTCGCTATCGTCCTCTCGTCGTAAGTTACCGCGGTCACAGTGTGACACTTGCGCCAAGCTGCCTGTTCCTCGCGTACGGGAAATCCACTCCCCAAGTGCAGGGGTGGCTGCCGAGGACATAAACCTTGTCAAGATGATTGGGAGCTGGAACAGAATCTGCCGTCATTTTACTGCTGTGTCAGTATCAAATTTTATCCGACCCTGGACTAAAATGTTCCCGTAATAAGCTGTATTAAAGCATCCAGTACTGAAAGTTTTTTTTTTTTTTTTTGCTTTGCGGTTTTGAAAAGGCCTTCAGGAATATATGCTTTTCTTACAGAAGGGTAATACCTTTTTGGCAGTTGAAAGGTTTTTTTTTTTTTTTTTTAAGTAAATTCTCATTTGTTCTTCGTCTTAAATGCCATGCTGAGGTTTGAAGGAACTGTCACTAGGTGGCAGCAGTCCATCAGACTTGTTAGATTTTAATACTTTGGCTCCACCTACTGGTCAAACTTTTTTTTTTTTTTTTCATATTTTTGTTTTGACTAGAAACTTCCATTGGCTGTTAGGAACCACATATGATGAATACGTTGAATAGCCAAAATAGCTAACACAGACTGTGTTATTATAAACTAACAACGACTTGGTTGCTAGTTTTCCCAGGCTCTGCTGGTTTCAGAATCTTGTCAGTACTGTGCAATGCTGGGATATGTGATTAGTGTGTGCGATTTCTGTACTTCTTGTTCTCCAGATCTATTGTGGCCTACCAGCCCATCGGCGCCAACTCGCACACGTTCGACGCCTCTGCGTTCTTCAAGTCGGTGGGGATTTTCCTTGGAATCTTTAGCGGCTCTTTCGCCATGGGGGCCGTCACTGGAGTGGTCACTGCTCTCATATCCTTCTCCGGGCTGATTTGTGCGTTTTTGTGCATTTACTTTCCTTGCGCTTGTTGCATCTGTTCAATACTATAGGCTCTCTAACAGAGAGGTGGGAATGCAGGCATGCAAAACATGCCCACATATTCAAAGTAAGTTATGATAACAGTCAGAGGATTCCAGTATGTGATCTGCCCTAACCCTGGCAGGCCGTCACAGCGAAAGCGGATTTGGTGGCTGACAGCGACTAGCAACTGTAGTCGTTATATAATAATGTTATTATATAATGATTGTTATAATGATGTGATGTGGTGTTATATAACAACAGTAGAATAATGTCATATATTGTCAGAAAGAGCAATCTATTCTCAACAGCTTCCTTATTTTGTGTTTCAATTCTTTTGTATTCAACTGGAAAATCCAACCTCAGGCTTGGAGAGTGTGGAGGGGTGGCTTTCTGAAACTTTGAGACTCGTCGTACCTAAATGTTTCAAATTTCCCCCCCCCCCCCAAAAAAAAAAAAAAGGTACGGACAATGGTGTTAGCATGTCGCTTCATGAAAGTGCAGTGATGTTTTACAGGGAACAGCAGAGTACTTTGCTCCTGTGTGCAAGCTGACTGTAGCCTGTTGGCCTTGACTCTTTTTCACGTGACCAAGTTCACCAAGCTGCACTGCTTCCCTTTACTGGAGACTGCTCTGTTCTTCCTCATGTCCTGGAGCACATTCCTATTAGCTGAGGCTTGCGGTTTCACAGGTGAGTGGGTGGGGCCCAGTAAAGGGGGGCGAGTAGGCAGGCTGGGAGATTGCCAGGAGAACAGGGGCCTCCTGGATGTCAAGGTCATTTCCCCCGTGCCAACAGTGTTACAAAAGCTTCTGCGGGTAATTGTTTCATTTGGAGTGGAGACATTCTGTCTCTGGGGGGCTCTCACATGTATCGGGTTGGGGGGGGGGGGGGGCTTTCTCCCATGCTGATGACTGTTCTGCTGTCCTTGCTGCATGTAGGTGTGGTAGCAGTGTTGTTCTGTGGGATCACGCAGGCCCATTACACCTACAACAATCTCTCAGAGGAGTCCACCAAGCGCACCAAGCAGGTCAGAAACAACTCTGTCACACCTTCCTTTCACCAAAATCACGTGATCAGCCTGGCAAGTACAGGTCATCTGAATCTTGGTCGAGTAGGGAAAAAGTTTCTAAAAATAAATCAAAACAAACAACAAAATTTATCAGAACAGTCATTGTAGGGGCTCCACCTTTCCTGCAAAAAACCCATCTCTGCTGGTCCCAGATCAGTCCCATAGCCCCTCTAAAGCTCCGAGCAGTTTGGGTTTGAGGACTGGTCTGGAACCCTGCTAACTACAGTACTGGAGGCTGCTTAAGCTGATTAAAACCAGGATGCAGCTTTCGTATCATGCAGGGGGCAGATGGAGTTCTATTAATCCCTGTGTGTTCTATGAACACCCTCAGGTTTGGGATGAAGTGATAGAGGGGGATGGGTGAAGAGCGTGTGAATTCTGCTAGACGTGCTGTAATTCAGGATATCGTTATGCCCTAAATAATATAGCCCCGGGGATTGGTGTCTTTACCTCAGTGGATACCCAGTTCTGACTGTGGGCCATTGGAGGGCTTGAATATAAAATCAGGCTGTTCACAAGCTCAGTAAAGTAACATATGGGCGATAGAGATGACAAAGAAATCGACATCTTTGCTGCTTGGATCCCAAAATAACAGAACATTTGAAAAACCCCAATAAGAGCTGAAAAACTCTCCTCATTTGCCATTGCGTGTGTGTGTTTTTTTTCCCCAGCTTTTTGAGGTTCTGCATTTCTTGGCGGAGAACTTCATCTTTTCCTACATGGGTCTAGCTCTCTTCACCTTCCAGAACCACATCTTCAGCCCCATTTTCATCTTGGGGGCATTCGTATCCTTCCTCAACACTGACAGCTCTGAAACCTATTCTGTGGTTCTTTGATCATTTTCAATTAGTAGCATGAAACGGTAGCTCCACGTTCACCAGTTTATATAACATGTAGCACATAGCCCAATGGGACTCTGTACTGTAGTGAGACATCTTCATATCGCTAGTCTGGTCTTTTAATGAGTATGCCACCTACTGTCCATTACTCAGAAGGGACATTCATTGCAAGTAAAAGTAAAATGGACTTGGGGGGTGAGGGTGACCAATTGAAAACCAGAAATTCAAATTCTTTTTTGATGTTTAATCATAGGGTTTTTAAAATGGTCACAAAAGAGGGTATGCAGATTTATCTGAGACCGGGCGGGGGGGCCGTGCTTTGATATTCTGTCTGAACGGCCGCATTCCATTGATGTCTGTGGCCCTGTAGATGAGCTGGGAGCTCTACACCGTCGGGCCTATGGGCTTGCATGTGAGAGGGGTTTGAACATCTCCAAAGTGCAGAGATGGTGTGTGTGGGAGAATGCGCTCTAAGGAATAATGTGAGGGCAGGAAGCTCAGTGGGGGGCGCTGTAGCGTGCTGCTTTCAGAATGACTGTCAAAAGCCCCCCCTCCCTGTGTGTGTCGCTTGAGAAAGAAGGGGTTCCCCCTGCCCCACCCCGCTGTTCTTTTCCTTAACCACATCCTGCCAGGTTGCCATCTTCATAGGAAGGGCCTGCAACATCTACCCCCTCTCCTTCTTCCTCAACCTTGGCCGCAGGCACAAGATCAGCGGAAACTTCCAGCACATGATGATGTTTGCAGGTGGGGGAGGGGGGAGGAGCTTCTTTTGATCCCGCCTCACCATTGACATGACCAGCAAATGACAAAGCACAGGCCCGTCTACGTGTGTGCCTGAGCGCATATGCCTTTGTTGGCAGATTTCCCTGCTTTTTTTTCACCCGCTTAACATCAGACCTGCTATGTTCATTGTCCCCCCACTTTCCCGTTTGCCTGCCAGCAGAGGATTATTAATCACACAGAAGATAGAATTACAGAGTGTTAAGTGAGGGAGAAAGACGGAGCGTACTTGTGAATGTGCGGATTTGAAATCCTCTGTGAAACACTGTAATACCTAAACATAGGGGCCTCATAAAGTCACAAACATACAGAACCAGTCAAAATTCTGGAAATGTCTACTGAAAATCATTCTTTTGATACAAGATAATGAGCCTAAGCACACCTGGAGGTTATATAGTACAAAGAGAGAGACTGATGACCTGGGCCCCACAATCCCCCAACCGGAACCCTATAGAGGTGATTTGGGATGAGTTGGATCGAAGAGTAAGAGCGAGGCAGCCAGCTTGTGCCCAGAGCTCGTGGAAGCTCCTTCAGGGCTGCTGGAGACGCATTCCAGGTGGCTACATCTGGATGTTGGTTGAAGGAATAGTCTTGGCGCCTGAAGTGCTGTCACCAAAGCAGAAGGGGGCTGATTACTTCATTGCTTTGAGGCCTTTTACTATGAGGTGAATAACGGCTAAAGTCGAGACAAAGGCGTTAAAAGCAGGTGCATCCGCACTTTTACATGGTGCTGTATGTCTGTATTTATGATTACTGTCATATAAATGCATAGATGCATGTAAAAACCCATGTATGTCTCTGCCATACAAAGGCATATTTTCTCATAATTATGATATAATCAGGACTCCTAGGCCTTTTCTAAGAAAATGCTGTCATTTACCCATCTACTGCACCTATGGCGGGACACTCTCCGGTGCGTTTTCTCACTTCAGTGTCAGCATCGTTGCTGTGCTGTGCCTTTGTAGGACAGATCTGTGTGGCCTTTAAGTTTGAAGTGTCGCGGTGTGTCCACACGTTCCCAGCCTTGACTGCTGGCGGGGGGTGTTTCCCTCCTGCAGGTCTACGAGGCGCCATGGCATTCGCCCTGGCCATCCGCGACACGGCCACCTATGCGCGGCAGATGATGTTTACCACCACATTGCTCATAGTGTTCTTCACCGTCTGGGTCTTTGGCGGGGGCACCACACCCATGCTGTCCTGGCTGCACATCAGGTTAGTATTCATCTGCGCAAAAAAAAGAAATTAAAATTTGATGTTGCATGTGGCATCCAGTTGGTTGCACAAAGATCGATTTCCTGTGTGGAACTGCATTTTATCCGGTCAGTATAACATCAGCAGTGGGTGGTGTGTAGCCCCCCCCCCCCCCCACTCCACTCTTTTCCATCTTTATCGGTTTTGTCCAGTTCATCCCTTGTATTTCCTGCCAGTTACCATGGGCCTATTAAAAGGTCCTTCCTCAGAAACCGGAGGCATTGCCAAGGCATTGGATAATATTCCTTACAGCTTCCAAGTGGATGTTATAACTAGACAACGGGGCAGGAGGGGGCCACTGTACTGTTATTCTGGACACCAATCCAGACTGCAGAGCCTTCATTCCCCACGGCCTGCCATCCCCAGCATCTGCCTCTCTGTCACACTAGGAGATCCACTGATCAAATTAACACCACAAATTAATGCATCCCCACCCCCAGTGGTGTTTGCCGGCGTGTTCCCATGGGCAGTGGCAGTAGGACGTGCTCTCGCTCCACATTTATTAAAGTTATTAAGCGGAGGAGGTGTTTGTTTGCAGGTGTGGAGGTCCTGCTTCTTTTATTTTCCTGTGAACAGTGTCGGGGGGGGGGGTGTCCAGTTTCGCTCCGGATGATTGTCATGCTGGTTTGTTTATGATGGTTTCTCATCAAATTAGGACAACGGTTTCCTAGCTGGTGGTTTCGATTTTCCTACATGGTGGTTTCGGCACCCTTATTGCTAAGGTTGCCCGCGTTCCAGGTTCTGCAGTCAATAGCGTTGCACCTAAAGGAAACTGTGAGACTTCCATTCCACCTCCCCCCTGCCACCTCTGAGCCTGCTAAAATAGGGAAGTTGCATGCCTGTGTGGGGCAGGTCTTCACTGTATGTGCAGCTCAGGATGTTACTGGGACTCAGAGTGCAAGTAATGCCCCTCATGTGAGTGTCTGAGCTGCTGAGTCAGATGATCTTGCCCTGAGCGGTCAGCTCTGTGTCCCTGAGGCCTGGATGGCTGCCTGGCAGAGCGGCCTGCTGGGATACGGACAGGCTGTTGTCGCCTCCCCTCTTTGTCTGGCCTCAATCCCCCTCAAACTGCCTATTTGTTAATGAAATGGCCTTATATGATGGAGTCCATTATTAACCAATGTATACTAATTATGCCTAAATATATCACATTCGTTCCAAGGGCATGTGAGTTCTGGTGTTCTTATTTGTTCGTTAATAAACTGTTATTCGTTGTTCTTTTTTGTTTGTGAGTAAACCAGGGATTCATGTTTCTGGCTCCTGTTTAAACTATTAACCCAGTTCATGATCCAGTTAGCCATTTATCCAGGTGTCTGTCACTGAGAAATGTCCTGGCCATGCCCCCCCAGAGGGGCTGCAGTTCACCGTGATGCCTGTAGGCGTCCCCACACTAAAAGCGCTGTCCCTGTGCTGTGCAGCGTCGGTGGGAGAGCAGAGGAGTCGGATAAGGAGCTTCACAGTATGCCGTGGCAGTATGTCAGGTGACACGGCAGGAGGGGGAGGTGGCGGTGGGGGGGCCCTCGACCCGCTGGGTCTTCAGTGATTTACATTATGCAGCTTCTAGGGTCACTATCAGCCTCACCTGTCTGGCCTGCTTCACTTTTGGGGGGGGTGTAATCCCTGGTGAGATTCTGTGGTCACTGTTACAGTGCCAGCGTGTGGTTAACATCTCCTTTTCCTTTGGGGGGGGGAGTGATCTCCAGCTCCAGTGAGAATAAAAGGAGCAGGATTAAGCTGCTCTGATGCGTGTGAATGACAGGCTTCTCTCATCCCACTGGTGGCACCAGTAATGGGGGGAGCAGACTCAGAGTGGAAGAGTCCTGAATATGTGTGTGTGTGTGTGTGTGTGTGTGTGGGGGGGGGTGAAATCACGCAGATGGCGGTACTCATTATGGATGCCGGTGTGAGACTGTCTGCTGGCACGCAGGCCTCTTCCAGTGCATGGGGGGCGCTAGGCCTAAAAACAGGACGGACGTGCGCTCTAACACCTCATTTCCACTAGTGCCACACCGGTTATGGTGCCGGTGCTGACAGGGAGCCGGTTCTCAGTGCCAAAGTGGCACCATGTGAGAACTGAACCGGTCCGCTGGTTAACGACATTCATAACCGACTACGAACACGTACACATTAACAGGCAAGGAATATATTTGAGTTGGTTAAATACTGTGTTTTGACAGAGAATGTTTAAGCTAACGGTAACTTAAGTGCTAGTTCTTAAGTTGGCATTAGTCAAAACATTCTTTTTGATACGGCTAGCTACATTACAAAGCATTACTAATTACCGTTTTATAACTAATTATTTGCTGCATTTTTGCTGTGTAGTCTGTATCAGAAGATGGACGTCACCTGTGGTTTGGGTAGATATGGGAGTCATTTGACTACACGTCATCGTCTCTAACATCGAGAGCAAGCACCAAATTTCGTTTTTGTGTTCCCATAAGGAAGTGTGTTGCAATCACACTTTGTAGGGCTGCCAACTTTAGTCAGCTGACTGGAGTAAGATTTTCAATTTGACACAATTCTGCACACACATGCACACGCATTTACATGCATGTATCAGCTTCATTACCTTGTAAATAGTCTGTAGGGTTTGCAAACTACCCCAACGCTTCGATGTAGCTAATTTTAGGTTTGTAATGGAATAACATAGGATTGCCTAAGATTTCTTGTGTGAGAGTGTCACGCCATATGCGTGAGAGCTGGCAGCCCTGACTGTACAGGCTGGCTATCAGCAATGAATGATGAAGTGAGCCACTTTTAAATACTTTTCATCCCACGCTGCCTTGTGACAGGCCTTTGTAGTTTTCTTACTACTTTTGTATTTTACATTTGTTCATTTGCGCTGTAGTGTGAGTGTAGCCTCCTTTGTCCAGCTTTGCTGAAAATATTCAGAAATTAAAGCAAACGCTTAAAACAAACAAAACATCAAACACTGAAAGTTAAGGCGGCTCTGCTAAAATTAACAGCTCATCGTAACCCCTCCCCACATGCCAAGGTGACGGGTTCACTGTTTCCACCTGGCAGTTGTCTGGAGCCATGGTGGAAACAGTTTTTCAGACACAGCACCAGTCGATTTTGGCATGGAACCAGTTCCAAATTAGGCACTGACACTAGCACCACATTGGTGGAAAAGGGGTATTAGAGGCAGTCTGGTGCAGGTTCTTATCAGGGAGTACCCCTCTCTCTCTCTCTCGCTTGCCCGTTTGCTCATTCTGCTTGTCGTGATGGAACGGGAGGGAGGGGTTCACTGGGTGGTAGCCTGACACAGAATGGCAGCCGTCTCTGTTCGCCGTCATGGATCTGATTGGTTCCCTGGGAGCTGGTAAAGTGCAGTTGTTTCGAGGTGGAAACACCTGAGAGGGGGAGGGGTGAGGCTCTGACATCACCACTTGGTGAGGGTGGGGTGATGGGGTGGGGGTTAGGGTTGTTTTTCTGTCCCACTTTCTCACTGGATGCCTGGTGTGGGTGAGTCACGGGCATGCTTCCTTGTTGCAGTGTGTGTGCGTGTGTGTGTGTGTGTGTGTGCGTGCGTTTGTGACCTGCTTGGCCTGTAGTAGGAGGGCAGCTTTGTGGGAGCTGCTTATACCAGCCTCTGCTGACACTTTGTCCACGGTCGCACACAGACGTACACACACCCGTCTCTCTGCTTTTACTAGTCTAACTTTCTCTCTCTCCCCACCCTCCATCCCCCATACCCCCAGAGTTGGCGTGGACCCAGACCAGGACCTCCAGCCCACTGGAGAAAACTTCCAGGTCCTCCAAGGTGTAAGTCCCACCCCGTTTCTTCTGCTGCCAGGCTCCTGTTGGTCTTTTTTTCATGAAACTGACTTTATAAACTGTCATGCAAGTGACGGCAGCTCCCTGTTTCACTTCACGCATCTAACACCCCCCCCCCCCCCGTGGCCTACTTCCTGTCACCTCTGTTCCCATGACCGAACAGCAGCCAGGGGACAAATGACAGATACCAGAAGTACAAGGGGGGGGGGGGGCAACGCATCATGGGAGGAAATCGGAGTTGTGCACAGCTGCGGTCTCTCTCTCTTATAAAGGCAGACTCGTGCAGGCCCTGCGTCTCTGCCCTGCGCCTTTGCCAATGTTCTGATAATGGAGATGTGTGCAGTCTGTCACTGGCCCCACTGAGTGTATCGGCATGACAGGAAATGCTCTCCACTTTCAGAAGCGAGCGCCAGCACTTCCTAGCACCCCCAGCAAAGCATCTCGGGCGTCTACAGCGTGAGAGTTTGCCGTGTGCCCCGGCCCCGATAAGCATGATGAACAGGCTGCCATGCTCTGTCCTGTAGTGCAGCAAAGGACAGGCTGACCTTGTGTGTGCGTGTGCGTGTGCGTGTGCGTGTGTGTTTGCTCGCACCCCTTTTCTTATCACAGGAGGAAGTCACAGCCACTTTTGTCACCCATGTCCCTCAGAGCATGGGGAGGGCAGCCTTTGGTCATGCTGGAGCAGGACCCCGCCCCTGGATTTTCTGCTAGCCAGCAGCTAATCACCATTGTTTTCTCTGAACTCCAACTGCCACACTATCAGCGTTCCGCAGTGCCCCCCCCCCCAGACTCTGACATTATCTTTTGTTAGCGTAAGGGCTCGTTCTATAGGTTTGTTGGAGCTGGGGGGTGATGCGGGCTGCCTGGTACAAGCCACAGGGGTATGGAACAGGGCACAGTGGGGGAGGCCTGCACAGGTACAAGTTATGTTCCTCTAAGCTGCTATCCCCCATGTGTCCTCAGGATGGTGTCCAGCCGGAAGGAGGCAGCAAGACCAAGCAGGAGAGTGCTTGGCTGTTCCGTCTCTGGTATACCTTTGACCATAAGTATCCTGGCATCGCGCGGCATGACCTTATCAGCGGAGAAGGGTACCTGGGCGTCACGCGGGCGCTAAGTGGATACTTTTTGCCATCACGCGTCGCTGGCACGTGTACAGACTGCCTTATCGGGTGCTGAGAGCAAATACCCTGTCATTCTGCATGTTCCTGAGAGCAGTCAGCGTCAGCCTGTTGAATTTCTGACCCATGTGACGGGGACACTTTTTTTTTTTTTTACACCTGCCAGAGCACCTTCAGTTTCCCGGTCACCGTCTCCTAGAAGTGCCCGGGGTGATGCTGGGAGGCCATTTATGCTTTGTGGCCTGGGCTGCCCTGGAGACTAGGGGCAGCCATGGACTGCTGACCCCCCTGCCTGCTCCACACCTGTGGCATGCAGTGCCCGTTTTCCCTCCATATTATCGGCAGCCAGCCATTTACAGCGAAGCAGGGTGCCAGTCACACACATAAATTTACCTTGGAAGCCTAATTCGGTCTTTACATGATGCCACCTAAATTGCTGCACGTGTCTAGACACACGACCTTTTAAAGCGTCCTGTTTTCGTTCCCTGGGAGTTGCCTCCATTCGCTCCCCGTAGATCTGATGACTGGAAAGAACTAAAGCTCCTCTCCGCGTCACAGAATTCTGCCACAGGCTGGTTGTCTGATTAGTTCCTCTGGAGCTCTGAATCCTTTAAAAGGATTGCTTGGATTCTTGGATTGTTTGCATCCAGGCATTCAGATGTCTTGATTTTTATTTTTTTTCTTCAGGGCTACAGTAAAGATTCACAAAGGAGTTGTTTGCCATTACCCCCCCCCCCAACAGTCTGTCATTTTTCACATATCTCTGTAACTTTACTGCGTCTACCCTGAATAACAGATCTCTTGATTTTGATTGGACGAGTGCCACATCAGTCACTAAACAAGGAGCCTGATTGGTCTGTAGAGGTTGAAAGCCCCAGCTCTTCTTGCTTCCCCTTTTGCTTGTCCCGTTCAGAGGTGGGGCCACCCACCCGCAGCCTGGGTGTCTGCTAACAAAGTCGGTTAGGTCCTAATCTCTGGTTTTCTATCATTTTATTTTTATCAGCTTAATTTTAACCTCTGCAGATGTGTCTGTCAGTCATGATGGGTCACAGAAAGTTTTGAGGTCTGTGTGATGAGCATCATTCCTGAGGTGTTCTGTAAGGCTGGTTCTGGATTTGCCATCAGATCTGGCATCTCCGGACCTGGTTCCGGCCCATATCCTGCCTGCCCACATGTTCTCTGCTCATCCTCCTTCCATAACTTTGGCCCCTTTACACTCTGCCCATTCTCAGCCCCAGCCCCCACCTGCCCCATATGGACTGCTGGTCCCCAGAGATGGTCATGGGGGGTGGGCAGAGGTTCCGGCTATGCTCCTGACACGGCCCAGTAGAGCCTTTCTAGGGGACCGGCGTCACCCCTTCGGCACGGTCTGATGGAACAGAGTGCTGTTTGTTCAGCTGGCGTATTGGGCCTGCCTATGCTCTGGGCCCATAAACGCTCCAGCCAGCCATGATATTCCCTTGGCGGCCTCCTGTCCTGGCTGCTCATGGGCTGCGTTTCTACAGGCTCTCCGGATGGGGTCTTCTGTTTAAAACAACACTAAGGGCCCCCAGGGCTAGAGATATCTGCTGTATGATAGCTTTCCTGGCTGTTGGTGTGGCCACTGCCATATCCGCCCGTCTTGTTTGGGTGGGGTGGGCATGTCCACATCGCCGACTCGCCAGCCTATAGGACTCCTTGACCGTGTGCCACAGCTACTTGAAGCCCATCCTGACGCACAGCGGCCCTCCCCTGACCACCACGCTCCCAGCATGCTGTGGGCCTGTGGCACGCTGCCTCACCAGCCCTCAGGCCTATGAGGTGAGTATGCCACATGCGCGCACACACACAAATCTTTGTAAGGACTCTCAATTCATTCCTATAGGCATAACCCTAATCCTAGCAATGACAACCTTAACCCCTACCCAGCCCTAACCTTAACTATAAGTAACCAAACAAAATACAAGACTTTTTTAGCATTTTTAGTTTTCTGCTTGCTGTAACAGATTTTATAAAATTCAAATTCTCCTTCTGGGAACAAGGTCAAAATAACAGGTTTTTATCACATTGTGGGACATTTTGTCCCCACATTGTAAATAAATATGTGCCCAAACACACATTGACACACACACACAAAACCACTTTGTCTGGACTGAGGCTTGTGGTTCAGATAAGCTGAAATGAACAGATACACTTGCTTTTGGAAATCGGAGTATTATCTTTCAACCACACAGGGGACGTCAGCTGTGTGTGTGTGTGTGTGTGTGTGTGTGTGTGTGTGTGTGTGAGAGAGAGAGAGGAGTAATTGAGTTGACTCTTAGAGGTAGGCTCAGTCTTTCCACATTGAATTTAAAATGCCCTATTTTTCCAAGTTGCCCAAAGTCTTAATGAACTTAATACCATGCAGTGGAGTCAGTAACCTGTGAGCGTTAAGCAAAAGTCCAGTTCCCCTTTTAATGGAGCAAGTCGATTCTTCACTTTGTGTGTTCCGGACATGATGTACGCGTTCTCCTTCTGTCTGGTCTGTGGTTTCTCTTTCTAGCTGTCAAGGCAGATTGGAGCGTCTAAACGTCCTTAAGTAATCTGGATATTCATACTGAGGGTCAACTTCTTACAAAAGCCCCTGTTGATGAACCTCTTTGTGCTCTGAAATTCGTCCCAACGACTTGAGCGTGAGGAACATCCCCCTTTGATCTGAGCCCATTTTAGCCATTTTTGGTGACTCTATCTCTGCCATCATTGAATGAAGCGCAGGATGTCATCTGCTAATTTCAGACGCCTGTTGAGATATTTAATCTGCTGACCCTTCAGGCACAAGTGGAAAGTCTCTGTACAGCTTTGTCTCAGATGAAGTCATCCAGTGTTTACTTTCTGTAGTTGGGGAGTGTTGTTCTGTTGTGAAGATGAGTCCAGATTCTCAGTTTAAGGGCCCCCATTCTCTTGGTGACACTGGCCACCACGTCACCCCCACATCTGTTTTGCTGAATAAGTCAAGAAGAGCATGGCACATGTTGCTCCTGTACCCCTCTGCCACTGGATGACACAGTATTGCCCCCCCCAGGCCTTGGATTCATCCAACAGTAATTCTGAGAAAGGCTGACGTAACTCATTTTAAAATAGTCTCTTCTGAAACCAAAAACTGAGAACTGTGTTCTCAAAGCATTGTTCAAACCATGTAAAGCAACTGGTAATATTCTGAGAAGGACGAAATATCCGGTTTGTCTTTAATAGATGCGTCCATTTAAGTCCATTAATATTAATGTACCCATTCTCTCCGTGGGGTCGTGTTTCAGTGCTAACTAGGATTTTATTATTTATTATTATTACTACTTATTAAGAAATAGATTATGAAGAAAGTGTAAGAAATGTGTACATTGTTTTCTGGTTCTGGCTGTCTGTCCAATAGTTTTCCCAGTGGACTAGTCTGAACTATTTTGGCAAGCCTCCCCACCCCCCATCATGGTTTGCTCCATTGTGACGATACCTTCGCATTTCCCTGCAATTCTAGGAACATGGACGGGCGTCTCACAAACGGGGGTTTGACCTCCTGTCTGCTCTGAATTTGGCTCAGAATGTGTTTACTGGGAGAGAAACATAGAAAGTGTTTATTATTATTATTATTATTATTATTATTATTATTAATAATAATATTTTAGTAAATCACTTCAAACGTGACTGAAGCACACTGCCACACGCAGGTGAAACACCGTAACTGCACATTTTATCAAAATGAAGTTATGACCAAACTCAGGTCTCTCTAGAATCTATTTTTTTTCTTGATACTATTTTAGTTCAGCTATGCCTTCTTTTAAAAAGTTTTTCAAGCCCCTTTTCTCTGTCAGCATACTCACTGTATTCTGCTGTTTCAGGCAGTAGGCGTTAACCTGTCCCCGAAGCCTCTTTCCCCACCTCAGCCACTCTCGACCCCTCCCAGGGATTTCGTTTTGAAGTTTAGCTCCCTGTTGGTAATCTCTGCTGCCCTGGCTGGTCCATTATCTGCCTGCCCTGCTCCCCCAGGACCATCACCATTTACGCAAAGCATCAGAAGCATTACTACTGCAGGGTTACGAATGGGGCCCCAGAAGGTGACCTTTCCTGTCCTCTTTGGCCAGCCCCTTGCCACACAGGCCCTGCTCCTGAGCGTTCCTAACCCCACCCCCACTGGGGAGTTGTCCTGGTAGTTTTGTTAAAACTACGTTTAGGTAAGACCCATCAGTGTTCAGGGGTTATAGTTTTAAACTGTGTGGGGGAATAGATTCTCCCAGTCCCATAATACTCTAGTGTAACCTGTACCAGACACAAGGTATTTTTAATACATCCTGTGACTCTTATTAAAAAGAAAAGGGGAGGAACCGTGTGTGTGTGTGCGTGTGCGTGTGAGTCCTTTGTCTGTGTCCAGCAATCCTTTGTCACGTCCCTGGTGTCTCCATGTCCACAGAACCATGAGCAGCTGAGGGACACAGACTCGGACCTCATCCTGAATGACGGCGACTTGACGCTCACCTACGGGGACACAGCCATCACAGCCAATGGGGCCTCAGGAGGTCATGAGGACGGCAGCTCCGCTGACTGGGGTGGAGTCAATGGCAAGCGGGGCGGGGCCACGTCAGAGGCAGCGGCTTTGGAGCGGGAGCTGGAGGCCCGGGAGCAGGAGTTGATCACTCGAGGGACACGCCTGGTGTTCCCAATTGAGGACCATGCCTGAACACCCCACCCCCCCCCCCCCCCCCCCCCCCCCCCCCCCCCCCCGCCCCCCCCCCCCCCACTCCGCCTCCCCCCCCCCCCCCCCCCGC
>JAAGVU020000076.1:2485682-2499677 GCA_011763525.2 Mormyrus iriodes | reverse complement strand
CGCCCGCCCCCCTCCCGCCCCGCCCCCCAGTGTACTCCTCCCACCCCTGACCCAGCACAGACCGTGGAGTAAGAAGGGACTTTGGTGACAGCAAAGGGAGGGACTTGGATTTGCCCCCTGGGGGGGCTTCTTGCCCCTGTCCCGTTTGTCGAAACCAGGCTCCCGTCTGAGTGCGGAGAACCACTACATTTCATGGTGGAGGCCGAGGTGCTCGGACTGGGTGGGCCACTCACACCTGCTCGCCCCTTAGCCATTTTATTTAGAGAGGAGATGGTCTCCCGGGGTCCTGATGGCTGTCTGACATCATAGAAAGTTCACATTTCCGGAAGGTCACAGGGGTGGGGAGGACGAAGGGTCATGATTGCCCCCTCCACCACTGTGTCTGTGTGCCTGAACCTAACCCTGATGGCTGAAATGTGGAATCGGAGAGGATGGCTTCTCCTGGCCCTGTCTTGCTTGAGGTGGAGGAACCCTGTGTCTGTGTGTCTGTATGTCTTCATTGCACTTCAGTTGCCTGACACTCCTCTAAAACCACTTCCAGCCAGACGTGGCATTGCCAGCAACGCCTCATTAGCGAAGCAAAGATGACTCTAATTAGGGTCGTCGTCTGGTAGCCTAGACAGAAACATGAGATTTATTTTCTTTTTAACTGTCATTTTTGACACATTGCGTGTCTCTGCTTCTGTCCTCCTCGCAAACTGGGTCCGATGTGCTTTTGTGTTATCATAGTCTTGGCCTTTTATAGGATCTCATGCTATGCTGTGTTCTTATCAGTCGTTGAGTGTTGAAGCCCTGCCTTCCGTCCCTGGCATCGCATCTTCACATGAACGGAGTGGGCTGGCAGTGCTGAGGCCCGACTGACCGGCAGTCAGCCTACCTGTTGTTTCTTTAAGAGGCCGCTGACTGACTGGGGAAGTGAGCTCAGAACAGCAAAACTTTAATCATCCGCAGCGCCCCGTAACCTTCCCCCCCAGTACTTGCTACCTGTGTGGCAATTGGTGCAGCATGGAGTCTCTCTGGCTTAATCGGTTCTGGTCTTCACGAAACCCTGTGAGGCTCGACTCCATATATAGCACCCCCCCTCCTCCACAGCAATAGTAAGGTAGCTCTGAGGTCACCCTACGCCACAGAACATCGTCCGAAGCACTTTAGCCACAGCTAAGCTGTGGTCTTTTGCCTAGAAGCACGTCTGCATGTGACACAGCCCTCACCCTGTCGCCCTCGTGGAGATGGGGCGTTACCCTGCGTGACCTACACCCCTCCCACGCATGTCCTGCACTCTGCGGGAGGTCCTGGAGTTGGAATGACGTGTCTCACTGGGCACCTCTCTCCCCCCTATTTAGTTGTGTGAACCATGGTGCGGCAGCATACCTTATGGCTCGGCCCCCCCTCCCCCACTGTGCTATAAAGGGTGTGCCTCACAGGAAGATGGGGCCTCAAAATGGGGGGTGTGCACGGTCCAGCCAGTGGAGGGTCTTACTGCTCTCTGTGCTCCTTAGTGTTGATAACCTCTGTTTCTCATCTACATATATAAGCTGCTAAAACTCAAAAAAAAAAAAAGGAAAGCCTCATACTGACTGTGTCTCTGATCTGAATGTTAAAAGTTTGCTTTATTTTTAGGGGATTGACCTGGAGCGGAGGTCGGTTGCCTAACGGGACCTGAACATGCCCGTTTCACAATCAACTGTGACTGTAGTTTTCTTTTTGACTTCATGTGGGTGTGGCCTATGACTGGAGGACTGGCTCGCTGCATGGGAAGGGTGTCTTTGTGGTCTGCTGGATCCTGCTCACCCCCGCTGGCGTCCCCTGCTTCCCCCCGCCCACTCTTTGAGCCACTGCACTTGAGGACGCTGTGAACGCTCTTTCTTTTTGCTGTGTCCTGCATGTCGATCTATCTGTCAATAAAACCAGTATGCCAGGAGTGTGTGGTTCGCTCTGTCAATGACCCAGCTTCTTATTCTACTTACACGTCGATTTTGTGGTTAATGTGCATTTTTTTTTTTCTTCGTCATGTTTATAGTTAGCTGTGGCTTTCATCCAAAGAGGCCTGTGTCTGTTGATTCACAGGGCTGAATTTTTGCCTGGAGAAAGTCAGGCTGGTCAAGTGCAATATAAGAGCCATGCACCCCCTACCCCCCTCCCCCAGCATGAATAATGACTCTTAAGGTCACGATCCCTTATACCACGGCCTGTTGAATTCTCAAATCTGATTGGTCAGAAGGGTGTTGACTCATTTTTCATAACTTGCCCACCTAGTGCCAGTCATGAGAATCACCGTAGTAAATCAACGCACAATTATAATCTTTAATTCTAACCACTTAAAATCCCAGACATAAAAATTTTTAATTGGTGGAAACTGCAATTTTCAACTAACGACTGAATTATGGTCTTGGTAGTGATGGACAATTCTCAAATTAACGATGGTGGCTTAGGTCGTCTCGCAGTAAGATGTTTAATTGTTGGTGTCAGAATGTAGTCTCTTTAATATGTTTTCAGCTTGTAAATCTGTAGTAACCGTGGTATAAGCAAGTTAATACACTCCAAGTCGTGCATTATACGTTGGTGTGCATTAACTCTTACATACCTTGCATATCTGTTGTCTGCATTAGAGTAAAAACAGCCCCCCCAGCAAAAACAAGCAAATAACTTTCACTTTCAATCTTGTATTTCGTCAGTTTGGAATAGCCCTCAACAGCCTACTGCACAAGACAAAAAAGTACCACAACAAGAAACGAATCCACACCCATGAAAGCGGCCTTTGTCCTCTGCTTGGTATCTCCCCCCACAAAATCTTTGAAAGTCAGTGTAGCGCTGACCCTTTCAGGCTCAAGTACTACACTGGACACTGAGCAAACAAAAGTGCATGTTCGAAGAGAGAGAGAGAGAGAGAACAGAAGTCATTTATGGAACTGCCGTCACACAAGCCTACTCTCCACTAGGAACAGCTTTTCTGCTTTGGGGAGCAGGCACACATGCCGCTCCACCCCCATCTGTAGGTCACGCTATGTATCACGTATCGAGGAACGATTAACACGGTTTTGATGATCTTTTGACAGGACAGAAAAAAAATACATAGGCATGCCTTTTCTTTAACGTTATGCTGTTTTGAGAGGCTGACTTTAATGTCAAGGTTTGGAATTTCCTGGATGGCAGTGATGTGTTTTTTGTGTGAAGATTAATCTTAAGTTGAGGAAAGGCAGCGTGTAGTGAAAGTCTTCACCAGTGGGGGGCAGCCTTCTCCAAGGTATGTCCATGTGGCATTTGTGGCTCCCTTGATGGGTGGAGTGTCGAATCTGTGGGTGGAACCTAGATTCCTGTTGGATGGGCATCCAATCTGTATAGATTTTGCCTGTTCTAACGCAGTACACACTGTCATCATCAGTCACTGCTTTAGTCCATGTCGTTTTCACATTTGGTGTTTAAGAACTCAATCCAAAGCTCTGTGAGAAACATCCCAGGGTTTGAGAACAACAGGGTAGAGGTGAGGGTGAAGGACAGGCAATCTAGAGCTGCCAAGTCTGTGAGTGGCTGTTTCCCAGGCAACGCACTTCCTCTAGGCAGCACACATCATGAAGGGAGCAGGAAGTTCATTAGTGCTAATAAAGTAAGGATGTAGGACTTGGCTTGTAACGGGGGAACTACACCCTGTGCATATATACATGTTGACGTGTCCATCCGTGCACTTGGATTGCACAGACCCCCTCTGGCGCCCCCTAGGGGTGAGCGAAACGGCTGCTACCACACAGACGCAGGAGCACGCATCTTCCTTCCTGACGTCGTGCGCCCTGCAGTTGTCCTCTGTGCGTCACACTCCTAGAAGAAAATGAAAGGAAACAGTGAACTGAATAAACCAGGAAGGGCAATGGGACTGTGTGCTGCCCAGGCTCTGGGTGTTCTGGTTTGCAATCACTGTCTGGATTTGTCCAATCAGAGGGTAATTATCTCTATTACTAACAGCTATATCTCCCAAAATGCAGTAAATAATTTACAAAATAATACAATGCCAGAGCGTGGTGCTCAAATCAGCCTCCAGAAGGTGTACTTCAGGTGGGTCCATGTCTGATGGACAAGATTAGACAATGGAGTGGTGTCCATGGAGACTGTGGAGGGGCCATGCCAAAGGCATGCCGTCAGAAAGATCAGTGCCATTATCACTCTGTGAGGGACACAGGGGGGAGGAGGGGGCGTGTGCACGCCCGTGCCGCCAAAATGCTCATATGGGACCAGCCACAAAGAGCCCGTGTGGCTGCAGCGTGTCACCTTGCAGCGGGCTGGTGGCCCTCGGCGGTCCTGAAAGGCGCTGCTTGTTGAGAGTCTGTGACAGGAGGGACCGGGGGAGCTTGCCTCTCTGCCAGCAACAAGCCGGCATTGTCCCCCCCCCACCACCCCTGTCTGAGAGCCCAGCCAGCCCGCCAAGTCCCGGTTCGTATGGATCAACTCGCCAGAACCGTACAACTGGGCTTCTTGGTCTCAGGCTTATGATTAAATAAATAAATAAATAGTGAAGAAATGCAAAACCCAGAACTGAGCGAGTCCAGTTTTCTTTACCCAGAATCCGATTACCAGCACATGCAGCAGGGGTGCCCACGTGGCCGCGTGCCTGTGTGAAAATGGCAGGCAGACAGTGCCCATCTGCACCTATGGCGACTGGCTGGGGAAAAACCTCGTTGCATCACCACCTGGGTGGTGCTGCTATGAAACAGCAGAGTACAAGGGCCACCCTTTCCGAATTCTTAGAAAGGGCCAGGGTTAGTAGGAGGGGAGGGTCCATCACACGGCAAGATGTGATCTGCGTTCATGCCCTGCCGGGTCTCCCTAATGCTCCGCACACAGCAGTGACTCTAATTAGTTAATGGGTCCTCCATAGATTAGAAGCTTAATCTCAAAATTGGAAAGATGACAGTATCCATCCTCCATTTAATCATAACAGGCATACTTGGCATCATTAATTTTAGATTTTTTTTTTTTTTTGGTTGGTAGTGGAATGGGATGGGTAACCAGGAAGCTACCATCACAGAGGCAGAGATGCAGCTAGGTGGGAGACAGGCATCGCGAAATCACAGACCGGTATCCGAGCCGACTGGATGGGTCGGAAACAAGCAACGGGGACCGATTTGTAACCTGACAATGGCAGTAACACCGAGTCACTCCATCGAATCCACCCTTAATGCTACATTTTACCTTTCATCATAGTATTTTATTTAATAAATTAATCACTAACTAACATAATTTATATCACAGCCAGTCCCTCTGAGGCTTTAAGTGCAACTCTGTACTGCATAGACAGTAGGGAGCTAGATGGATAAATGGATGCATAAATGGATGAATGGATGGATGGATAAATTAATATAATACAACCCCTACAGCTTTTTGCCCAAAAGCAATGATTCTTTCCCTACTTTGACTTCATGATGTTGGATGCTCTTTCAAAAATGAAAGGGTTAGATTTACTTTTGCATTGCCATGGCTATACTGGCAGGCACACCCTGCCCGATCGCAAAAGCAGGCCTGTTCTGAAGACCCATTCAGTCCCCTTTTTGGACTGCAGTGTCACTGTCCAGAAATAGTCGGGGCCCAGTTTTGGCACTGTTCTGTAAAGTGCAGGATAATTTGGAGCATTTTTACTGAACAGTCTACCAGACTCACCCCCAAATAAAGACACCTAGTCTGTAACTGGCAATAAGGATCTTTATCCTGTACTGAGTACACAAAATGGGTATGTCAGTGGCTATTGCATAGTTAAAAAGGTTAAAAATAAGATGAGGTAGATTACCCTTGATTTAAAATAAAATTCCTAAGAAATACCATTTATAATCCAACACTGGATGCTGGTGCATGGCCTCAAACATAACTTTCCTTATAAAATGCTCTATAAATCTGACCTTTGTTTGTCCTGAGGATACAATGGGGGGGAGGACTCTGCTCTTTTACAGGAGCACCATGGTTACCTTGGAAAAATAAATGTACATATGTATATATTATGGTTTATCACTGCTTCAGTATTAAGTTACACCTTGATATACTTGTTGTAGTACTGCGATATAATTTCCAGTTAACTTACACACACAAAACACTATTCTAAGCACCAATACGTCAAAGGATCACATTTTATATATATATATATATATATATATATATATATATTTCAGTCGAAACGTGACTGAAAGGGTCGCTAGACACATACAAAGGACTCACGGACACATACACGGACACACACACATACACATATACACACACAAGCTCCCCGTGTTACGATGGTCCGAGTTATGATATTTCGACTTTACGATGGGTAAATGTTTGCCCTTTCAGTGTATTATTAAATAAATTACATGAGATATTCAACACTTCATTATAAAATAGGCTTTGTGTTAATGATTTTGCCCAACAGCAGGCTAATGTTAGTGTTCTAAGCATGTTTAAGGTAGGTTATAGGCCAGGCTATGATGTTTGATAAGTTAGGTTTACTGTGTTAAAATGCATTTTTGCCTTACGATAGGTTTTTGTGACCCCATCGTAGCCCGGGGACAGGCTGTACATCACAGACCGGTGCTATGCAAGGTGATGTCAGGATAAAGCGCACGCAAAATCAACAACCTGTTACTAAGACAGACATACATTATGTATTCACTTCACGTAAATGTATTTAAATATTTAACTGCACAGATTTGGATGTTTACGTACGGCATTGCTAGTTTAGAACAATATCAGCCAGACAGTACTTAAATTATGTTAAAATCTAGAGCATAGAGTCATCCAGAACAATGATTGTTATAAATCAAAGACTATAAATATTTTAAAGTCTAGGCCGCCGTGAAACAGATAGCACACAAATGAAATATACATGTCTGTGAATAATGATCTAGCATCGGAGGTTGAAATAACGCACTATTTACTAGGTCTGCAGTGCACAATACATTGTAACAGTTATTTCCGTATATTCACCTTCATTCCCGTCCTCTTCAAGTTTTACGTTTTATCCACATGTCTTTTCTGATAGCCCAGTCTGCGCATAACTTCACTGCAGTATGCCTCCACCTGGTTAACCTGTTGGACGTTCAGCCTCTCCCTCCAAGCGAATATAGCTTCTTTGGCGTCCCTTGATGATATAAGGAAAGGCTTGTCAGAAGAGTAGCCCTCGCCCTGCGTCATGTTCAGGACAAACTTGTCGATCGCGGGGGAGGACGTGAGGTTGGAGAACCGATACAGCCTCTCCAGCTCCTGAACCGGCCGGAGGACCAAGTCCTCGTAGCGTATCTGCATGTAGCTCTTCTTCACCCACTGAGGCGCACTCATCAGCAGGAGCATGTCATTAAGCCAGTTATCGCAGATCAGCTCCATGGCGTTCGTCACATAGTTCTCTGCGCGGTTCGCCCTGTTGCTCGGCATGAGGAGGCGTTTGTATTTGTCCGATTGCCTCTTACTTCTCAGCACTTGAATGCTCTCCTTCACCAGCGCCAGTTTAGACTTCAGCCTAGAATTATGCACCGCCCGCGGGTCCCTGAACAGCTGAATGATCTGGAGGTTTAGACTTGGGTCCCTCATCAACGGTATGAGCACCCCTAGGTCTAAGACACGAACATCCTTGATCACAACCACAGAATACTTCTTGCATTCCTTCTCCAGATACGCGATGTCCTTTGGTTTACACTTCTCGCAAACGTCTCCCCTAACCAGCCCGATCTCGTGCTTCTTGTACGCGCTGCACAGCGGCTCCGAGCAGATCACCTTGTTGGTTTTCCAGCCGAAGATGTACGAGGTGCTGATGTTCTTCGTCCCCGCATAAAGTTTCAGCACGGAGAAATCACAGCGGAAAAGCGAGTTCATCATATCGCGCACTGCTCCTTGCAGACTGGCCGCATCGCCCGGGTAAAGCGCCTGCCACATACTCCACATAGGTTCGTACAAATAAAACACATCTGGGTGCTGATTAAATAACTCCCCTAAGAAGGAAGAGCCGGTCCTCCAGGTTGCGTGTAGATAGATGTGGATTTTCGAGTTATTCCTTATAACATCATCCTCCCCCGTCGTGGTGCCGTTGCCCGGCTTGTACCCATTATTCCACATTGCCAAGGTGCTGTCCAAATCGGGACATTTCTGCTGCTGCAGTCCATGCCTTACCTCGCTCGTTTTGCCCCCGTAGTCCAACATGTACGGAATAAAAAGTAATAAAACTGAATATCCGAGGATGAGAATCATGTATTTCTTTTGAAGTCGCCTCTTCATTTCCTCAGCCAGCGCGCACTCCTCCCCGAACGACGAAGCGCCCCTGTATGAAGGCAGAAGGGCGCCTTCAGCAAGTTTAAGCGGAGGGCGCAGGGGCGGCGTCAGCCCGCGGCAGACACGCCCAGCCAGAGTCGCCGAATAAGAGCCTGGCGGACAGGAAACTTGATGCTTAATATTTTAAGATTCCTACTGAACGTCTGGAAAACCGTCGATGGGGCCAATTAATTATACGGGTTTTGTTGCAATCAGGGCCGGTTCTAGACTATATCAAATGGGGGGCAATAAGAGATGTTGATGGGTCGCATCTTTGGCTTTAGTGGGGCTTGCGGAGCATTTGGTGGGGCATTGCCCCCCCGTTCCCCATGCCTAGAAACGGCCCTGGAGGATAACATTAACGTTATCTGTTCTTCAGCAAGTAGTATTTTTCATTTGTTTTTTGACATTTTTAATGCTATAAATCTTGCACGAGAAACTAAGACAATTTAGACAGACTTTTTAAAAAAACATTTAAAAACTATTTAGTGTAGTGTTTATGTACCTGTAGTGCTGTATAAAAATCTCAAAAGCACACATCTTATATCCTTTAGATTTTAAATAATTTTCACAATAACCTTCTATGGAATATATATATTTGTAATTACTTCCTCTGAACTCTAACATAATGTAATACACATTAACTTACCGGTCATTCGCACACTTTTTACTTTGGTGTTTTGTCTCTCGGTCGTTGTAAAAATTGTAAGTTTGCGTTTTATCGGCGAATATCATCTAAGTTGTAAAAAAGAAAATCATCAAACTGTGACGTAAGACTCCCCAGAAGAATTCGCGTACACGAATTAAGATACAGGTTACGTTGCGATGGGTCCGTGTATCTTGGAACAGGGCTTTCTTGTCGCAAACAGTATTGAAGATTTGCATCATGTTTTGATGAGTTTTCTTAAACCTAATTGTGAGCTTGGATGTCTGGATACAGTAAATACTGATACAGTAAATGACTTAGGAGCGCAATGTGAAGTGTGGTGCATAATATTTTAAGCGTGTGTAGGTATTATACAGGAATAACACTTACCGCTGTGAGATACGACAGCTGAAATATGCGCTAGTGGAATAAATGAGCACCAAACCAGGGTGGAGCTTTTGTTCCACCCCTTTTATCTGTCAACCATCCACTACAGTAAGTTAAGATCAAAACAGACAGAAAATTTCCAGATGGTAACAATCGCACAGTAACACAGAGTTCGTGGTCGAAGTATCCTTTTAAGGTGTAGAGAGACTAAATATTTACAGTTATCCCGCTGGGCTAGGTTACAGTGATGTCGACCCAAAGATCGTAAAATGTTATCATCAGAGGGTGTCTGCACTTATCTTTTTCAGAGTTAAATGAGAAATTAATTAATTGGCAGAGTCGTTGCCGTAAACTCACCCTCCAATGTAAAGTTGCCTGTACATTGAGCACTGCGGGATGTATTTATTAAGGGATCGTCGTAAAAACATAGCGAGTTTACAAATGGAATACAACAATTGCGCAGCGCACTTCACATCAATATTCAAACATTTAAAATAATCTTAATTTTAAATTACTAATTAATAAAATTAACAATCTAAAAATTTTCTTGATATTTATACTTTACTCAGACGCAAAACTAATTAAATAAAAATGTAAAATACGTTATATAGTGAGGGCCCTGTATATGAGTATTAATGGGGATTAGAGACGATGGCCAGAACTATATATGCAGCATAAATTTGAATTGCAACAGTGTTAAGGCATATTCTCACATTCAGGTAGATGTGCTAACATGGGCTACCTTTTTTGCATGTTGGCGATTTAGACTGGCAAAAAAAAACACTCGGAAGAATTTGGTTGGAAAATAGGTATGTAAATGCGAAAGATGTTTGCAATTTGAGCTGCAGGACACTGTGGGTAATATTTCGGTTGGCCATCGGGCTGCTGCTTCGTGTCGCCGTCGAATCAGGAGGGAAATTCCAAACAAAATGGTGCAAGGATCCCCGGGTAACGTTTTTGTTGGCCACTGCGCTGTCACTGGAGGGAAAAAATGCTTTTTGTAGTCGACTCAAAAAAAATACCAAACAAAATAGTGTAAATATGCCGGTATATAATATTATTATTTTAGGCCATTTTGCAGCGTGAAGGTTTTACGTGCAGAGATGGGTTTCCGCCTTTTCAAGCAACCCGTTTACTCTCTTTGCTGTTGTTGTTTTTAGCTGAATGAGCTAGCTGTGTAGCCAGCCGCCTACTGCACAAACCTCTGTCTTTCATTCACTTAAACGTCACTTTATTCATGCCCGTGGCAAACGCTTCAGATCTAATACATTGTACATTGAAGGTTTCTTGTATGTGTATTGACCAGAGGCAGATATCTACAGGGCCCTGAACAGTCACCTGGCTGGCTGTCCTGCTAGCCGGTCCATTCGAACGCCAAGATGGCACACTGGACTAAATTTGAGAAGGAAATGGACGTGGAGGCAAAAAAGCTGATCAAGCACATCAGTGGGATACAAGACGAAGAGGACCCGAATTTTCAAGTGGCGCTTAAATTTGTCTGGTCCAATTTCAGGTGAGACCTGGGGTGCCTTAATTCTGCAAGCTCGAGGGCAACAGGTGACTATGGGAAATGATGCTGTGTCTCCAGGGCCCCACACAATGCTACGGCCAGCGTAGTGATCAAAGAGTCACAGCTGGCCTTCCCTGGAGGGTCTTTTGTTGAACCTCTGAGAAATTGGGTAATGTGCTGGGCTACCCATTAAATGGGTGGAAACTGAGCTTTGGCTATGTGGTTTGGATAAAAGTGTTTTGCAAAACAGCAGCATACATAATTTACTTAATTCCTATAAATAATTAGTATTTATCGTCAATGCACCATTAGCTTTTTGTGGCATGAATTTTAAATGGACACGTTTCACCGATCAGGTTCCATCGCTTTCTTGATGTCAACAAACACAAAGTCCAGCGCACCATAAGCGGGTGAGTTTAGTGTTAAGTGTCTAGTGTTGAGTCATTATGCAGTTTTCACTGGTAATATTTGCAGCGTGTCTGTGGATGTTTGTCCATTGGGGAGATTGCGACGCTCTTGCCCTCCATGTTCCCTAAAAGGATCTACGAAAAGCTCATGGTCAACTCGGACCTGAGGAAAGCCGAGAGCTGGATCCGACTGACCGAGGAGTTCCTGAACTCGCCATTGCCTAATACAGAGGGGACGAAGGTATGTGTCTGGCCAGGAGTGTTCTGCATGGCCGATGTGTCTCTCCAGATTAAGTCTCTGATCAGAAGGAAATTGATTGAAATCTTGTGGCTGTTAGAATCATTTTGCCATTGGCTCCTTGTGCAAGGAACTTAACGCCAATTGCTCCTGTGACACGGACTGACCCTGCTCTCTGTTCCTTGTACTTCACTTTGGGCAAAAGCATCTGTTAAATAAATAAATGTAATGTGATGTCATGCGTAATGGCATGCTCCCTCTCCTCTGCAGACTGATGTCCATCATGGCATTCTCTCCCTGCTGCTCCTCCTGTCCGACTCCCCGTCCAACACGCACTACACAGAGACCCCCCGGGTGAAAGAGGCTGGTAAGATCTCTGATGGTTGGTCGCCGCTTTCAGGTGTGTTGTTACCTTGTGACCCATTTGGTTTTTCCTGTCTGTGCAGAAAAAGAAGACGCCTTTGACTGGGGTAAATACTTGTTGGAAGGAGAGGAGTTTGACACCAGCCCCTATCCTGACACTCCTGTGAGTGATTATGGGATTTCCATTTTCGTGCACCTTTGAAGTCCACAAATGGCTGTTGGAGGAACTGAAACACATTTGGCTTTTTGTTCGCCTTCATATCTGTAATATTATCTAGGCGATGCACCGATCCCACTTTTTCTGTCCCGATACCGATACCGATACCTGGGCTTTGGGTATCGGCCGATACTGAGGACCGATCCAATACCAGTGTTTAATTAATAAGCACTGTTTGGTTTTCTGTATTAGTGAACAAAGCGTACACCCAGGTGTACTTATATTATTTATTATTGAAACAGAATTATTTATATCTAACATTAAATATGTTTAGTTGTTTCATGTTAGATATAAATAATGCTTCATTTTTTTCCCCCTCGCTTCTCCAGAATTTGCGCTAAAGTTCATTGTTGCGGTCTCTGTTAGAATTATTAAGCTCTGTTCCGATATTGATACCTGGGCTTTGGGTATCGGCCGATACCGATACCATTGTTTAATTAATAAGCTGTAGGCTTTGCCTCTCTGTGTGGATGAGACTGTGATCGTTCTTTTATGTGTAACTTAAAGCTTTCCTAACTTTGTAAAACAAAATGTAACGCATGCATACATATATAAATATAATATACAGTGGAAACCGCTTACAATGATCACGTCTGTCTGGGTGAAATTGATCACTATAACCGTTTTTTTTTATTTTATTTGTCTCAGGCAGATTACCCTAAATGACATTTGTATATTTCTTACATGACTATAAGGTATTCCCGATGCCGGTATCGGTGCATCCCTTATATTATCCCTAAAGGAGTTGTAGCAGGTAGCTCAGTAGTGTGACAATGTGGATCATACTGTTAGGGCTTGTTAATTAAGAGATTGGTCTTGAGGATCAGAACTCTGGTTCGAATTGAACCTGTGGCAGTCATGTTTTGGTCATGTACTGAGGCTGCTTAGTGGATAATTACCCCAGTTTACAACTGCCAGTTCAGTGTGCTGATGCCTGATGTACTGGGAAATGGAGTGGGGTGGGGTCACCCCTGTCACTTAACTCATACTTCACAGGAGTGGTCTGAGGAGAGTGAGGAAGATGACAGCCAGCAACCTCTGAGTAGAGAAGATTCGGGCATTCAGGTGGACAGGACCCCTCAGGAGGACCCTGAACACTCCAAGAAGGCCATGCAGTTGACGTGGAGAGGTGAGTGTGTCTCCCTAAATTAAAAGTATTTGACAGTTTTACCATTTTATACAGATGAATATTTTACTAGAGTAATTAGGAATAAAATCCTCTCAAGGGTACAGCAGCAGGGCCCCAGAGGATATTCTGGAACAGGTGCAGCCTTAACCACAGTGCTGGGTGTTCTGGTTGCAGTGGGCGAGCCGGACTCACGGACGTGGCTGGAACAGCATGTGGTGGCACTTTACTGGGCGACTCAGGCCCCTCGATTCTCCCACAGCCTGCATCTCCACTCCAACCTGCTCAATGTCTGGTACTGGTCTGTGCAGTGACGTTATGCTTGTAGCACTTTTCCACTGCCATCAAGAACCGCGCCATACCCATGCTGTACCCGCACCGTACCCACACTAACATGGCCCTGCTTACTAGCAGGACTGAGAGCGTGACCAAAGCGAGCTGGTTACATCACCACCATCTGATTGGTTGAAATGCAGGGAGACACCGGTGATCTGTGTCGATGTGCATGTTTATCTGAAGGAAAAAAGGGCATTTTCTGTATATTATTATTATTAGTATTGCACACTGTGATGTACTGGTACATTTCTGATAACTCAGAACTTGAACATTTTCTATCTCCTACTTAAAAAAGTACTACAGAACAGCTGAACGGAATGGCTTTGTAATGCACACTTACGCAAGCAAATGCTAATTCCGCTAATGTTTGATGCTAACATAACATGGCGATTCTCACAGGTGTGCTACAATATTAGGAAATTAGCACACAGTAGGGGCGGCACGGTGGTGCAGTGGTTAGCACTGTTGCCTCACACCTCTGGGATCAGGGTTCGTGTCTCCGCCCAGGT
>JAAGVU020000076.1:2474794-2485582 GCA_011763525.2 Mormyrus iriodes | reverse complement strand
CCATCCTGGGTTGTTCCCTGCCTTGCGCCCGCAGCCTCTGGGATAGGCTCCAGACCCCCCGCGACCCATATGGAATAAGCGGTTATAGAAAATGGATGGATAGCATACAGTAAAACATGTGGACAGTAAATAAGCGTCTTTTTGGTTTTACATCACTGGCACTCTCTGAACCCTGAAACGCCTTTACTGAGCAGACCCAGAGCGAGCTGGAACCGTGCAGTAACTAGGCACTCTTTGCGGTACGGCTCGGTTCCTGTATGCCAGTAGAAAAGTGCCATTAGGCCTCTTGCCTTAGCTTTCATTAGCCTTTTCAGCCATTCTGTGTCTCGTGTCATGGCTCTTTTTGTTTTCTGAATAAAATGCATACCAGCGGCATTTTAGGTCATGTCGCGATTACACCCGGTCTTTGCTGTTGGTGAGACTGCCCCGAGCGACTGTCTGGACATTTGGTGCCGTCGAACACATGTGTGGTGACTTGGGTTCAGCTGCTCTCGTCTGGTCTGCAGGGACCAGCATTTGTACAACACTGATCCATTGTATCTCCCCGAAGAGAAGGCCTTTGTCACTGAGACCCAAGTGATACGGGAGACTCTTTGGTAAGATGGAAAGATTCACAGGAGATGGTATATCCCCCCAGCCGTTTCCATTAAAAGATCTGAACTGAACTGTCTAGAGTATTAATTAGGCCTTAGGCATAACGCATTTAAGAATCAGAGTATTTTACATTTCTTTTAGAGATAAATGCTCTTTTGTGCCATTTTGGGATGTCAAGAAGGAAGTGAAACCAGCCTCATGGGTGTTTGAAGGAGCTGCCTCTAACTGACGTGTCTGCCTTTTGTTCCAGGCTTTTGTCAGGGTTAAAGAAGCTTTTTATTTTTCAACATCATGAGGGTAAAGTCTCGGTCCGCACGGACGTCGTGGTCACACACCTGACCAGCGTGAGTCCCCAAGCTTGTCCTCACGGTGTTGGTATTTATGGCGCTGGTGTTATGCTCACAGTGCTGTTTGAACAGACTCATAAGTGCCCCAGAATTCCACGTTTGCATTTATATCTTCCTCATTTCCCTTCCTGGATGTGTTCCTGCACAGCTGTCTCTCTTTCTGTTATAGAACTGCCTGCGCTCTGTGTTGGAGCACATAGCCTCCTATGGCCAGGCGGTCTTCAGGCTCCAGAGGTTTATCGATGAGGTGACGGGCCACAGCTCAGATCCAGTCCCCCCAGGTGCCAACCCCCCCTCCAAGAAAAGCTCCGAGCCTCCATTCAGGACATACCAGGCCTTTGTATGGGCTCTGTACAAGTACTTTGTCAGCTTCAAGGAGGAGCTGACGACCATCGAGAAGGGCATCATTGTTAATGGCAAGTGCCTTTCAGCCATTTGCGGCATCGTCTAGAGCTAAAGCAGATTGACTGTTGATCCCTAGCGGTCCTTGGGGTATGTGTGGCACGGTGTTGGTGGTTGATGTGCTGGTTCTCTTTACACAGATGAGACTGTGACTTTGTCTGCTGTGCTTGAGCGTCTCGCCCCTCACCTGGCCCAAGTCAAGGTGTTGCATAAGGTCTTCTGCACAGGAGTGGCTGAGGTCCCCCCCGGGACGCCGAACGTGGTACGGGCATCCCACCTGCTCAATACCCTCTACAAAGCCATAATCGAGTACGATAGCGTGGGCGAGGCATCAGAGCAGGCGGTGAGTATGACACGTTCACCAGAGAGAAGTTTCTATAGTGAGTGGAGAGCGATTGGTTTCCTTTGTGTGAGGCCCTCCTACCTCCCTGTTTTTTTTTTCATATTTGTCATCCACATGAACAGGGCATTGAACTCTTTGCCCCATTGGAGATGTTTGTGACTTTACTTTGCAGGATTCTGTTGAGCATTGTAGTTTCAGATGGGTGGGTAGTGTGTGACTCGCTGGGTTAAGACTCTGTGCCCGTGATGGGAAGGTCGCTGTACGGTGGCTGACGCTGCTTTCATCATAATATGTGTTTGTGTGTCTCATGGAGAGCCAGGCAGTGTGACACCCAAAAGGGGGATGAATGAAGTACCATTAACAACTTCTCATGTAATCAGAGCTTAGCGATTTCTCTCAGAAGTGTGAAGAATGACTGTCATTAACCTTTTCTCAGGTGGCTTTGCTCTTCTCTCTGTGGGTGGAGACCGTCAGGCCATATCTGGAGATCGTGGATGAGTGGATAGTTCATGGCCAGCTGTTTGATCCAGCCAAGGAGTTCATTATTCAGAGGTTTGTTTCTGGCTTCTCTGCCTTGGTTGACACTAGATCAGAGTATTGTGTCCCCTAAAATCAGATCATGTGAAGTTATCAAAACTTTTTCTGATGTTCTGTTGATCAGAGGTTGGTTCTCATAGTGGTGCTGTGTGTTGCTGGGTTCCTGTCGAACAGGAACAAGGACGTGCCGGTGAACCACAGGGACTTCTGGTACGCCACGTATACCCTGTACAGCGTGTCGGAGGCGGTGGACAGCGAGGAGAGGTTGAGCGATGTGGCCAGTGGCAGCTCGGCCAGTGACCAGGCCCCCTGTGGAGGCCAGCACACCATGGTGTCCTTCCTGAAGCCGGTCCTCAAGCAGATCATCATGGCCGGCAAGTCCATGCAGCTGCTGAAGAACCTCAACTGCAAGGCGCGGGAGCGACCCGACAGCTCGTCCCGAGGTCTGTCCTTCTGTCCTCCCGCACCCCGCAGCGAGCAAGAACAAGAAGAATACTCCTCAGTCCAGCCCATTCCGAATTCTGCCCTATTATACAGTTGATGGCTCACAGCAGGCGTTAAACGAGCCAAAACAATTAGCAAGTTGAATAAGATGTGTCATAACGTAGGTGAGAGGAGGGAAAAGTGGGGAAAAAAAAAAGTCTCCGTCTCCAGTGGAATACAGCTGTCTCTGACCAGCGTTGAGCGGCCCTGGCCTGTTGGTGTGTGGAAATGTGTATTTTGGGAATAGATCACGTGATGATACAATGAAACAAGTTCTGTTTAAGTGCTAGGCAATTTCTTATCCACCCCCCCAGCACCTCCTGATCCATCAATGACCTGCCTTACAGACGCCGAGCGAAAGAGCCTCTACGCACTCTTCCTGGAGTCGGTGCAGTCACGCCTTCGTTGCGGTGAGGAGTCGCCGGCGGATACCGTTGCCGAGCAACAGGCCACCCGGCAGAGTCTGATCCGGATGCAGTCCCTGATGGCCCGGCACCTGGAGTTGGATGACGTGCACGACCCCTTGTTGGCCATAAACTTTGCCAGGTGGGTTCTGTGCCATCGAGCTGCAGGAAACATAGCGGCCGCATGATGCCTCGGCGCTGGTCCAGGAGAGCCGCTGTGTGCACTGCTTGCGTTTAGCTCCTGCTGTGTTCATAGCGGCCCATCAGTAACGCATTGTTTTTCATTGACCCGATTTGAGTAATGTGTCCTTTAAAAAAAGCCGAACAAACGTGTCTCTCTCCTGCTCCGATTCTCAGGCTGCAGCTTTATGTCTGTATTGTTTGCTTTAAATTTATATTCATTTTGTTATGTTTTGTTTGAAATTATTTTAAATTGGCTTTGTTTAAATTATTTTCAGTGTATTTTCTTTAAATTTAGTAACACGACTCTGGAAAGGAGCTATATAAAGTAAACTTTATTATTATTATGCTATTATTGATATTATTAATAACCGTTAAAATCTGGCTTTCAGTAAATTAACAATTTAAGTGATTTTACTTTAACAACAATGTGCTTTAAAAAAGACTAATATATAACATTTTTCTCTTCAAACAAAGGATTCCACAGAGAGGTACAGAAATAACACGGTCTGTCACCACACAGTTGTGTTGGGCTGCATCTCCTAATTCATGTATTTCTATTTAATTCCTTTCCCCCATTAGCATTCATTTAAATATATAAAGGAAACCAGAATATGGGGTGTGGCCAGCTCTGGCTGAATCACACTTTGTGCTGAAAAATCACATCGCACTCTTTTTGTGGTGGCTTGTCTGTCATGAATGTGCTAGACCTCACCTGCCCCCCCCCTTAGCTAATGCGTCAGAACACTTCTTGAAGTATGATTCTCTGTGATTTTTTTTTTTTGCCCCCCTCTTCTGTAGTGAAGTTCATATTAGTGTACAGACAGCCATTGCTGATACCTAGTCTGTCACTCACATTTATTTTTGAATATTTAAATATTGAATATTCTTTTTAACATGAGCAAATTTACACATTATATAACAAGCAAGGCAATAAAAACTACAAAAAGAAAGAGACAGACGGGAGCCTGATACAGGGGAACTTCATACGTTAATATGTAACCGAGCAGTAACCCAAATTTGATTTTTGAAAATGGTCAGGTGACTAACTGACGTCTGTAACCTAAAAACCCCCCATTTTTTTCCCCTTTGCGAAAGCTTACCGTCGCTTCCTGTTTGGGCTGGCCGTCTTACCGGTTCTGTGGTTCTCGGTTGGACAGGCTGTACCCTTTCTCTAATGCCACGCTGCCATGCATGGCCATCCTCTGTGGGGCACGCCACGAATCTGCGAGATCAATTACGCTCGACTCCTCAGAATCTCAGCAGGCCCACATTCTAGAAGAGCAGTGCCGTTCCATTCTGAAATTAAATGTGTTGGAACAAGGCCATCTGTCACAGACCACTAGTGAAACCCCTGGCTTCTTCTTGCCTTCTCTCTGAAGCCCACTTTGCTTCATATCGCGTCTCCTGCCCTTAGGCTCTATGTGGAACAGAACGACTTCCACGAGAAGTTTGCCAGCAACGACGTGGCGGTGGATCGCTCCTCGGAGTCCGTGACCTGCCAGACCTTTGAGCTGACCCTGCGCTCATGCCTGTATCCCCACATCGAGCAGCGCTATGTCGAGTGCTGCGGCAGCCTCATGAGGACCCTGAAGAAGGACTACAGGTGAGCCCCAAACTGGCTCACCTCACACTGGGACCTTCCGTTTTCAATTAGTCCTTCAACTACACCCTGTTTAAAATTTAAGGGCATATCTAGCAAGGCATGGGCATAGAACCTGAGAGGGAAACAGTGGTGGGCAGGACAACCCTGTGCTGTCAGTCACCAGACTGGTTTACCCCATTGGCTTCTTCATCCAAAATGTAGGCTCCTGGAGTACCTGCAGGCCATGCGGAACTACTTCCTGCTGGAGGCCGGTGACACCATGTATGACTTCTACACAGCCATCTTCGACAAGGTGCTGGAGAAGGAGAGCTGGCAGCAGATGTCCTTTCTCAACGTACAGCTGCAGGAGGCTGTGGGACAGCGCTGCCCGGAGGACAGTATGAGGTACTGCGGGACCTTCACTTTGTAAACAGCACCTGCCAGCAAAATGTCTTTTCCGACATTTGCTTGGCAGCACATACTTTAAAATAGAGGGACCCAAACATGCAGCGTTTGCTATTTGCACAGCAGAGTCATAAGGGGATAAGCTTAACAGCACACTATTATACCTACATTCTCCCTCTGGGGTCTGGAACTTGTTAACTGATGAACAGAAAATTAATGACTGAAATTTAATCTTTTACTGGATCTAGGCCTGTTTACATCTCAGCCTTAAAAGCATTAAAATCAGGCTTAAAAATATCTGCCTTTTCTTCTTTTTTGGCATCTAATTTTTCTTGTATAAGAATCCCTCTGGAGGGGTATTTATGCATCAGTGCTCATACTGTTTTGTTGTGCTGTAACCGACCTGTTTACAGTGTCGTTCTGGGGCTGCAATTCCTTTTCTGATCAAACACTGACCCCTGCTGTATAGTTTAGCAAATCACATTCACCTCAGACTGCCAGGAGCTGAAAGACACCCGTTGATTACTTAACACTGTGCTTAAATATTAAGTTTCTGATAGACTTGTCACTGTATTTTATTAATGCTAGTCTGCTGTTGAAATTGTATAATATTTCTGTGTTATTTTTGTTGTACACTTGTTGCAGGCTATCGATATTTTTGGAAAGTGTAGACCCGGCCAGGAAGAAACCGTCAGTGAATAGCCTTGAGGGCCTTACTCTTAGTTATAAGGTATGTTATCGGTTCTGCTACATTGCAAGCCAATTTTGGGTTTGCCATGGTAGTTTTGGATCATCATCAAAAGGCACTTTCCTCTGTCCCTGTCTGGGCATCTCAATGGATACTGCAGTGAAAAAGAAATTAAAGCCAAACACATGTAGAACTCACCTTAACCCTTGTGTATTTTACTTATTCCGTTCTAAATTCTATAATCTATAGAATTTAACCTCATTTTGAAAATGGGCTGGGGTCACTTCAACCCCAAAAATAACACAGGGGTTCAATTATGCAAGTGGGTGAGTGCCAGTGTTTCCATTTAGGAGGAAGTGTTAAGATCATTAAAATTATTTGGTTTGCATGCAGTTCTGAAACTGACAGCTTTTGATTCTGGGGCTTCTGTGCATCTCCTTATCTCTCTCTTCGCTTTGTGCCAATTCCACCTTTCACACTCCAGGTCCCATGGCCCGTGGATATTGTAATCAGCTCAGAGTGTCAGAAGATATACAACCAAGTATTTCTGCTGCTGCTGCAGATCAAATGGGCCAAGTACAACTTGGATACTCTGAGATTCACTAGTGCGTGCTGTCTGGGTCCTTAATCACATCATTAGGGTGTTTATGTATAGTCACAAAATATGTCATTTTGCCTCTGCTATTAAAAAATGCATTCTTGAAATTCCCTCTCTTTTTAATCACAAATGTGATTGCTTGTATCCTGGCAGACCTGATGGATGCTGCCAAAAAAAGGCATGAAGGAAGCCCAAGTGATGACATCACTACCAAAGAGGAGCCAATCAACATGCAGGTCCACAGGATGTACCTCCTCCGGGTCAAGCTGATGCATTTCGTCAACAGCCTGCACAATTACATCATGACGAGAGTGAGATAAACAGTTAAACAAAACTGAAATGAAAACTATGTCATTGATTATTGTCGTGTAGCTATTGGGAGCTGGGAGGGAGCAAAAATGTGGACCGTCTGGGGGCCCCTGAGGATCGGGTTCGGAAAAACTGGTATAATGCATGGGGGATGTTTTTAAGCTGATGTTCTTGTTCAATCCATGTTAGATACTTCATAGCACCGGACTGGAGTTCCAGCACCAGGTTCAAGATGCAAAGGACCTTGACCAGTTGATCAAAATCCACTACAGATATCTGTCCACCATTCATGACCGCTGCCTTCTTAGGGAGAAGGTAAGCCTGCTGCTTTGGGGCTCCTGGCACGGACAGATTGGATATGGTCTATCTTCAGTGAGAAGCTGACATGTAAACGTGTCTGCAGGTGAGCTTTGTGAAGGAAGCCATAATGAAGGTTCTGAACCTGGTGCATATATTCTCTGACCGGTGGCAGGCAGGGTTTGGAGCCTGGAAGTGAGTATTACCTGCAAAACTGCTTCATGATCATTTGGATATTGAATTATGTTAAATTGCGGTTTACAGTTTGGAAATTTACTTTTATGTTTGGAGTAGGCTTAGGGGCTGCCACATTACCCGGGATGTTTCTGACCTTTCTAGGATTGAGTCCATTGATAAGATGGAGTCAGATTTCAAGAACTGCCACATGTTCCTGGTCACGATTCTCAACAAGGCCGTCTGCAGGGGATCTTTTCCCCATCGTAAGTCTAAGTCTGGCAGGATGAACAGGCCAGGAAAACGGCTTTGATACAGCGCCTGCTCCGCATGGGCTGTGGATTTCCCTGGCATTAACCCTTAATTAACTCCAATTAATTAGCTCAGTTAATTTAGCTGAGCTGTGGAATTATTCTGTGTGGCATGGCACTTCAGTAATCACTGTATGATCTCTAAGTGTCTCCTTCTGACCATTGAGCACTGGTAGGTTAACAATGGCTGTGTCCGAATTCAGGGGCTGTACCCTTCGAAGGACACGGTCCATGAAGGTGTAACCTTTGTAGGCTGCATCCTACAAAGGGCAAACAGAAAGCGTTGTTAAATGGGACAGTTTGGCCTACAGATAATTTCCTATTTGCATCACCTGCTGTTCCTGCCCTTATCCTTGAATCACAAAGTGCAGCTCCTACTGCCTAACCAGGACACACCCACTGTACCTCTGCGCAATGAATCTTGGGATATGTTGGACTGCAAAGGATCCATCGAGTGCATCATTCATGGAGTGTGAAAAGGATGCATTTTTAGACCGCATTTGCAAGAGCCTTTGAAATGGGACAGCCATGTCATGCCACTGTGCTCCAATTAGTCTTTGAATGCAGCCGTAGAAGGAGCCCCTGAATATGGACACAGCCAATGTCTTCTGCTGGCAGGAGTCTATGTAAGATGCAGGAAGTTAAGGAATAATATCAGTAAATGTTTTGTTCATAGGGAAGAATGTCTAACCACTCATTTTTGTCTCCTGTTTTTGTTGTGTGGTCCTCTCTCTCCCAGTGGAGTCCCTGGCCCTTTCTCTAATGGCTGGATTTGAGCAGTGTTAGGGTCTCGTAACCTTAAAGGGCAGAGCCCTCAAGTGACTTCAAGGCTCACTGCAGGCAGTCCCCGGTCATCCTCCACGCTGCCTTGGCAATGGGCGATCGCGTCTTTCTAGGTGTCTGAGCGCCGTGACTAGCGACGGCACAGTGGCGAGGAAACCCTCTGTCTGCCAGCGTCTGTGGGCTCCCATGTTTCTAGGTGCTGAAACAGAAGGCAATAAGGGGAACAAGGGTGCCCTGCAAGAAAGAGACTGTTGCTAATGCTAAGCTGTTTTATGGGTGCACATCCAAATGCTTACCATGTTAATTTAAAGCAAGACAAATTTGTGTATGTTGAATAAACTGTTATAAAACGCAGGAACTGTAAATATTTTTTAGCGCTAGTTAAAGCTATCGTTAGCATGGTTACTTATTCTTTAAATGTGTGCTGTGTGATACACCACAAAGCATGCAAGCCTGACCTGTGGTGCTGTTATACAGAAAAAAGCCGGAAAATCTCACAGGGCCTGCATTTTTCTGATGGTCTGATAAATTCACATATGATGCTTAGATCTGTGATTATCACAAACGCTTTACTGGGTTATCATCACAGGAAATATGAATGTTGGTAAATACTAAGTGAGCAGCCAAAAACGGCATGAAAACTATATAAGTGGTGTGACCGATGGCAAAAAGTGTTATAAACGAAAAAAAGTGTGCGACAGAATAGCTGTGGCTACGTGCAATTTTCAGTACACCAAAGTGACCATGAGATTTACGATTACAGGAAGTTAATGTCACTACAGAGGCCAGGGCTCAGAATGCAGGAGACCCTGCAATCTTATGACAACCCCTTTTTGTTACCCACTACATGGTGCTTAATATCTTTAAGATGCTCTGAGATGATCACTGCTCTTGACCAATGAGAGTGAAATTGATGAACTGAGACTCCGTCTGGCAGGGAATTGGGATGTGATGGTAATTTGGGGGTCAGGAAGCTACCCAGGCACAAACATAAGCGATGTTGGCAGCATGTGACTCAGGGCTAAGCCTCTGTGCCTGTGATTGGAAGGTCACCAGTTCAAGCCCATCCTTGGCACATCTACAAGGCCCTTAACCCCCAGCTCCCTGGGTGCTGCTATGGGTGGCTGCCCTTTGTGGCCAGCTGGTTCTCACCTACAGAGGGCAAGTTGGGGGAGGCATAAAGAGAATTTCCCCATGAGGACCAATACAGTATCAATAATTATTAGAAGCAAGCTGCTCTTGGACATGTATTCAGCATCTTAGTAGAGGAAGTGTTATATAGTTTCTGCTGGGAAATTTTTGCAAGTTCCTTTACGTAAGACCCCATGCCATCTTTCCCAATGAGGTGGTACTGGCAGTTCACTGATGGTATGTCAGTCAATTACAGGTTGGAAACACACACACACACACACACACACTGCGGTGGGGTTCCCCCACCATACAGGCAAATTACACACAGACCCACAGTTCATATATTCCTAACATTGTAGGTACTTTCTGTTCATTTCTATTGGTATAATCCTAATTATAATAACCATCACCCAGCCCTAACCTTAACCATAAGTAACCCAACAAAATACAAGACTACAAGACAGGCTATATTAGTTTTTTGACTGTAGTCACAGATTTTTATGTTTGCCCTTGTGGGGACCTGAAAAATGTACCCCACAAGCTAAAAAGTAACAGGTTTTATCACATTGTGGGGACATTTGGTCCTCACAATGTGGTAAATACACACACACACGAAGTGAAGGTGGGATTTGAAGCTCCAACCCCGGAGGAGGGAAGGAGCGCTGCCATCAACTTTATCTTTGAGATTTTATAATGAATGTCTTTTCGTATGTGCCTGGAAATGTGTGCCAGTGTGTGCCTAGAGATGACCGCCTTAAGGCATGATCGAAATTTAATCTATTTCGAGGTCTCCCCGAATTAACCGCTAAATTAACAGTGCAGAAGCGCTGTCGATTAGCATTAGTTCACGTTACACTTCCAGTTCATCGCCACCATGCCCTTGTGCTGGCAAGTCCTTACTTTTTTCTGGGTTTGGGGGTCATTAGATTTTCGGAGGACAAAAATGACCGGCAGCGTGTCTAGCATGCACAGTGCTACGCGAGTACCGTCTGCGTCCCAAAAGGTGCAAACGGACTCGCGCGCACAGCAGCGGCGCCGCGCTCCTCTCCAGAGAGAAAGGCTGACTATTGCCGATTAAGACTAAACTCAACCTTGGACAATAAAGAACCGCGGCGCACAAAACCCTCGACCCTCCCTGTCCCAGCGATAAGGGCCATATTCCTGAAGCCAGCGCTGCTCCCGAGGCAGCCCCTCGCGGACGCGTGTGCGCGCCGCGG
>JAAGVU020000076.1:2464163-2474694 GCA_011763525.2 Mormyrus iriodes | reverse complement strand
CCAGCGATAAGGGCCATATTCCTGAAGCCAGCGCTGCTCCCGAGGCAGCCCCTCGCGGACGCGTGTGCGCGCCGCGGCGCCGCGGTTCGGGGTTTCCTCATTCCGCAGCTGGGGACAGGAACTCCCGGGCCGCGCTCTTCGCCTGGCGACGGGCGTTACCGGTCGAGCACCGAAAAGGGAGAAAGCCAGTGACTCTGCTTCTCCGTGACCTTATTAAAGCCACCTGTACATGGGAATTTCCTCATAAAAGTTACAATTATATACGTTTCCCACCCAGGAGCAGAGGTCTGGTGAACAGGTACGTACAGTTTTAAAAAGTTAGGAGCTGGATTTACTGCGCTTAAAAAGCTGCGGGATGCGCTCATTTTTTATCCAGAAATGCGATAAAGTGAGCGAAAGGGGTATAGTCATGTAAAGAAATAAGGGAATAAGGTGGCAAAGCTGGCATAAAATGTTGGATATTGGGGGTAACCGCATAGGCCGCGGCAGGACTCGTCGGGATTAGTTATGGCTGCTGGAAAGAAACTTTCCATGGATGTGAGAGCCGCCCCAGCCCGGCTAGTCAAGCCGGAGCTTCGCCATCATCTTTCCGCAAAGTTTCCAGTTCGCCGCTCAAATTGTTTTCGTCAAGCCGTTTAAAACACACGGGTCATTAGTTTCCAGGCTCCTTAAAACTGTTAAAACGGTCGTTTTGGTTAGTTAATCTGGGAGGTTTTTTGTTACGAACGCTAACTGGCTAACATGCGCTGCGCGTCGCGAATCGGCGCGGTATGCGTTCTTGTCGGGATGTTTTCTTCGGTTCCACGGCTGCCCCTTTGTAACCTCGTTTTTTATGATTATATATGGGTATTTTTAAGTCAAATTGAGCAACTGATGCTACGATGCATAGCAGCCTGAAATATAGAAAGCGAACTTTAACGTGCCATCAGTAAGTTGGGTAGTTGGTCACACATTCCAGTTTTCCTAACTTGCTTAACAGCTGCTTATTTTGGCAGACCCAGAACACTTTGTGTTGAGATTACACCATTGAAGATAAGTTTAGTCTTTTTATCATCTGTCTGCCCAATGTGCGTTTTATTAAAATAAAGAGCAGAGATCCAGAAATCGTGTAACTTGTTGATTGTCATTGTCACGTTTTCATTACTCATCACAAACAGATTGTGATTTACCGAAGTTAATTTATTCACAATACATCATTACTGCATAAAATTATAAGGAAACGTTTTGGTTGTGTATAATGACGCTGATTTTATTTCACCATGTCTGTCTTTGTCCAACGCTCTCATTGCGTGCTTTATTCGGGGTGTTTTAATACGTCTTCAGGCAACGCTGTTGGGCCAGTTTATGAAAGTTTGATTGAAAGGCAGCTTCCCGACTGCTTTCAGAAGGAGACCTAATGATAGCCACCCATTCAAGCGCTGAATGAAACGACGTCTCTCGGCTAAAAACAGCTGAGCTGATAAGGAGGGCAGCTGAGGTTTGGAGAAGTGAAATCGCCTGTCCCTGGGGGGGAGGCGCGGTTGTTGTCAGGCTGCTCCATTTCCATGTTTCACTGTGACCTGCTTGGCAGGGCCGTGTCCGCTCGAGCCGCTCCCGCGCTTATATCACACTGGCCTGGAATTGTGTGCTCATGGCATCGTTTTAGTGTGTGTCAGAGGATTCTTGCTTTTTATTTTTTTGTGCATAATGTAACAGACATTATTGCCTGCTTATTACATTAGCTATGTGCAGCAGCTAATAATATAATAATGGATAAATGATTATCTTGTTGGCAGTTATTATTGTTGGCTGTAGAGAGGGTGTTGATGAAATTAAGAATCATTCTGAACCTATGGCCATTTTTTTAAGCTGAGGAGGAAAAATGCCAAACTTTGCACGAATTGTGAATATTCAACTAAGAACAGAAACTAACGGTGAACAGTAAATTGAACAGTTGTTGGTCTGTTGCGTTTAGTGTATTATTGTGAGCAGTGAAGTGGGGAGCTCAGTGCATACTTATTAGAATCGGTTGCTTTTTTCTGTTTAACACTATTACAGTACTGTTCTAAGGAGCTCAATGCTAATTTGGTTAATTTTCTGGTGCAAAACAGATTAGGCTTACCTCTGCTTTGCTGAAGTTTATGCGATTGGGTTTACTTTGGCATGCTATTATCACAGCCAAGCAAAAAGGCTTGCCATTTTGTGTACTATGGTGTATTTATGCATTTTAATGACAGCACTGCTGGGTGCATCTGGCTACATAATCTGGGCACTTAAAGCAAACATCCAGATAGGTTTGCTGCTGTGGTAGCAGTAAGCCTGCAACTTCTGGCTAGTAAGCTGGAAATTAAAAAGTTGTTTTGAGTTATGAAATTTATTTTTAAACATTGAAATTGCAAATTGTTGTGTATTTCACTGTTCATTACATTTTTGTTAGAAAAGTAATTTTCTTTCTTTGCTGGACATGCACATATTTGTCTGGGGATTAAATGTCTCTCAAAACATAAGACTTTCAAATTCTGTAAGTATTTAGTAATAAATTTTAGATGACAACAGGGCCTTCTGTGCATCTCTTTGGTGTTGGGCTAATTCTGGTGTGAGACAGTACATCGCAGGCTGTTAAAGAGCCAACTTGGATGCAGGTGTTGCCAGGCTCACTTTGATAGGTGAGCAGTAAAAAAAAAAAGCAGGGTAGTATTATGCTTTTATTTAATACTTTGTATTTCTGCATTAACCTGGTATTGTAAAGCTCTTTCAGCTTTGGTTGATTAAGCAGTGCAGATATACTTGCTGCGTTGTGGAAGGTTTTTTTTTTTTTTTTTATCCAGTTACGTTTATAGTTTGTGTACTTATATGGGTAACCATGGAGACTGACTGTTTATCGGTCCGAGCTTGGGGATCTATCTTGATTCTGAGGTAGGTTTATCACCTCTGCGCCAGCTGACGCCTCTGCATTTGCTTCTGTGGTCATGTGATTTCCCATGTCTCACATTGGCTTCCCCACACATCTGCAGGCCAATGCGTGCTATGCAAACAGCTTGGAAAGAAGCGCCTGGTCGGAGATTGGGTGTGGGCGCAGTTGCGATATGGGTCTGTGCTATCTGTACCTTTCACAGGCTTCAAGTCAAAGGTGTCTCTTTGTGCTTTTTAGTTGTCTTCCAAGGGCTGTTGCTCTGATGTTTGTTTTGGAAATACTGCCTTTGTGAGGTGGGAAAAGGTGCTTTTGGGAAAACGGGGAAGGGGGGGAGATCTGATACCTTCATCTATGACTGGAGGTCATGCTTGTACTTCAGCAACCTTTGGAAGTCCTCTCTGGCCTCAGTGTTCCTTCCTTTTTGGCTCCCATTGGCTGGGGGGATGGAAATGGTGTTTTGGTGCCATCTCCCAGTTGTCACTTTGCAATGGGACATGCCCTTGGCCTGGTTTTGTCCCCCTTTTGACACCCAGCCATTTACCGATATACTACTTTCTTACTTTGTGCCTGCCCCATCAGTGTAGATGCATGCTGTTGGAATCAGGAAGCAAGGAAATGTTTTTTTTAAGCTTTGGTTCTGCTTTCCTAGAAGCTAGACCCCTGAAATAATGTGCAAGTCTTTGCATTGTCGTATTCTGTTAGACATAGGATGTATGTAAGTTGTATTTTGATTTTGGTCCTGAGAATAGCTGGTGGGATATTGACCATTTGTGAAATAAGTAGTTTCAATCCACTGTTATTCATTCAAGTGTTAGATGTGTCATTGTGTTTGCTTGTTAAAACGTTCCACATAGATTAGTGTATGGTCTTCCATGGAGAGGGTGTGAATGTGCGTGTGTCTGTTTTCCACCAGAGTTACTGATGATTTCCCTCTCTGTCTGCATTGGCAGCCAGATTGCTGCTTGTTCTAAAGTGGCAGACATTCAGTGACCTGATATAAGTGTCTCTTGCAGGCTTTGTTGTGCATGTTCAGCGTGGCAGTAGACTGTGTGGGTGCCGACCATTGCTGTGAAAACACTTTAACGGTCTGGCTTCACATTTTTTTTTTGCTACTTTCTGCTTTTGGTATGATTTTAAATTTGTAAAGTGCATTACATCAGCATACACAAATTCATCATTCTCTGATTAAACGCTGCTGAAATGTTTTAATTTAGGGTATGAAACATTTTTAAAATTATCACGTTAGTTGTTCACCAGTGTGGAAATTTTGACAAATACTGATAACCGATATATTCTTGCCTGTTACTGTTGCCAAAAACTGATGCCAATAATGAGCTCGCCACATAGCTTCACAAGTCAGTAGTGGAACTGGTGACATTACTTCTTAAGATCTAGTGAATGTGGGTAGCAGCTAGAGGATGGGGGAAAATTAGATTTTTACAAATTGCGATTCTTCAGGAATTTCTATATCACTGCAAGAGTTTAAAATATGAATTTAAACACTCTGTATCAGGCTGATACCGGCAAAAAATGCTGGATCCAAGACTATGAGTAGGAAAGCGATCCAAATTTCCATCAGAAAGAGGTCTTGCCTGAAAAATCATGAGAATTCTTGCAGCCTTAGCAGCGACAAACCGTAAACAGAAGTATGGGTCACGTGATGGCTGGTTATTCAGCAACGCATATGTATTGGAGCAGTCATGTTGGCTGTGTGGAAATACAGTAGTACTCTACGCTGAAGGAAGCAACATGCAGAACTGTATGCATGTAAGGCTAGTGCTGATTTTTCTTAAGTTTGAACACAAAATTTATACAAACTAGATGTCTTCAGACTTGTATTCTTTCTATGGGTTGGTTAATTACTAGTGAAGTTTTATTTTTGCTCCACTGTATATTTTATATATTATAGGGCTAGATGATGCGCAATATTAATACCAACATCACATGTCATATACATGCAGTTCTTGCATCGCTAGTCAGCTTGATTTGAGATCAGGCTTTTTCATACCTTCGTACTATATGGACATAATAGCACAAATGGGTTTAAGTATTGCTAAAAGTTTTTTACTCTGTCATAGGAAAAAACTTAGAAAGCTTTTCAATTTTAATGACTTTCTTTTCAAGATTATCTAGTATATGTTTAAAAAATCAGTTTGTTTACTTCTGCTGCGTTTGCATGAGTGCTGCATGCATTCTAGACAATCATTTTCATTCTTAGTCTTTAAATCACTTCTTGACAGGTTTGTGAGAACGTTGTTGAACTCCTATTTGGCTTTATAAATAGTCTAATATTTATTACAACGAAATCATGTTGTGATATTTGGGCATTTCCCAATCCCGTGCTGTCCTAGTATATTATACAAAAATTATTTATTATTAATTATTATTACTACTACTACTTTTTTTTTTTTTAACTTAGTTTATCGTCGTTTTCCGAGTTCTTAACTTTTTTTGTTATGCAAATAACCAAGAAACATTTGCAAGTCCCACCCCAAAGTACCGAAGTACCAAAGAAGTAGCCCAGCTGCTTTGGTACTTTGGGTACTGCAACTTTTGGTACTGGTACTTGACTGGATGTCAATAAAAAGGGAAAGTACCGTATCAAAAGGTTGGTACCTGGTGCGGTGGAAAAGCACTCTTTAGTGTACTTTTTAACTAGAAATGGTTAGTTTGCGTATACAGTGATATTTTTATGATTGATTTCTGTGTTATGTTTAATTCAGCAAAAGACACTATGGGCACTTTTCCACCACACCAAATACTGTACTTTTGGTACTTCTCCACTGACTTTCGGTCAATTACCAGTACCGAAAGTTCCAGTACCAAAAGTGCCAAAGCAGCTGGGGTACTTGTTTGGTACTTTGGGGTGGAACCTGAAACGCTTTCTTTGTCGGTTGATTATGCAAATGGACTGCCTCTGAAAAACAATACAAATGTCACCTTGAAAACAGTTATAAACTCAGAAAATAATGATGAGCTTAGTAAAAAAAAATTATTACGATCTGGTTGGAAGAACAGATTCAACAAGATTGGGCTGGCATGACAAAAAATGTATTTTGTTGAATATACTGCGACAGCACGTGATGTGATTTTATTGTAATAAATATTGGGATATTTATAAAGCATAAAAGGATTAATTAAAATTACAAAACTAGCTAAGGTTTTCTTCTATGACGGAGAAAAACTTTCAGCTAAACTCCCTGTGCTATAATGTCTGTGCTCAATGGAAAGTAAGAAAAAGCCTAATCTTAACCTAGCTTACCTGCGATATAACAACTGCATGTGTATAACATGCAGTGTTAGTTTTAATATAACACATTGTCCAGCCCTATAATATACTACACGGAGTTTTCAAATTCAGTACAAAATACGCTGCCTTGTTTTGTGATTTCATTCAGTACAGTGGAAAACTAGTACCTTCAAGTACTATACTTTTGGTACTCTAAGTACCAAAAGTATGGTATCTGGTGCAGTGGAAAAATACCCTTTAAGAAATATTTCTGTTCATTTTTGTGAAAGTTTGTTACTACATAAAACAAAGAAGCATACTTGTGTGAATCGTGTTGGCCGTGGATTTCTTCCAGTAGTGTAGTGGCATAGCTTTTGTATGAGGAACATGACCGTTATATTTTCCTATTGTTAGTATACTCACACAATGCTGCTACAGAACTAAATGCAGATAGTTTCCCATTTTTAATTGAAATGTATGGATACTAATGTCTCTTATTACTTGGTAGTTGATAAAATGGAAAAAAAATCGGATCGGTATTGGAATTGGCAGGTAATATATTTTAGTATCAGGATCACAGCTGAAAAAATATTGCGCCCTTTAACTTTGCATATCACTTTGTATGATTGTATTTGGTCAGTTGCACACAGCCTGATTTTGTTAAGGGACTGTTGTGCGAGTCTGGGACAGTATGATCATGACTGAGCAAACTGGTGCAGAGATTTTTCCTGCACTGTCTCAGTTTAAATTCAAAGTTTGAGCAACCTTTGGATTTTATAAAGTAAACGGACAACTAGATATCAGTGGGAATCTATGCATGAATTCACGGTTCGGTGCAGTTTTGGTACAGCAAGATAATTTGGAATTTGTTTTGAAATTTATTAAAAGTGCAAGCACAATATAGCAACAGTTGTGAATGAAACATAAGGCAATACATTTGTCTGAATGTGTCTGTATAACAAAACCTGAGACTCTTGTCTGCACAAAATTTCGTAATGGGATTTAAACAAGATTTAGTTAGTCTTCTATCGAGTATGGTTGCCTTTCTGCTGTAGTTATTTTTTTAGCCCAGTCTTAATTTCCTGGCAAAAGTGCCTTAGATGCCTCAGTCAAACTAGCAAGGCTGTTACTGCCTTGACTCGGTTGTGTGCACATTCTGTTGTCTTAAATGAATTTGCGTGTTGGATATTTTTCCAGCAACAGTGTAATGGAGCCAACAGACAGTTTTGGGCTTATCAACTGCTCTCCAGCATTCATGTAATTCATCTGGAAATCAAAATGTTCCTAAACTACTGATTTCAGGTGGCATGAGCTCTCCAGCGCTAGCTGTGACTCTCGGCCATAATTAGCATGTTTTCCATACCGAACATCATGTTAAATGTATTCATTAGTTTTATGCTTTCCGAACTGAAAATGATGTAACCGAGTGGCTCACGATGTCGCAGCAAAAACTACTTAAAAATCTCTATACATATTGAATCTTCAAACAAATACCAATTCGGGAGGTCTTGCCCTTAGTAGCAACCACATTGTATAATGCAGGCAGAGAAGCTGTGCTGATTTGGGACTGTTGTGAGGTTCTGTATGGTGAATGAGCTAACTGAATGTCTTGTACTCCTCTATGTTAAGTGGCTAATCGTCCAGTGCGTTTATCTCTATTATTTCAGTTGCTGTGTCTCTAGCTCTGTTGCTACTATTTACTAAAGTCTTAATATCAGATTGACCAAACTTGACACATTGGACTGATGGCATTGTCAATTTTGCCCCATTATTAGGAATTGGTTCATACGAACTAACTATGTTCTGTGGGTTTTGTCTCGAACAGAGGGCAGGCTGACTTTTGCCATTACATTGGAATATGTGACTGTGACCGGCGGCCCTGTTTGACTGTCAGACGAGCTTGCATAACCAGGCTTCATGTCATGACATGCTAGTGAGTGGAGAGGAAATGGGAGGCCAGGCCCCAACTCTGGACTCCCTCTGATAAAGTGGGTCTGGGGTGTACATCCCTTTTCTGAGCTCTGTGGTGGGATTGCCAATTTTGCCGGCCTGCGCCACACAGGACCAGAGCATAAACAGGATACTGGTGACTTTGAGTGGACAGCAGCCCACTGCTTCCTCAGATAAGGCCCTACGGAGATGTCACAGAATTAGTTTCCTCTTCGAGTGCCCATTATGGTTGGGTGTTTGGGTTTTCCTCTGATACCAGTTTTCAGATGATACTTTTAAAATGGAGGCTTTTGTGTTGTTTAAATCCCTAACCTCTAGATAGCAGTGTTGCAATCTCTCTTAGGTTATTGGACTCTTCCGCTCCAAGGTAGCGACAAGAAGTAGCATTCGGACTCACCATAACGTTAGCATTAGCAAACGTAGCAGATTAGTTACATTTCCACCTAGAGGTGAATCTGAAACAGTTAGACCAGTTTTCAAGGCGTACAGAGCTGAAGTGTGGGCTCACAACCAAAAAGACGTCAAGGAGGTGGACAAGCACCATGCTGATGCAGAGTCCATTATTCTAATTGCATACAAAAGTAAACTTTTTTTTTTTTTAAAAAAACTTAGATTTTATGTGTATGGTGGCTGCAGTGTACTTTACAGGCCCCCCACAAAGCTCTCAATGATCTTGAAGTAGTTCTTCACTTGCTCCATAGGTAGTATTGCTCTTGAAATATTTCAGAATTTTTTCAAATTAAAATTAAACGTGCGTCACTTTGGAAATTAATGTGTACAGTTTATTCAAATTCCACTCATTGCGAGGAATAAAAAAAATATGTATTTTACTAGGAGCCCCGTAAAGCATGCATAAAGTATGCAGTCCATATGGGGGGGTGTATTCTTTATATGATGACAGTTTTCCTGAAATTAGATTTTTAAAAAAATCTTTATATTGAATCGTAACCCCTGTATCATGATATGTATCAGGGGGGTATTCCACGAAGCAGGATTTCTTGCTTAGCTGGTTAACTTGACAAATTTAAGGTAGTCTGAGCTAAACGTAAGGGAACAAAGATAAACTTCATTTAGTCCAGACTACCTTAAATTCAACAAGTTATCTGGATAAGCAAGAAATCCTGCTTCGTGGAATACCCCCCAGATTGCCAGATTATTGCCAATACACAACCCTACAGATAAGCGTAACTGCGTTAACTTGTATTGAATACCTCTTCTACAGTTTCTAAGGAAAATTTTAAACAATGTAAAAAGTTCAGTTTATCTCCTTCTCAAGCACTGGTGCGCCGGCAAGCTGGAAGTTTAGTCTTATCACATTCATCACCGGGGAAAACGGTTTGAAAATGTTAACATTATAAAAATAATAAACTTTATCATTTTTAAAGAATTTTCTTTATTGAAACTTTTTTTAGTTTTTAGTTATTTTATTCTCGTTAGCAGGTAAAATATGCCTTCGTGTATATTTATGTATAGCAAACCACCCACCTCTCAAATATTCTGACATCAGTGTTTGTACCTTTTTACAATATTTGTTACCAGTTTTTGAAATCCATTATTATTCTGATTTAAAACAAGCTAAATTGGGCAAACATAAACTCACTAGATAATGCTCCATTTAGATTTTGCAGGTTAGGGACAAAAAGTAGGAGTGGGGTAAAAGAGGTCAATATGAGCAAACTTGTAATGTCTTTACTTTATTTCAGCGTTATCCTAAGTAATTCTGACTTCTGGCGATGAAATTATGGGGGGGGGGAAGCACATTTTTGTTTGAGCGCTGTTTACAAACGCAACACTTGAACATAGACAGTTTACCGTGTTTGGGTTGTTAGTGACCCTTTACTTTTTTTAGACTAATGACCATGATACAATTTTTAAATTAGTAGAATTAAAAGTAGACCTACGTGACATACCCTGGGAATAGCCTTCATACTGAATCATATAGGCCCAAGAGCTGTAAACATGACGTTCAGGTCATTAGCAATTTGACACATATACACGAGGGTTAATTTATGTCTAAATATGAATAAATAGAAAACACTTAGCGAATTTACATAATGTCCTGGTGTTGAGTAAAATACAGCCACTTCAGACCGTTTAGCGTTGAACATTTTAATCATATTTAAGGTAGGTACTGGCTAACGGTAGGCATCTCCTCACATCAGAGCAGGTGCAATGTCAACTAGCAATGGTATGAGGTGCAGTAATGCTTTGTTGCCAGAGTACCAGAGGGCAAACTTTTCAGTCAACAGCCCAGGCATTTAAGTGGCACTGAAATGAGGTACTGAAATCTGCGTTGCAGTACTGTCTGGTGCATGCCGATTGTATAGGAACCATGGCCGTATTAGCTTTGCTTGTCGGTACGCAACCCTACTGCTCATATTGTTTAACCCTCTGGAGTCTGAGGCCTCTTAGCCAGTTTTGAGGTAATCTGACATGCCCTGACATTTTTTAAATTTTCA
>JAAGVU020000076.1:2447245-2464063 GCA_011763525.2 Mormyrus iriodes | reverse complement strand
TTACTAAAGTGTTGGAACTTTGGGATGACACTATTGTTTTGTAAGTCAGTGATCTAAACAATGAATATTGATGAGATAGGTGTCAACACACCTCTAATGGTTTGCATCCTGTCATAGGTAGTGGTCATTGTTGCTGCCACATAACCATCAGTTTGGAATGTCACACCCATCAGTCTGGAATGTCAGTCTGAGAAGTGAGAAAAGCAGAGACAATAAGTCTTTTTACGGTTTATTATGTGCAATGGATAAGATCGCAACGCGATATCAAAAAATAAATATAAGAAAAAAATGTCAGTGTGAACAGACATGTGCTCTTGTTTATAAGAGTCACATTGGGCATGATCGTGCATTTCTTTATCCAATAACGACTGCGTGATTACCGCATCCTTACAATATGAATAGCGCTATTTGCAAATGGGTGGGTGATTCGGACTCATTCGGGACTCAGACACTCGAGGCAGTGTCTCTTGCTATTGTTATTCCTGTCACAAAGCTCTAAAAATATATTTAGTTTCTAACTATATATATATTTGAAAAATAGACCGTTCAAGGTTTCTGCAGGTTTTTTTTTATGTTCCTATGATAAAAACTCGCAGTGTTTTTTAAACGGATAGACGCGATTTCTGTTTTATCCCGTGGTCAGTATAGCCGACTCCAGAGGGTTCAGAGTATAGATTGCAAAGCCTGATTGTTCCATGGTGCAGAGGACTGCCTGCTTTCTGATGTGTGACGGCACAGAGGAAGGGGCTGTATCTGTATAAGAATGAAGAGGAAACAGGAAAAAGTCTGTGAAAGTTTGGTAGCCATGGCAGCAAAATCATTTGACCCACTGATGAGTGGATGCTCTTTGGTGGTGTTGCAGGGCTTTCTCTTATCATTTCTTCTCTTGCTGAAGATTGTGAACTCTTCCCCGGGTTATATCTTCTGCTTCGACTTCTCCTCCTCCTAGGTGTGTTTCCTAATTTCTGCAAAGAAATGATGCTTGTCTTGATGTTTCGGGTGCCTTGTGAATCGGCGTATTGTAAGGGCTATGTCTCAGGGAGAACCGTAATGTGTAATCTGCTGCAAGCCCCTCTGTCTCATGCTGTCCTATGTGAACTTGCTCCCCTGTATCTTCAGCGCCATGGCATCCACGGTGACCCTGGAGGACGCCCTGTCCAACGTGGACCTGTTGGAGGAGCTGCCCCTCCCGGACCAGCAGCCCTGCATCGAGCCGCTGCCATCCTCGCTCATGTACCAGGTACGCCCTCAGCAGGATGCAGGTGCTCGTTTCCTGTAAGGGTGCATCACACCCACTGCTCAACACCTTCCTGTGTGCTAACCACACAGATGGAACACCAGCCTCCACCCATTTATTAAACCCAGTGTATTTTGGAGTTCACTCTCTACAAAATGCCTCGTGCTGCTCTATGCGGTTCCCTGTCACATTTGGCTAGAGATGTTTTGCATTTCTCCGCAGCCCAACTTCAACACCAATTTCGAGGACCGCAACGCCTTCGTCACCGGCATTGCCAGATACATCGAGCAAGCCACTGTCCACTCCAGCATGGTAAAGACCGCCTCGCTTTTTCTGTCCCATCCTCGTCTGCAGCGAGGAGCTGGAGCTTGCGAGGACGAATCACGGTGATTTACTTGCCACCGTTTCACCCAATCGGAAGCGCTCCACTCCAGAACTGAGCCTTGGATACTAAGAATAGATTCGTTGTCTTTAATGGCGTTGCAGGAACTGAGCTCTGGCCAGCGGAGCTGTGGTGTGAGGCTTCTGCCAAAGGTCGACCTCCTGGTCTAGCCGTGTGACAACCCTCCGTTGTTGCTATTCATTGCCCTGAGACAGGGGAGCCCTGTGCCTCATTAAAGCAGGATTATTGCTGTGTAAAAGCCCATTGGGTCTGCATCAAATGGCACTTTATATGCAACAAGCATCGCTCCGGGCTCTGTGGAGTGCTGTGTGCTTCACTGAGGGGCTGACTGCATCTCAGCAGCCGGCCATAGCTGGGGGAGCGGCAGTGACCTTAGATCTGGGTGAAACCAGACCCAGGCTTTATTTGTTCATCCTGATGGGGGGGGGGAGAAACCTGGCACAAGTGTACAATGAGTAGGCTTGTATTTAAGATGGAACATGAAATGTTTTCTTAAACTTTGTTTCATTCTGTTATTGTAGTGTTGATATGAGAGCTCTTGGTTCTGTATAAGATTAGGACCCCTAGGGTGTGGTCGTGTAAACATCCAGTTGTCCTGAGGTGTTTCCTCATTTATATTTAGAACGAGATGCTTGAACAGGGCCAGGAATATGCCATCATGCTGTACACCTGGCGAAGCTGCTCACGGGCCATCCCCCAGGTAACGATTGTTCACCCGACTGCTGCGTTCCTTATATCTCAGTTGCCATGTCAACATCCTGATTCTCAGCACCTTCGAGACGTTTCTGGATTTATTAATTGCCTCTCACACTGATGGACTAACTGAGCAGGCTGTGACACGCCTCCCCCAGGTGAAATGCAATGAGCAGCCCAACAGAGTGGAGATCTATGAGAAGACTGTGGAGGTCCTGGAGCCTGAAGTCACAAAGCTCATGAACTTCATGTACTTCCAGGTAACCTCTGTTGAATGAGGTTATGATGTGCTTATCGACCCGCTTCTGTTCAATTAATTTTTGGTGCGGTTTGAAAGACATCTTTCACACTGTAATATGTATATAAATGATCTCTCTCATGCTGTCTGACTATCTCGATCGCTCCCTCTCTCGTTCCCTATCTCCTTTGGTCTAGCGTACTGCCATCGACCGCTTCTGCGGGGAGGTGCGGAGGCTGTGCCATGCGGAGCGTCGGAAAGACTTTGTGTCCGAGGCGTACCTGCTCACACTGGGCAAATTCATCAACATGTTTGCTGTGCTGGACGAGCTGAAGAACATGAAATGCAGCGTGAAGAATGACCACTCTGCTTACAAGAGGTGGGCGCCGGACCCGGCCACCTGAGTGGGCAGCTGCCCCACCCAGCTGTGATCCTGTGGTATTTCAGTCTTCTGAGCTCAGTCCTCTTTGTGTTGCCCTGGAAAGTCGTTTCTTAAAATAGTATTTTTTTTCCAACAAGGATTGTTATGATGCTGAAGGTGCCAAAAGGGATTTGGTCCTGGTGTTCATCTGAAAGCCTGGCTTATTTCAACTCGCATTATTTATTCTTTTTTTTAATATGATTATATTCCATTGATGACCCCTGAGCATGAAGACCCAGTTCTAGACAGGCCGTGGTCTTGTATTAATTCCATGAATTTGAGGTTTCTTGGAGCATAGCTGAAAGATTGTTTTTGTGCAAATGGACACCAGGTGGCGCTATCAGAATGTTTTCCTGTTAGTCAAATGCTTTTGGCTAAAGATGTATTTCCTCCTTCTTCTGTAGGTGGGTGATGAGTCATAAAAGAAGAAAATAAAAATCCTGGCTAAAAGTTTGACACTTATGAGAGCTTGTGTCTAAATAGATGCAACTTTAATCTCTCTGACCCTTTGAATAGTCTGCTGGAGGCAGATGTTAAGTGGGGGAGATGGAATTTTTGAGGGTTGGGTTGTAAGAAAGGCAGAGAGATGCTGGCTGCGTCAGATCAAGGGCGAGGCTGTTCTCCAGCAGCCTGTGAGTGAGGGGATCTTATGTTGCGTGTTGAGAGCTGAACAGACCTGGTATCAAAGCCTCATCACATCAACAAGGGTCTGTCTGTCCTGTCCGTTTGTCTGATTTATTTGGTCCTGGGAGATAGGAAAAGCACTCCTAATGAAAAGGGTTGATTTTTGGAATGTGTTTGTGCTAGCAGGAGAACTTAAGATGGTTTTGGATAAGTTGATTTGGGCCCAGTGAGGTGAAGTTGGTCATGCTATGGGAGATGTCTCGTGTGCCACTTCAGATGTGGTGGATTAGGTTAGGAACTCATCATCTGGGTCAAGTCTCTGGTGAGGTTGTTGTCAGTGCCCTTAGCAAGGTCTTCGTACTGCTCCCTTGCTTTATGCAGTGTCCTTCAGGTTGTCACACTTGTCTTATTCTCATCACCTGACATTCCCATGCTGTGCTCCAGGGCTGCTCAGTTCCTCAGGAAGATGTCCGAACCCCAGTCCATCCAGGAGTCCCAGAACCTGTCTATGTTCCTGGCTAATCACAACAAAATCACTCAGGTGTGGTGCTGGCCCCTTGTCCCTTTTAATCCAGAATTTGACTCTTGTCCTTTGGTACTAGGTTGTGATCTGGTGACCCTGGGTTTTACAGTCTTTGCAGCAGCAGCTGGAGGTTATCAGTGGCTACGATGAGCTCCTGGCTGACATTGTAAACCTGTGTGTGGACTACTATGAGAACAAGATGTATCTCACACCCAGCGAGAAGCACATGCTGCTCAAAGTAAGCCAAGCATCTCCTTCATACAGATTTTGCTCTGTACTGTGTTGATGTATATGTACAATGTTTTCGTTTTTGTTTGGCATGAAAAAAAACGCAGCAGAATCTCTTGGATGTTTTAAGACGTTTTCAGCATCATTTCACTCTGTCTGCCTTTCCTGTGGATGTTTGTATAGGTCATGGGCTTCGGGCTGTACCTGATGGATGGAGCCAACAGCAACATCTACAAGCTGGATGCCAAGAAGAGGATCAACCTGGCAAAGATTGATAAGTTTTTCAAGGTGGGTCTGAGAACTGTGTGTGTGTTGAAGGCAGAAATATAGCATCCAAAGTGCTGTCTGTTACTCATTAAGACGTGATGCCTCAGGCTGCTCTGCTTCTTCCCGTTTCCACAGCAACTCCAGGTCGTGCCGCTCTTCGGTGACATGCAGATTGAGCTGTCGAGGTATATAAAGACCAGCGCCCACTTTGAGGAGAACAAGTCCAGGTGAGGCCCCGTTGGCGTCAAGACCTGTGACCTGAGCAGAACCTCTTTTTTGAAACTGAAAGGGGAGTTTTGTTTCTGAGAAATGGGTGAAATGGATTCATTAACCCCCCCCCCACACACAGGTGGTCCTGCACATCCACGGGCAGCAGCCCCCAGTACAATATCTGCGAGCAGATGATCCAGATCCGGGAGGACCACATGCGCTTCATTTCTGAGTTGGCACGCTACAGCAATAGCGAGGTGGGAGGAGTCTGTCAGCCGTCTCAGCACCTATTAGACTACGGCCATACTGCTACATTTCCATTTAAAAACACAGACATTAGTCTGTTTTCACCTTCCATCCAGGCTATCCCAAAGTTTTCAGCCCCCAAAAACGGAGACTTTCAAAAACACTCAGGGCCGTGTACTTCTGAAAACTCCGTTGTAGCGTTGCAGTGTGGATGAGAGACAGCACAGGCTTTGTCTCATTTGCCCCAACAACTATAGTTACACACTACCATATCTGGTAGGCACATTCACGTGCTTATTGCAGGTATCCAAGGGCGTCCCGTACCTCACAGAAGCCAAGTGCAACGCGCTTAATGTGCACTTTTTCCGCACTTTGTCAAATACTGCATGGAAGCAGCCTTTGGCTAAGTATATAGACTACAATGCACTGCATTAGTGATGACGACTAATGTTTACATCGAACGTGAGGAAGTCAGTCGGCGTATCACAGTGCAACACGCCTCCTAAGAAGTTTCAATTTAAGTGTGCAGAGTTGTATAAGGAATGTTTATATAACCTAGGCTACAGTGACAAACAATTCCAAACGCGACCAAAACAAATGATAACATTGTTGTAGCGTGTTTCTTGTTCACCTTTTCAGATATCAAGTGTCTCATTGTTTTCAAGAAATGTCTGGGCACTTGAGGTCTTTTCATACGCTTGTACACTTTGTATCTTACGTCAGTGTATGTCACCAACGCGTGTAGCGTCTCAGTGCACTTGCCTTTAGGTGGGGTAAATGGGATGAAGCCACAGACTCTAAAAGTGCCCCGATTGGTCCCTACTCATCACGTCTCTTCCCTGATTTGATACTGCTAGTATCAAAACTGCTATACCCTCTCATTGTCTGATTGGTCACCTGGTCACCCTACATGGAAGCAAACAGTATTCCAACATGGTGGATATGGAGGAGCTGGTTTCAGTGGCCCTTTTCCTGTTGCTGACCTGTATGGAGCTAAATGCTGTGTTACACGGTTATTGGGTTACAGGGTTATTGTATGTTAATAGCTATGTCATAAATGTTTTTGCTTGTTTCAGTGTGGATGGCAGTACTTTTGTAAACTGTCTCTGTAAATTCGAGTTTGTTTTCATTTACAAATATAGCAGCGTGGACAGCCTTAGCCTGAGCCTTCAGATTGGGTTTATTATAATAATAGTTTAATTGATGGTGACACTTTTGCCAACAATACTCTAACTGGATTGAAAGAGAAGATGGAGTTTATGGATTAAAAACAAAATGGCTGGCTGCCTTAAGGTTGAATGAACCCAGTCATGTGTGGTACACAAGCAAAAATGTGGAATGCTGTGCTGAGTTTGAGGACGTGTTAAAAATGTAGTCAGCTGTTTTGTCCTCATGGTGAAATAGGGTAGCTTTGGTTAATGTGTTCCTTGTGCGTGCATTACCAGGGCAGGGGTTGCGTTTATGATTTTAATAGAGATTAAATTTGATAAACACTGTGAAGGAGCAAGAAAGATGTCTCACACCCTTGGAATCTTGCTTGTAAATGGTACAAGTTTGTAGAAACGCAGCCACCCTCTACACCCCCCTGAGACCCAGTCACTGCTATGTGAGGTCCAGTAGGTTTCACACCCTGGTTTCCCAAACATATGATTCATTACTGCAAAAGCAGCCTTTTAATATGTGAGGACTGCGGCAGCTGGCCTCTGTGCTGCCAGCCTAAGGGTGACCAGGTGTGCTGTGCCCCCACAGGTGGTGACGGGCTCGGGCCGGCAGGAAGCCCAGAAGACTGATACGGAGTACAGGAAGCTGTTCGACCTGGCCCTGCAGGGCCTCCAGCTTCTGTCCCAGTGGAGTGCGCATGTTATGGAAGTGGTGAGCACTTGTGTCCTCTGCCCATGGCTCGCCTTTACATGAAGGGAAGTGGATATTTTTAAAGCCTAGGAAGTGCTTATTAGCGGTAGGTTGCTCTGTTGCCACTTTTGACCTCTACTTAAACATCTCAGTTGTATTTAGTTTATGAAGATCTCCCATTTTGCTTTTAAACATTCTATATTTCATGCATATCTACATGTGCAGAGTAAATTTATAGATGTGGGAAATAGTTTTTAATCAAGTAAACTGTTTTTTTTAAATGGAGTTCTTACTGGAGAAGTCCCCGTTAATCCACCAGATTTTTTTTTTGCTTGGCCTACTTTAGAAGGTTAGTAGCCAATCTAATTTTAATTGATTCTAATTGGTGGTGTGAATTTAAACATCTTCCATAGTAAAAGTTCTGTCATGTGGCTTATCCTATACTTTTTCTGCAAAACTTACACTTGTACCAAAAACGGCATTACTGAAATGACTCTTCCTTTTTGGCCCTTCCAGGTAGCCATAGATAGGTCACTTGGATGTGTGCATTCTCAGCCTATAAAAGACCAGTTTGCAGCTGTCAGGGATGTCTGTGGGGTCACTGTGGGCCATGTCTGATCCAATTACGGTGGGAGAAAGGATAACTCGCTGGGACTGTGGTCCATATGGCACTAAAACTCCCACACAAAGCACAGGATGTATTGTGAACTGGCAGCAAATGAAGGATTAAACATGGCGATATTAAAGATGACATGTCTTGCCCCCTCCCGCATCCTTGAGCTTCTATTTCCTGGCAAGGAATGGTGAGCTGTGCCAAGTAAGGTTAAAATCGACCACAGCTTTGAAACATCACTACTGCCCTCCTTTTGCCAGATTCGATTAGCTAAAACATCCTGCTGTGTATGGGTGATGCCAAACGCCAGGGAGAGTAAATCATGGAAATCGTTGTCATCCCCGCCTAAAAGCCTCTGATAAATGGGTGTAAATATAGCAACACACTTAGCCGACAGCCTAATGTGATGTGAGGCACCAGTGTAACCTCGGGGGTTTCACAGGGTTAGTGCTTGTTAGGAATCTCCTTTGGCAGTGCTGCCATTGTGGGGGAGTGCTGACCTTGGTGTTTCGTGAAGGAATTTCCATCTCTAAGTGCTTCCTTTCCCATTTGGTGGCTTCTCTGCCTGCTGGTATAAAGAGAGTCAGAAATGCTCCTGCTAAACATACTTTAGCATTATGGATATTATACTTGGTAGGACTGGGTGATATCCAAAAAAAAATTATTTAAAAATCTTGACATTTGGTAATATCGAGTCATCCTGCCCCGCCTCACACACATTCGGTATGAAGCAGGACCGTTAAATTTATTTAGCCAAAAGAAAAACATGAAGGCGTGATAAAAACAGCCAGCCAGCATTAAAGTGTCACCCAGGGTGGGGAGTGCAGAGTGTTTCTGTAGTCTCTGTGGAAAATGATTGATTTTGGCTGGCCAGATTTAATTATGATTTATGTAATGTCATGTAAAACAATGATACACACAACTTGCGGTCAGGCCCTAGCTGTGGACCACCATTATGGTTACATACACTGATATCTGCGTGTTCCATGTGCGGAGTTAAAAAATAATAGCAAACCAAATCGTATGTCTCTGTCTGCATTTTGTGTAGCCTGAAAACACTAAGCCGATTTTTGGCTGTTGGCAAGACTTGGTGACTACCTATAAGGCCAGTGTGTGTGGCATGGTCGGTCCCCTTCAGCACTGTTTTGGCTAATTTTAGCATGTTGAATTGGCACTGAATCTACTTCACCTACAATGTCAATCATTTCTCATGTAGTCACTGACATTGTCACCAGGTTACTTGTCTGACATTGTCGATTACCGATGTCGCCCAGCCCTAACGCTTAGTAGTAGGATTGTACAGTGCTGGGTGGCCAGAGAGGTGACTGAAGCTCATGTCTCCCTCTCACAGTACTCATGGAAACTTGTACATCCCACGGACAAGTACTCCAACAAGGAGTGCCCTGACAACGCGGAGGAGTACGAGAGGGCTACAAGATACAACTATACCAGTGAAGAGAAGTTTGCTCTGGTGGAGGTAGGTGGAGCCTAATTCTTTCTGTATTTGATTCAGAACTGTAGTATTAAGTATGTGCTACCAGTTTATGGAATTGTTAGTGTGTCCATGAATTCTTGTGGGAGCTTCATTTCCCACTGGGAGAGCAACACACCATTAATGCTGACCGATTGGGCTGCCCCCTCCCCCCCTCCAGGTGATGGCCATGATCAAGGGCCTGCAGGTGCTGATGGGCCGTATGGAGAGTGTGTTCAACCACGCTATCCGCCACACCATCTACGCTGCCCTGCAGGACTTTGCCCAGCTCACCTTGCGTGAGCCTCTGCGGCAGGCCATCAAGAAGAAGAAGAACGTTATCCAGAGGTGAGGGAGCTGGCCAGGCCAGAGAAACATTTGACCTCAGCTTACCTTTGGCTGACGTTCCTGTTCTTTCCCACAGCGTTCTGCAGGCCATCCGTAAGACTATATGTGACTGGGAGACCGGACGGGAGCCTTACAACGACCCTGCCCTCCGCGGAGAGAAGGACCCTAAGGGTGGCTTCGATATCAAAGTGCCTCGCCGGGCTGTGGGACCCTCCAGCACGCAGGTCTCTGTGCTGCTAGAGCTCCTTGCTGCCACCTTGGGGTCTCTTTGGGAATAAAATCTTGTCCCAGTGACTCCTTAGTGACCATAGGGAGACATTCTAGGGAGAGTCTAACATAAAGCATCATTCATTCATTGAACTGCTCGTTCCAGTGACGCAGGCAAAAGTCCATTTTGAATTATGTATATAGTGGTGAAATAACCTTTGTCAGCCGAGTCAGGGCGCGCAACGTTAATGTCGTTTTAATGCGACTTTCCAGTGGTGGATGTTTTTCTAGTTTTCTGTGTCAGGCTCACTTTTTCATTCCCCTTCCCTGGTACTGACCTATTTTTCACTGATTTTCCAAAAATGACTCTTTTGCGTCACACATTCCTGTCTCCTCATTGTAATCCAGATTCATTCCTTCAGAAGTTCTCATTCAGCTGTCAGGTACAGCATTGAGTTCATGTCAAGATTTTCACTAAATGGAATTATTTTTCCTACGCTGTGATAAAAATATCTTTGAAAGCTGGAAAGTCGTCATACCTAAGGAACTAGGTCAATAGCCAACATGGTGGTTCCATTCCGTCAGAAGTGTCAGTGACAGTGTTTTGGGGCCTCTCTCTGCTTCAGGCCTTCATCATGTTAAGGTTTATTTTTGTGCTTGAGGCTATTCCCACAAAGTCTTGCTTGGCAGTGCTGCTGTACATCAGCATGTTTCGATCCGCTTTCACGCGTGAGATCCTCAGCTCACGGCCAAACTGACACATTGATCTGAGTCGTCCTGTCCATCCTGTTCTAACCAGTTTCTCTCTCTCTCGCTGTCCCTCCCTGGCGCTGTTCCCCTCACCACCCATCCTCATGTGTGTGTTCATCTCTTTGCAGTCCTTTTTTTCCTCTGTATATCAGCTGTCAGCATGGATAAGTTAGTCGTAAGAGTGTCCGATGCTGCCCTTCTTTATCATATTTTGGGGATCATAGGTGCTCCTCTCGGATGTGTTTGAAGGATCTTAGCCCCTGCAGGCACCATGTTTTGTCAAGAGGGAATGGGTGTCATTTCCCTAAATTTTAGTCATGTAGATGTTGGAGCCGCCAGCTTCTCCGAAGATCTGTCTTGGCATAGAGCAGCCTAAGATCAGCAGTTTACCATGATGCCTCCATCTTGTTTAACTGGGCTGTGGTGGAGCTATAGTGTTGTAGGCCTGCTGTACTGTGACTGAAGGCCCATTCTGCATCCACCCGTACAGCTGTACATGGTGAGAACCATGCTCGAGTCACTCATTGCCGACAAGAGTGGTGCCAAGAAGACACTCCGCAGTAGTCTGGAGGGGCCCACCATTCTGGACATAGAGAAGTTCCACCGCGAGTCCTTCTTCTACACCCATTTACTCAATTTCAGCGGTAAGTGGCACCACTGATCTGCTAGGCTATGAGTTAACAAATTCTAGCTGGTTTGTTTTTTTTTTTTACCCTGGTGCCACTACTAAGCACATGTTGATCTATATCCTTAATTGCTATACAAATATTCCCCCACAGTTAATGTAGCCATATTTTATAATGGCCATCAGGGGGCGTGTATGTGTGTCGGAATGAGGAATGCCTTATCAGTGACGTGTGTGTTTCCTCGAACCCAGAAACGCTGCAGCAGTGCTGTGACCTGTCCCAGCTCTGGTTCCGGGAGTTCTTCCTGGAATTGACCATGGGCCGCAGGATCCAGTTCCCCATTGAGATGTCCATGCCCTGGATCCTCACGGATCACATTCTGGAGACCAAAGAGGCATCCATGATGGAGTAAGGAGCTTTGTAATGGCTGTTGAAGCTGTATTAAACACAGAACACACAGCACTAAGGAGATACCCGTAAAAACGCCCAGCATCCAGTGCCTTGTTGGCTGCTTTTGGGCTGTACATCAGCACTGGGAGTGCTTTTTTCGTCTGCTTCCTTGATTCTGTCTTGAACTCGCTTGTCACAGTTGAAGCTTGAAGAAAGACACTTCCTCTTCCCAGGTATGTTCTCTACCCCTTGGACCTGTATAACGACAGTGCCCACTACGCCCTGACCAAGTTCAAGAAGCAGTTCCTGTATGATGAAATCGAAGCTGAGGTATCAGCTGCTCTGCTGTCAGCCAAACTTGAAGACTTGGCTGGCCTGCTGTAGGGTGAATGTTTGGGAGGTTGGGTTGCTGACACCAGTATTAAGTGCTAACGGTCCTTGGCGTTTGTTTCAGGTGAACCTGTGTTTTGACCAGTTTGTCTATAAACTTGCCGACCAAATATTTGGCTACTACAAGATTCTTGCTGGAAGGTTTGTAAATTCTTTAATGGACCAGAGCAATTTTTTTATTTGGTAGAGCTTGATAACTTGTGATGATAAACAAGGTATACATGTAGCTGAACGTCTCAGTGGCTTGTGATGGACCAGTGTGCCATAACTGTTCATCTTTGTCCCTCTGATGGCCTCAGCCTGCTGCTAGACAAGCGTCTGCGTGCGGACTGTAAGAACCAGGGGGCCAACATCCCCTGGCCATCCTCCAACCGCTACGAGACCCTGCTGAAGCAGAGACATGTCCAGGTGGGAGGGCTCATCTCTGAGTGGCATCTCCATGCCTTGAGTCTTGTTAGCTGGGCTCAGTTTAGTCCTGCCCAGTGTCATCCCCCAAGCAGCCGTAAAGCCATGACTTCATACCCGGATGTCTACCCCTCTCTATCTCCCAGCTCCTGGGTCGCTCCATCGACCTCAACCGCCTGATCACTCAGCGGGTTTCTGCCGCCATGTACAAGTCCCTCGAGCTGGCCATCGGCCGCTTTGAGAGCGAGGACCTGACTTCCATCATGGTGGGTCTCTCTTCTCATTTGATGTCTGTCAGCTTTGGGCCTGGGCCAATACAGGGACACAGGGATTCATGAAAGCGGAGGTTGATTAGTGTGTAAAAGTCAAATTAGTGTTCTCTACTTCTTGGAGAAGACAACCTTACTCTAAGTAATTGTCTTTCTCATGTTTGGGGTGTCAGGAAGGTAGGCTCATTGTAGAGATCCGCAGCACGGATTCAGCCGGTTAAGTTAATCATTTTGTCTGTTCTCTGATCTGATGTTCTGTAGGAGCTAGATGGTTTGCTGGAGATCAACCGCATGACACACAAGCTCCTCAGCAAATACCTCACGCTGGACAGCCTGGATGCCATGTTCCGTGAGGCCAACCACAACGTCTCCGCGCCCTACGGCCGCATCACCCTGCACGTCTTCTGGGAGCTCAACTACGACTTCTTGCCCAACTACTGCTACAATGGCTCTACCAACAGGTGTGGGATCTCGTGTCATATTTTGATCTCTGAGAGCTAAGCATTTGACAAAGAGGGTGGTTTTAAATCAGTGTTGCCCAATCCGCTCCTTGGGGCCCAACAGATGTTCTATGTCTTTGCTCCCTCCCAGCTCCCAGTAATGTGACAGTTTTGGCAGGGAGTTGGGAGGGAGCAAAGATGTGGACCATCTGTTGGTCAATGGGGACTGGATTGGGCAGCACTATTTCAAAGAGATGAGAACACTAGAAATATTGATATATTTTGATGTCAGGAGTAAGAGACTACAGAGTGAGTGAATGAGAAAAGGGGTCTTCATGTGTAGATTTCAGTGTTCTTCTTCATAGCATACTGACGTCTTCCTGTCAGAGCTTAACAAACCCCTGTTACTTATGCAAACGGTAGCACTTAGGCAGGCCATTGCTTCTAAAAGTGTCTTGAATGTTTTGTGAGCAATTTTGAGTGTGTGCTACTTATTTCCTCTTTGAAAGATGTTATCAAAAAGGTTGCGCCTTCATGCACTTCCACTCTCGTCACAGGCTGTATAGTTTCTCCATAAAAACTCTTAAAAGGCAAGGGTTGCATTGCAATGCTGATGTTTATCTAAACAGCACAAGGCTGTCTACTCGCATGGCAGTGGCTCAGTTGCTTAAAATGGTTTGTTTGCTTTAAGTGGCATACTGTGGGGCTTCTGGGGATTGGGCTCATTATCATTTGTTTCTTGGCTTGCTTGGTTGTTTTCTTTCTCAGTCCTAAAGTACTTTATTTGAGAGGTTGTTTATTGAAAATCGGTCTACTGCCATTTTTTATGCAAGTGTCTAAAAAGGCTGCTTCATAGTCAGTTTTTGAGAAGAAAAAAAAAAAAAAGTCTCCTTCCTGTGGAAACGAGGTGCTTTTCTTTATGGTTAAATTTCGGTAAGATCCCCCCTGTCCTGTGCTGTGCCATAGGTTCGTCCGCACCATCCTGCCCTTCTCACAGGAGTTTCAGAGAGACAAGCCACCCAATGCGCAGCCCCAGTACTTGTATGGATCGAAGGTGAGCCAGATCACCCAAAACTTTACCCTTACAGAGACCCCAACAGGATAAAGAGCCGGCCTCCCACTATGACAAGCTCGATCTGCCACATGCCAAGGGGGTGAAAACCTTATAGCCCGTGTCAACTTTCAAGATAAATGGTCTGTGTTCATGCTCCCAACTTTCCCATCACGACGGAAAGCCCTGTTTTCCTGCACGGTGGTTCATGTAACCCATCGTCTGGAAGAGGTGTGACTTGATCCCTTTGGAGTGGCCTTGAGTTTACCTGCATACAGATGGGGAAATCGGATCGCTGCGTCTGTACTGGAGACGCGGTTGTTCCTGTCTGGGTCAGCAGTTTCTGCCTTCATTGTGTCCCGTCACATTGTAAACAGATGTGCCAGATAGTAGCTATGCAGCTCAACCGAAACTCCAGAGCTCTTTCAAGGGTTTTCATGCAGGGATTGGAATTGACCATGAGAATTATTTGACTGGAAAGATTTGTTCTGGTGCAGGCAGTTTGTTTGCCCCTCCCTCACCTTGAAAGCTGAGATAGGGGTTGGGTAGGGGTAGGTGAAAGTCATTGTGTTCTGCTAAGGTAGACAATGACCTTGTTAGAACAGTAATATTTACCTTAAATTTGATGTTTTTAAAAATAAATTCCAGACTGACTTACACGTCTGTGCCAATGTGTAGTAATCAGTGCAGCATTGCATTTGTGTTGCTCAAAGGATAGATATAAACACAGGAATCATCAAAAAAATGTAGAAGTACTGGTTTTGCAAGTAGCAGAATGAGTCTGAAGCCTGCCTGCTTCTGAGCCAAAGTGCAGTTTGAAAAGATTCAGGAAGGATTCTAAGATTTCTTTTCTTAAGGTGGAAGCAGTAAGCAGGCAGGCAAGCAGGGCCAACCGTATGATATGTTTTGAATTGGTGAGTGATGGGAGGGAGCACTCTGGAGGGTCACTCAGCTTTCCACTGGGGCCAGTGCCCCTCTATATTGGCCTAAAGAGACCAGTGTTCGACCTTCACTTTATGATGAGGCTGGAAAGGTTGTTCCACCTGAAAGCTAGGGTCTGTAATGACCACAAATGTCATGCAAATCTGAGGAAGTGGCTCACTGACGATGACCGAAACCTGCCTCTGGGCTGTTCATGGGCTGCCGGCTGGCCCTAATAAGTTTGTCACAGGCTGCTTCTGTGTCAGCACGTTCTTCACACTTTTGTGAGGATTGTGCATTTTCTCACACAACAGTGTGTTTTTCATTCTGGTGTCTGTTAGGCGACTTGCTAGTGAAGCACATTCAAAACTCGTGTGGTGATATAATTTAAAATCCTGCCCCTCTCTCTGCAGTCCCTGAACCTGGCATATAGCAGCATATTTGGATTCTACCGCAACTTTGTGGGCCCCCCACACTTTAAAGCCATTTGCAGGCTGCTGGGCTACCAGGGCATTGCCGTGGTGATGGAGGAGCTGCTGAAGGTGGTGAAGAGCCTGGTAAGAAAGCACCTCACTCTGTAGGAAAATGGTGCAATTTCAAGATATCGTCAGTAATGGACGATAATGGAAAAGTAAGCTGGGGTGTCTGACAGAGAGAATGACAGTTGACTCATCTTTGGAAGGCAAATAGAAAACAAGATGACGACAAAGATTTGACTTTCAGTTTAGCCTTCTAACCTGCATTGCTGATGCAATAAAAAAGTCTTTCAAATTTCTCTGTCATGAAGAGTGTAATATTGACTGAGGTAGTATGTGATGTATGAAGTTTTTGCTTTAGATGTATTTAGACAGTCCCCTACATGTTTTTAAATCACCGGCCCACTGATTGATGGTTTTCCAGAGACTAAAAGCTATTGGGTTTTCCACTGGCATACAGGAACCGAGCCGTACCACAAAGAGTTCCAGTTCGCTTTGGTTTTCCACTGCAGAAGGGTTGGCTCTGTAAAGGCGCTGCCGGGTTTGGAGAGCGTCAGTGACGTAAAACTGAAGAGACGCTTATTTATTATTCACATGATTTACTATGGGCTAATTTCTGCTAACAAGTTTGTGAGAACGGCCATCTAATGCTCGCATCAAACACTAGCAGAAGTGGCATTCGCTTGCATAAATTTGCATTACATACATTCTGTTCAGCTGTAGTACTTCAGGTAGGAGGTTGGAAATTTTCAAGTTCTGAGTTATCAGGAATGCACCAGTACATCGCAGTGTGCCATACTAAGGGCATATTCTGTATATTATTATTTCTTCATATGGATGCAGATCACTGGTATCTTTGTGCATTTCGACCAATCAGACAGCGACATAACTAGCTCAGTTTGGTCACGCTTTCGGCCCTGTTAGTAAGCAGGGCCATGTCTGCTTGGGTACGGCTCGGGTATGGCTCAGTTACGATGTCAGTACAGCATGGATAGGACTCGGGGATGGCGCGGATAATTCACAATGGAAAGCAGTCAGTTCGTGGTACGACTGTTCTTGGTGGCAGTGGAAAAGCGCCATATGATCAGCACCGCTATCAAGCATCCCCCCACCTCCAATTAACTGTTTTTTGCAGATTATCCGTGTTTTTATTCATTTTTATGCTGTCATGTTTTTCTTTTGGCTAAAAAATGTTATTCCCTACTTTGTGTGTGGGTGATGGTGGTGCAGGACCGCTATTTTATCATTATCCCGATATTTTTTTTTTTTTTGACATCATCCAGCTGTAGTGAACATAAAATATTTGAATCCTTCCTCAACGCTTGTGATTTATGAAGCACTGTCAGGGTTTCTGTGGGGGCTCTCCATGCTCTCCGGTTGCTGATCTTTATTCAAGCCCTTTATTGCTCTCTGTACTAATCGAATTAAAGTAACTCCCCACGCCCCGCCCCCCCCCCCCCCCCCCCCCCCCCCCCCCCCCACCCCACAAAACCCCCCACCCAACCCCGACGAGAGCGGAG
>JAAGVU020000076.1:2428405-2447235 GCA_011763525.2 Mormyrus iriodes | reverse complement strand
TCTCCGCTCTCCGGTTTCTGATCTTTTTTCGATCCCTTTTTTGCCCCCTGTTCTAATCGAATTAAAGTTACTCCCCCCCCCCCCCCCCCCCAAAGCTCCAGGGCACCATAATGCAGTACGTCAAAACCCTGATGGAGGTGATGCCGAAGATATGCCGTCTCCCGAGACATGAGTACGGCTCCCCAGGTACGGGGCTGCGCCCGCCCGCCCACCGCAGCCGGCGTGGGAGTGTTGTTGCATCATAGCCGTTTGCATCAGCTGTGACTGGGTGTATTGTGGCAGCACACGGCTGGCTTGCGCTGGCCAAGCTGGAAAATTATTCCCTGGGTCCGACTTGCTGCTCGGAAGATAATTGCGATGACGCACTTGTGGGAAATATTAAGCAATTCCAGTGCGTTAAGTACTTTCCCCTTGGCACATCGTCATTTAAACGGACACATTCTGTTAGTGGAGCGGCCTGGAACCCAGGAGAATCACTGAGGGGAGTCTCGTACTGCTAAAATGAAGCAGGCAGGTCTCACCCCAAAACCCCAGTGGACATGTTTAGCTCTGTCTTAATATCTCCAGTAAGTCCACTAGCTGGAGCCATTTTTAGGAACCTGGTGCCTAATGTTCCCCCTGGCTTTTAAGTGCCACTTTCTCTCCCGCTCAAAGTCTTTGAGCAAGTTGTGTGTTCAGTTGGCGTGTTAGTAGGTCAGCAGGTCAGGCTGCCGATGATCAGTCTCTGTGGTGACACCTGTGACGGCCTGTCCATGTGACGTGGCTCCGCTGTTCCCCAGGCATCCTGGAGTTCTTCCACCACCAGCTAAAGGACATTGTGGAGTATGCCGAGCTGAAGACCGTGTGCTTCCAGAACCTACGTGAAGTGGGCAACGCCCTGCTCTTCTGCCTGCTGAGCGAGCAGAGTCTGGTGGGGCCCCCTCCATGCTCCCATAGAGTCTTCCCCCTCTGGAGGGACTCAGACCCCACTGGGGTGGTTCTCTTCAGACCCTTTTCTTTGAATTGAAGTTCCAAGCTCAAAAACCTGAATGGGTTATATTGGGCAGTAGACCAGATCTCTACAATTTGTGCGTTTCCAAAAATCAGTCAGTTTTCTTTTTGTGCATGTTCCACTTCTGTGTTGTCACAGTAACAGCTGTATTAGTGTTCAATTATGACTCCACTATCTACAAAGTTTGTGCTTGGATCTCTGCCTGTTACCGGCTATTCATCACCAACCAATCAATGGGCAAGTGAATAGCACACATTTAGTGATAATTGCAACACTAAGCACCTAGAGTGTGCTGCTTTCCTAAACGAGTTTTAATTTAGTCTGTGTCTCTCTTCCAGTCCCAGGAAGAGGTGTGTGACCTCCTGCACGCTGCCCCCTTCCAGAACATTCTGCCCAGGGTCCACGTGAAAGGTGAGTGTGTCTCAGGGCCACCTGGCAGGTACGCATGGCGCCATGGTTCCAGATGGTGACTTGAGTGTGCCTCTCCGCAGAGGGCGAGCGCCTGGACGCTAAGATGAAGCGCCTGGAGACCAAGTACACGGCGCTGCACCTCGTGCCGCTCATCGAGCGCCTGGGAACCCCACAGGTGCCTTTCCCTGCCCTGTATTTCAGCACTGATGTGTCCAGGGCTTTGGTTTTCCTCTCCACGTTCTGACACTCATGCTGGACTTATCTTATCTCTGGGAAGGAAGCCGCCATATCCAGCCAGTTAAGGAAATAATCGATTTAATTTAAATTCTTGTATGTTCCGCTGTTACATGCACTATAGTTCCCCCAGGATCACAAGTGAGGTCATAAAGCTCTTTGATAGGTATTTCATTAATTGTCTGGAAGTTGGTCATGTTCATATTGTATGTTTTTTTTTTTTAAATTATGTAGGATAACATGGGGGGGAATTATACTTTTTATTTATTTTTTTTAAAACCCATCATCCCCCCCAAATGCATCTAGCAAATTGCCATCGCGAGGGAGGGTGACCTGCTGACCAAGGAGCGCCTTTGCTGTGGCTTGTCCATGTTCGAGGTCATCCTGAGCCGTGTGCGCAGCTTCCTGGACGACCCCATCTGGCGGGGGCCGCTGCCTAGCAATGGTGTGATGCATGTGGACGAGTGCGTGGAGTTCCACCGGCTGTGGAGCGCCATGCAGTTCGTTTACTGCATCCCTGTGGGAACCAATGAGTTCACAGTCGAGTGAGTGGCCGATGCCATCTTGCCAGTGTGTGTCTTTTGAGGATGCTAAATTTTTTTTGGAGAACTAGCCTAAAACGACATCCTGGAAGTTGCATGGCAGCAGGCTAAGCTCTCACCCTCACCGCCTACAGACAGTGCTTCGGGGACGGGCTGCACTGGGCCGGCTGCATGATCATCACCCTGCTGGGCCAGCAGCGGCGCTTTGACATCCTTGACTTCAGCTACCACCTGCTGAAGGTGCAGAAGCATGACGGCAAAGATGAGATGATCAAGAGTGTGGTGAGTCTGCCATGGCTTTGCCGGCAGTCCTGCTGATCTATACTATTTGTCAGGGCTGCAGATAAGGCTCATGCATCAGTTTTATGTCTAAATAACACCCTTTTTCTGTTCTTTAGTCGCTGAAGAAGATGGTGGACCGCATCCGTAAATTTCAGGTGCTGAATGATGAGATCTTCGCCATCCTCAACAAGTACCTGAAGTCAGGAGATGGGGAGAATGTGCCAGTGGAGCACGTCCGCTGCTTCCAGCCACCCATCCACCAATCACTAGCCAGCAGCTGAGTGTGCAGTATTGAGTCGTCCAATGAGGGTCAGAGCCATGAGATTCTATAGTGGGACCATTGGGCGTGGCTCTGACCTTGGTTGGTCACTGGTCAGGAGCTGAGAATTCCATGTGTGCTTCTCTCTGGAGCAGAACCACAACAGGGCAGACTGACATGCCAGATGCTGTAAACAATTAGCTAAAACTTGATTTGATTTATAGTTTTCAGACGCTGTAAACTCTTGTGCCTTAGGGGAGTGACCTACTAGCAACTACACTGCCTAACTTTTTAAAATTACTATACTGTCATACTTTCTAATGTATTTTTTGATATGTAGTCAGAGATGGTGAATGTTTTGGTTTTTATGATTTAAGGGATAGGCAGTGAGGTGGAATTGCCAGGGAGAGTATTTTAACAATGAGAATGTACATGCACTCACCACGTCGTAAGTCATTCATCGGGTTTGTAACCATCAGCCTCATCTTCCTCCCATCTTAACCATTTATTGCTTTTGACTTTTATACTTTGAATTATAATCTCATTGAGTTAAATAAATTAACATTTAACCAATGCGTTCCACTTGAAGGCATCTTCAGTGTAAACATGAGAACCGCACACACGTTTCCAAAGCCCTGCCCCCGTGACACTGCATTGGAATTGCATCAAAATCCCATTGGGACTGGATTTATTCAAGTTAAAACATCTGACCTTTTTCTTTGTTTAATTTGTAGAAATGAGCTCAGTGCATGTAAATACAGATCTCTGTACATAGAGTATAAGAAAGTCATTTTAAAAATATCAGAAAAGATTCACAGTCCTACATGGAAGTGAAGTAATCTCTAACCATGTAGTCAACTTAAAAAAAAAAAAAAAAAGGCAAATGAAATCATCAGTACAATCCGTTGGTCCACTTTGCTATGGGATTGTCTGATATTTTTGATTCTATATATATATATATATATATATAAAAAAAAATGCTGCACATCAGTTTAGTGCAATGGTCCACCCTCCTAGGAATTCTCCCATAAAGCCTCCCTACAAGGAGACCATAGAGCCATTCCTCCTGGAGACACTGTCGAATGGGAGACCTGCCTCCCTGTCGTCTGCATCGGTTAAGGTGGTATCATCCAGAAGTTCGTACGCAGCATGTGTTCCTAGCCCATTGGCCACTGGCAGGGCCCGCTCCTCTTTGCGGATGGATACGGCCAAGCTGGCCAGGCTGATGTTGACATCCTTGAAGGCGTGGAGGAGGAAGATCCCTATAATGATGGTGGCAAAGCCGCTAATGGTGCCAATGATGTCACTGGTGCTCATGCTCTCCCATTCCTTGAAGAGGATGGCTGAGCAGGTGAGCACCGACGTGGTAAAGAACACGTAGTAAATGGGTGTCACCAGGGATGTGTTGAAGATGTCCAGAGCCTTGTTCAGGTAGTTGATCTGCGTGCTCACACAGGTAACTAGGCTGAGGAGGAGGATCCAGGACAAGGGATTCCTGAAGACTGGCTTTCCTGCAAACAGCTCCTTAATTGTTATGCCCAAGCCCTTCACACAGGACACAGAAAGGGCGCCGATCACGGAGCAGATGGTGATGTAGACCAAGATGTTGATCTGTCCATGTCGAGGTCCCACAACAAAAATCAGCATAAGTGCTATGATGACGACGAGTGTTGCAAACACAACAAAACCTGAGGAGAAAATGAAGACTTAACTAGACTTGGGTAAAGCTTCAGAAATTCCAGACAGTACCTGATTGGCAACCTTGTTAGCCTTTTACGCAACCGAGGACAAACATGTAAGCAGGTGTTTCTCTGTAAATGTGACCACACCCCTTCTATTGGGTGTCACCCTACCTGGGTCAACCAGTTTGCCAGCCATATCTTCCAGGCTGTTGATCTCCTCCTCCTGGGGGGCGTGGATCACCATGGTGGTGGATCCCAGGATGCTGAGCATACAGCCCAGCTTTCCATGGAGATTGAGCCTCTCTGACAGAAAGTAGGAGGACAGAACGGCACTGGAAGGCAGATGGCAGCCATCAACACCTCAGTTAATCCCAAATCTGACACTAATCGATAAATAATGCAGGCTGCCTACAAGTGACAAAGTTTACCCACACTACCCCGAATATGCAGCTCAAAACTCATAACCAATGAACTTTGGATCTTTGTCAGTCAATTTCAATACATAAACATCTTGTTTTTGGAATGCAGTTTCCAATTTGTCGTAACCGTCAATGATGAGAGAACTTGCCTCACAAGGACGCTGAGTGCTCCCAGGGGGGTGACGAGCGTAGCTGGGGCAAAGGCATAAGCTGCAAAATTGGCAGCTTCACCAACTCCCACTGCATAAAAAAAAAAACACACTTCTCACACAGTATATGAACAATTTTATTTATTTTTTTTTAATCAACTATCTTCAGCCTTAATGTGTTTTTCAGTGCACTATCCCTGTAATGTACCTCCCTGGCATGTCAACAAAAGACGAGTGAGTCACTTACTTGACAATAACCCAGCCCACCAGAGCCACTCTTTCAGATATGCATGTCCTCCCTGGCCTGTGAAACCAAAGAGGTGAGGTTACAGTGGCTGGTGACTCACGCTTTGTTCCTTCAGTCTTTAGGATTTAGTTTCAGCTTTAGAGAAGGCCAATTACAGCTTAAGTGAGAACACATTTACCTGGATTTTTTAAATAAAATACATTGTTTCCTTCCCTACAATATATGATGGGCAAAAAAAATCTGACCAAAGCAACAGCTATTTGCACACAATGGTTTACAAACTGGTATTTTATGATGCTGCCCTTTTGGTGTAAACAAACAGTCAATTTCTAGACAAGATCATAGTGCAAATAAAAACTTATCTAGTTCTGGGAATTTCTGTTTTGTATGACAAATACCTCATGAGCAGATGCTGGGCATAAGTACTGCTGAATTTGTTTTCTCAGTACTTTTCCAAAGCCTGGATTGTGAGGTGAGGAATGAGCACCTCAGCACTCGGATAATGACCTACCCATGTGGTGAGAAAGGTTTGTGTGCCAATGTTGGCCACAGCAGGCCGAGCTGGTGTCTGACAGGCGTGTTCTAACACTCCCCTCTTTGGGGAGCCAGCAAAACACTAATCCCTGCAACTTGGTAGCGTACAAACAGCCCGAGATGGTTATGGGTTAATTTACATATAGAAAGGCACACCCAAGCTTCTGCATTATGTCTGCTAGTGTCTTGTTGCTAAGCCTGACTGTTACGGAAAAGAAACACGGATTACCTGCCCGCATGGAGCCCTTCCGGGCCAAGCGAAGCAGGCCTTTCTTCTTCAAGATGAAGCTGCCGCCAATGAAGATGCTGGAGCTGATGGCCAGAGCCAAGCCGATGTAGAAGTCGTACTTCCCCCGGTCCTGCCCCATTGTCACACTGGAATTGCTGGCACAGCCTGTCACATTGATGTCCCCGCAGAGAAGCTGTAGGCCAGGGTTGTCGAAGGTCCGGCCAGCGGCAGAACCTGAGGGACAGGACCGCAGCCTCAAATGGGGCACTCCCTAACGCACATCTACTCAATGGCCTACTGAGAATGTTCTGGTCCCCTGCCAGAGGCATCAATCCGGAAGCCTCACCATTATCACACGTTACGCCGCCGGCTCTACAACCCTGCCGCTCCATCACAGGTCTCCTCTGCCTACGTCTGGGCTGTGCTCCGCTGCCGGGCGCCTCTCTGCTATGGCATCCGCCGTGCCCTGCCTACCGTGCTCCCCGGAGGCTGGGCCTCCTGGCTGCCCACTTTCAGGAAGTGAACTACACCTTTCCTGTTAGATCACTGTGCGACTCAAAGCAGAATACCACTAGTTATACCCTGAACTGGGACAGTGAAGCAAAGGCCATGAGCATCTACCCGAGACGTGTACTTTCTGCCTCCACATGCATGACATGGAGAAGTTATTGCACACTTAGATCTACGGGGAGTGCAGCTATGCACCGTATACGTACCGAGTTACTCCGGCCCGAGCCTGCATACATATGACTAACGCAACGACGTCCGGACGCACTCGTATATATACGAATCGATAACGATCTGTCTTAATACAAATATAATCATATAACGACCGAGTACGCTTAAATCGCATGCATGTAGTTAATGGATCGGCTTATATCGCTCCTAATTATTTGCATATGTGACTGATGTACTTCCATACAAAAATGGATCAATACCAGTGTGACCGAACACACTTTCATATATCCGATTTGGTGACTATCAGACAGGGGACACTGAAACACATTAGCTGCTAGTCAGCTAACTGCATTTGGTGACGTGACCACCCTGCGCGGCCGGACTGAACCCCCCGCACCGTCCGGGGAAATTCCGGGCTGATTCTGGGAACCCGGCACTTTAGCGTCCCGATGCCCGTTACGGGAACGTTAGCCCGCCGAGCCTCGAGCCTCCGGCCGCACGCCGAGGCTAGCCGGTTAGCAGCGGCTTCGCACCGGCCCACGGGGGCGTCGGTAAGGCAGAGGCAGCCCGTCACCCTCCGGCCGCTGCTCCGGCGTCTGCGCGGGGCTGTCTGGCGCATGGCCCAGCTGTCGCGATCATCTTCCGACATCGGTACCGGCGCCGGACGGCATTAACAACGCAGCAGCTTGGACTCAACTTGGATTACCTGCTTCGTAGTCTGCGGGGGCCGAGATAAGAGAGACAAGCAACCGGCTGAGCGGCTTCACATTTTCTTCCCTATCCGAGTCTGGGACTGGCAGTTTAGCCCGCCTCCCCCCGACGGGAAAACGCTGCGCGTCACCCGGCGCGAGTGGGCGTGCTCGCTCCCGCACGCTGCGTCATCCCCTCCGTACAAGGCACGTCCTTGATCGCCTTTTAAAGGATTCTGAATAGCGATATTTGCAATGACAAGGCCTACACTGTACTTACACACAGATAAGCAGATGCACGAACGTAATGGAGGAGGATCCACCATTGGAAAGAATTTTATTAGATCGTTCATCACCATAACTTCCAGGTTACCACTTCATACCTCAGCTCAGTCGGATTCCTACAATCCAATACAATTTACCTACAAATGTACGTCTTAACCCTGAGTCATGCAACTCCCAGTTTAAGTCTGCCTGAATGTGGAATGGCTGGTGTAGATAGGACCAAAAAGCTGTGGGTTTGATTTTATCCTGTAGAACACAAATGCTGCTAAGTGAAACGCACCCAAACTTCTGCCACTTGCTGAAAAATCTTTGGCAGATGTTTGCCCCTGTTTGTTTCAGGCATAATTCTGATCAGCACTGTCCTTTCCCACCTCTGTCCACTTGCACAGAATGCCCACAAGCACACAGTGTGGTTTCCTGATGCTCCATTCCTTGGTTTTGTCTTTAGATCCTGAGTTCAAGATGACAGAAACCCTTTTAATTCAGGGTCGCCATCTCTCACGCATCTGGCGTGATGCTCACGCAAGAAATTTTACAGCAAATCTACATTATTCCATTATAAACTCCAACATCAAACGTGTTGGGGTAGTTTGCGAACCCTACATACTATTTACAAGGTAATGAAACCGTCTCATGTATGTATAGGTGTGTGCAGACTTGTCTCAAATTGAAAATCTCAGCTGCCTAAAGTTGGCGACTCTGTTAGTTTTAGTTTTGCAGTTTTTTTGTCCATGAGATGATTTCACCTCTGCCACAGCATCTTGTTAGTGGATTCTTCGTGATTTTATCACAGGCACTATTGCCAAATGAGCTCAAACTCTTAAGACACTGCTCAAAGAAATTAAGGCTTATATCTACATCTATTTTAGCTCACAATACAGATTTCTTAGTCAGTTAGCATAGAGGTGGGGAACCTGATCCATGCAGGGCCGGTGCGTGTTTTTGGGATGACCTCTCAATCAGAGAACCACTGTTTTATTATTGACTGATTGAGAGATCATCCCAAAAACCCACACTGGCTCTCCATGGATCAGGTTCCCCACCCCAGAGTTAGACTCTATATACTCACACAGAGTGCCCCAATCCAAAGAGATTAGCATGTTTTTCTGGGAGAGCAGGATAAGCACACTTCTCCATTCCTGTTACCTTCCCCTGCCCACAGTCATGCCTAACGATCTTCCTCCACAATCCCCCAGTCAGGCTGCTGCTCAGTTGGATCTGCGTTGGATCGCCCTTAGTTTCCCTCAGCTCTTCACCTATCAGTTCCTTTACTTTACTGTTCTGAATCTGAATGTGTAGTTTAATATACAACTTTTATTCCACAGCATCCCACCCATTCGATATATACTTTTTGCCATCTTAAAACTATATGTAAGTCGGCAAACTAAACAAACCATCTGAAGAATTTTTTGACTCTGTTTCAGATTTCACTGAATTACTCAGATGAGTTAGGAGATGAGGTCATTCAGCCGTATATTTATGGCAAATCAACCTTTAGGTAAAAAATAAACATTAAAAATGAGGACCACACCATTTTACTAAACGTGAAGTTTCCAAAGCTGAACACTGTAATACAAAACATCACTATCCAGTGAGAACTGACAAAAACATCATAAAAATATTACAATGATCATCAAGAAACTTGCTAAGTCGATACATCATGAAAAACTGTCTATAACCCTGCTGAAACTGATTGGATGAGACAGAGGAGGATCCACCGCAAAACATTAATGGGACAAATGCTCCTTGCTATGATGTCGGAAGAGGATATAGTGCCTTTTTCCCCCCTTGCCACAGCCAACCATTTATTTTTTCCTGGCAGAGTATCTGTAGTTTTACTTTCTTCACACACTCAGGTGGAGTCATTTAATGTCAAGCTGTTTCTCATTTATATGGCAGAACATCACTTTTGCATTTTTAATTCCCAATCTACAACAACGTGTCATACAGTCAAAGAAAGTCATGCCGGTTTGAATGCTCCGTTTTTTTTTTCTGGGTACTAGACATGTTTACGGAAACAAAACACTTATCTTTGTCGAAAAAATGTGGCTGGCTCACATTCTGCCAAAGATTTAGGTTGGATGGCCTAAACAACTGTCTGCATGGGGAACACATTCAGTGACACAGCTGAAGAGGCTGCGTTTTGTCAGGATTGACAAATGTCAGTGCTGTGTTTATTTCCAGGCCACAATAATCCCAACCCCAGATCTGCACATTTTCTTTAAAACCTAACAGTCATGGATGAGGCAGAAAACAAAAGTAGTTTATGCCTCACTTTGACCTCCAGCAATATATTTTTAAACGGTTTCGTACAAAGTTCTCAGTAATGAAAATACAGGTTAAGTTACCTCATCTTCATATGCCAGTGGTCATATACAGTTAGAATTTTATAAATTAGTCAAACATTAAAATTACCTGCAATGTCCAGTAAATTGAACAAACAGATTAGCAAATTAAAACTCTCTCTTTAAAAACTCCTGAGGTTTAGTCATCTTTGGCAGGAGCCTTGGTTGGTTTCCAGTTAAAAGGTGTTTCTTCGGACATATGAAGCAGGAAGACACCAGTGGAGACAGTGGTGAAGCCACACAGCATACCCAGGCAGTCCACCACACCCAAGGCCCTCCACTCCTCGAACAGCACGGCTGACGCCAGTATGACGGAGGAGGTGAACGCCACGTAGTATATGGCTTCAAACATGCTGGAGCTGAAGCTCTCCAGGGCTTTATTGATGAAGGTGAACTGGAGAAGGACGCTGATGGCAAGGGTTCCCAGGAGACCCAGGAAGAGTGTGCGTGCCCCGCTATTGGGAGACCCACCTACCAAAGCATCAGGGGCGACCAAGCCCAGGGCCTTGCTGCTGGGCACGGTGAAACTTCCCAGGAGCGAGCAGATGGAGACGTACACCATGATGTTCGAGGAGCCATGAAGTGGGGCCACCCATGTGATCAACACGAGCAGAATCAGTAGAACCAAACAGATGTAGGACAAAGTCACTGAATGGAGAGAGGGACCTTCACTGACCATCTCAGAAACATGACATAGAGGATGACTCTGGCCAATCACAGTATTTGTGTGACTTGCAAGGAATGCGAAAAGCAGTTTCACTAACAGCAATGCAAACTTAGATTTAACTAATAATCAAACCAGGAAATAGTAAAATAAAAAGCAAGATGCATACTGGGATCTTGCAGCCTGTCTTCCAGCTCTGCCCTGGAGCTCATGTTATCCAACTTGGGAGCATGGATGATCAGCACCACAGATCCCACGCAGCACAGGACGCAGCCAAGCTTCCCCAGGATGGTCATACGTTCCTGGAGCACACAGGAAGCCAGCAGAGCCCTGTGGCACGCAGGGGACATGTCACACCAGCTGAGAGGCCTGTGTGCAGCAGGGTGGTCCATCAACAATACGGTTCAAGTAAAGTTTTAGCTGCACAATGAAACATCGTGCCTTATTTCCATTTCATACTGTCCCATGGCTATGTGCAAAATATTGACTGGATTGAGCAAAACTTCCCCAAAATGTCGACTTGCATTGGGTCTATGAAATTGTTTTGGTTTCAGGCAGCTTACTTTATGTTGATGAATCAAAATGTCATATTATAAATTATATATTTTATATATTATTAATTTATATACATATTCAATTTAAATCATATATGCCTATGTAGGGGCAGCATGGTGATGCAGTGGTTAGCACTGTCGCCTCACATCTCTGGAACGTGGGTTCATATCTCCGCCATGGTTCCAAGTGTGTGGAGTTTGCATGTTCTCCCCGTGTCGTCGTGGGGTTTCCTCTGGTTTCCCCCGGTTTCCCCCCACAGTCCAAAAACATGCTGAGGCTGATTGGAGTTGCCAAATTGCCCATTGGTGTGCATGAGTGTGTGTGTGAAGGGTGTGTGTGTGTGCCCTGCGATGGGCTGGCACCCCATCCTGGGTTGTTCCGTGGCTTGCGCCCACAGCTTCCGGGATAGGATCCAGACCCTCTGTGACCCCAAATGGCATAAGTGGTTACAGAAACTGGATGGAAATGCCTATGTAATATATAAGAATATAATTAACTGTAATTATGCATTGTGTTATAATTGTTCTTTATCTTATTCCCAACTGCTGTTTCAGGTGACCTATGGCTTGATCAAGGCGGAGTTCTGACTAGTCATGACTGATTGATCATTCATAAAGTGATATTGGGGCAGTAGGCTTCCTTCTTGAGGCCAAGAACCGTGAAAGTACTTCTATTATCACAGATAAAAGGAATAGACCAAGGCCGAAGCTGCAAAGTTACCACTGGGGGGGGCATCAGTGTCTAGAATGCAGCCCATATCCCCACTTCTTCAATGGCTCCCAACCCTCAATGACAAGTACGATGGCCAATGGAAGCATTAGAGTCAGGTCTTGGATACGGATAGGGTCAAGGAAGCAAAGGTTTTAAGGCTCCCTGGAGGACATCTTCGACACTGGCCACAAAGTCTTTTATGAATTATCAAGAAGAGATTTCCGCAAAAGTCAAAAAGAAGACAGATTCCTCATCTATGGCTGGAGTCGACTCTGTACTCGACAAGAAAGCTGCCAGCAAGAGATCTGGGGAGGGAGCAGGAAGAGAGAGATGTGAGGAAGCATAGAAGGCAGAAAGCAAGAAGATGGCTGCTGGCATTCATGCTGCACGGCTTGGGTCTTCTTTGTCATTGGATATGGAAGAAGCTGCCGATCCTCGATATATGGTTGCAAATCAATCGAAAAGAAGCATTTTTGGGGGACTCCTAAATTTAAGACTAGAAAGATACATTTTTATCCATGAATTCTCCTTAGTAATTGGTACAAGTTTTCCAGTGTGTCTCAATTCGAATGCACACTCTTGGAATTTTGGACCACCGTAGTGTGCCTCTCACCAGCACAAGATGGACTGAGGTGCACCACTGCTCTTCCCAAATTCCAGAGTCATGGGAAACAGGCTCGTATGTTTGCAGTGCCACAAAGGGAAGCAGTTTGGGTCGATGTCTGCCTCTGTGGGTTAGGTCTGTGATTGGAAGGTTACCGGTTCAAATCCCCTGGCTGACAGAGTGATGCCACCACTGGGCCCTTAACCTCCAGGGCTCCAGGGACACTGTGTGACTCTGCTCCCTGATCCTGACCGTAATGTCGCTTTGGGCAAAACGTGTCTGGTAAATAAATGTAATGAACCATAATCAAAACCCGGTGTAGCAGTTACTGAATTTATGGGTTTGAATGGGGCCGATATTTTGGAGGGCACCACCAAGCTGTAAGAGCCCAAGTCTTCTGAGTTAGGCCTGATATCACTGTGGTTCTGGGTGGATTAGAGGGACGTTAAATGGATAAATGATGAATGTCATCTCTTAGCTGTTAATTTGCTCCAAATAATATAGCCCAGAAGTATATATACACACAGCCACATATGCAAAACCCCTTGATAGGCGTGTGCAGGACTGGCAGATTACATCATACATGTCCGTAACCCTGACTCACAGACATATCTGTGCTTATCACTAATGCAGCATCTTTGAGACTGCATTTCATTTTAACTTATCTTTCAGGCTGCTTTAGCCAGTTTCTGCCTGAAAACACTGATTCCCTCTCACAATGTCTGTCAGTCCAGATCCCCGGATGGTTAATTCATTTCATACACTGTCAGAAAAAAAGAGAGTACCAATTTGTACCTTTGCTTGTCACTGGGGCTGTACCCTTAAGGGTCTGTCAATTGTACCTTATAACTGTAGGTAACTGTACCTTTTAAGATACAGAAATGGACCCTGAGGAACATTTTTGTAACACTGGGGGTACATGAATGTTGTGTGTACCTGGGGGATGTTCCTCATAGTCCATTTCTGTACTTTAGACTAAAAGGTACATTTACCTACAGCTTAGGGTACAACTGGCATATCCTTGAGGGTACAGCCCCAGTGACAAGCAAAGGTACAAACTGGTACAATTTTTTCTGACACTATTTAAATGGTAAATTTGTGCCTGGGATGCACTGACACAGATGTATTAAAACAACTCACCCAAACAGCACACCAAGGGCTCCTAGAGGTGTGACCAAGGCAGCAGGGGCAGCATTGTAGGCCAGGAAATTGCCTATCTGACCCACAATCACTGTTTGAGTTAATAAATAAAACACAATAAAACGCTAGTTTGGCATTTGTCACATATTAATTTCAGTCAATGACGGTTAAATAAATTCTTTATGCAATTTTCATTATCAAAAAGACTAGAACTCTAAAGAATATAATAACATGATATAAAATTTAGTCCATAAGAATAAATATCAATGCGAATGGTATATATATTTAAATTTGCACGATGGCCTCCGGTTTGCACCGCTCTACTTACTAGACAGGGTACCGCTCCACCAAACACAGTCTGTCAGATAGGATCCTCCTGAAAAATGCGCATATGCAAATTCATACTTAGAGGTTTTGCCCACCCACTGTCAATGAATAATGCAATGCGACTTTAATGAAAATAACTACCAAATATTCCTGCCCACATCACTTAGTGACTGTTTCCTTTAACTTTTCCTTTAATAATACCAATACCTCGTTTTCTTGCGCGTAAAATTCCCTTTTTCTGCAGAACAAACGTCGATCCATTTATGAAACTGGACACTACAGCGATTCCAACACCAACAGGGAGTGAGGAAGTTTCAACCAACAGTGAAGTCATTATGACTTTCAATCTCCGTTTTTAAATGAATCAGTTATGCGTTGCTAATCGTATACATCAGTCAGTAATAACATTTATTCCTCGACACGACACTAAAATGTGAAAATTCCCCGATGAACAGTTACAGAGACACCCTTCAAAATCAACAATGTAACAATGACACTGACTGCTCCACATACACCGCTGACCGGAAGTCACGCTGCTACATTTTATTGAAAACAAGATGCCGGGGCACCCTCTTTTGGCGACTAGTGAAAAATACACCCACCCAAAGCAGTTTTTATTTTTTTACGTCTGGGACGTCATGATGTATACCGGTGCAAAGCAGTTTTCTCTTTTTGTTAAACGGCCTGCTATTAACAAATATAATCAGACCAATTATCAAAGCCCAATATCGCAAAACATACTGCACTCAATAAACTGCACATTAAAATTTACATTAAACTCTGTATTAATTTTGTTTTTCTCATCACTCTTGTTTCTGAGAAACCTCCCAGATTTGCATCAAATAGTAGTTACTGCGGTTTCGAGATTTACATTATTCATTCGCTGCACCTACATTTACATAGATGCTAATCTATGCATAAACACATAATGCAGGTAGTGGGCTTTCTACAAGTACACAATGTTCAAATCCTATTTGTTTGCTTCCAACTGTGCCACAATTATTTCCTTGAGTACTCTTTAAAGCATATCATCCGTTGCTATTTATAAGCCTCCTCATGTGTTCCACAAATTATTGTACCCCGGGTTACTTAGCAACTCGTAAGGACTTTGATCGCGTGCCGCACCACATTTACCGCATTTCTGTTTTCGTCTGCTGTCTTTAACCGTTCAGATATTTTGCAGAGTATTTATCCAGTCACTCCAGCAAGCTCACTTTCACATTCTTTTCGATCTCGAGATGACTAAAGATAACCAGACACACGCCCACCGTCGGGGACTGAAACAGCACAGCCCTAGACCATTCGATTAAGCGCCATACGATTTTTTGCGTAACCATAGCTACTCGGGGTACCGTGTTGGTTGCGCTTGAATTTATATAGGGAGCAGAAAAACTGAAGCGCATTTACGCGGATGGCTAAGGTTACTGATTACAATTAAATAAAGATTCGTGGCTATCTACAGGCGTCAGAAAACAATATTTTTTTAAAATATCAAAATTCAATAAGCCTACTGCCACTTCCCTTACCTATCCACCGTGCGGCCCCTTTAAATTCACACTAACGCCCTCGTGCTGCGTCTACCCATCTTTATGGCTGGGCTGTAGCCCCGCCCACAAAACCGAAAGACCGTGACAATCAGTGTTTATTTCTTGCGCCCATTGGCCAGTTCGCATGTCAATCATTTTCCAACATGGACGGTATTAGAATGCTGCAGAGCTAGTAACTGGGCTGAGGGGACAGAAATAGAATAAGCCAAAGCGAACGGGTAAGAATCTCGACGTCTTATTTTTATATTTATTATTATTTTTAAACGATTACACATTTGTTTCGCTGCAGGGCTCTTAGTGTTACAAGAGCTGTTTGGTGAAGGGTATTGCGGCAGAAGACGTGCGGCTGGTGTACCCCGCGTATTGTGGTGTCCTCGCTGCCTAGCCGTCGGCTAAGCGGCCGCGGTACCGGCTAGCGGGTCGCCGAGGGGCGGACAGCCAGCTAGCCAGCTCGGCGTCGGCATTGACAGCCTTTGGATTTTAATTAAAAGAATAATTGTACATTTTTAATTAATAGGCTGAGTCGTGCTTCTGAGGCGTCCTAAGCGGCGACACCCTTTTTAGGAGACGATTTGGGCTTGACGGGGGCACCGAACCGCGGCTGCGAAGGCGCTTCCTTGGCCGGAGACGGCCGCCCTTCGGCTCGTTCCCCTGGCTGCAGCGCCCGGGGACGCCGGGGCTGGCACCGGCATTACGGCGAGCCGTCAACCCCGCTGCAAAAAACACAAATAAATATGAGTACAAAATGGAACGCAGGCGAATGGAAAACGCAGCCCTCGTCCTTATTTATACAATATATGAAGGATAAATTTAGGATTAATTAAGATTAATTTTATTTAATTTATGTGAAACGCGCCGCCTGTAGCTACTAATATCTGGATGGATGTTCTGGAGACGGCGGCTACCCCTCTGAACGGTGGCCGGGAGCCGGTCCTGCCCGAGCGGGATGCTGGGAGAATGATGCTCCCCCGGCCGTCAGCGTCCGCCCCGGTTCCGAGCCCTGTACGAGTCTGCCGTGGGTTTTTCCTCCGTTACGTGATGGAGGACTGGGCCAGGGATTTATAGGTTTAACCTTCACCGACCGTCGCGGAAAACGCCTGCTTAAGTGGGGTGCCCGCAAATAGAAGCTGATGTCCTGAAGGATGATAAGTCATCCTCGGATGGGTTTAAAAGCGATACCCCGTGTGTTCTGACCCCCACTTCCTTATCTTTCTCTGTAGGTTTGGCTGCGGTTGCAGCCAGGAGAGAAGAGAAATATGCCGTCTCCAACCTTCTCCTTGGATGCCCAGCTGAGGTTTCACAATAAATGGCTGAAAATAGATTTGCAGGTTAGCAGATAAGTGCCCCCCTTCACACAGCATACTCACTTCAGATGCCTTTTTGGTTTCGTTTATTATCCACAAATTGTCCTTATTATGATCTTTAATGGTCTCCTGGTGTCTACCGCCACCTGAAACGTTTGTATGATGTGTGCATTTTTAACCATGTCCCTCTGTGCTTCTGTCTCCAGTGCTCTTTCCAAAGGGGTATATATCATTTTGTACCTAGCTCTGTGATCTGTTTTTACCTACAGTTCATGGCATTCAGAGCCATATAGCCATACTTAAACACCTGAGGTTATATGGACCGTTAGGAACCTGAACTCTCTTATTTGTTGTTTAGAGTGGCTCGTTTTGCTAGTGGATCGATAAGATCTTTTTCCATTTGCTGAGCTGTGAGCCTAATTTGATGTTTTTTCCCCACTTCCATGGAATTATTGAGCGGTTCGAATATGATCCTATAAAAGATTTCACTGCAGACTTGTCGAACTGACGTGTTTCAGCTGTAAAAGGGTCTTTGCTGTTTGCCACTAGAAGGCATTGGGCTAACTTGTCAGGTCATAAACCATTACCATGGAAATGCATGTACTGCGCTGAGCTGGTAGTCAGAGTTTAACTTAGGTTAAAGTTAGGGCTAGCTGCAAAAGCCTAGCTTAAGATCTGGAATTTCAAGACCTAAATGTACATTGAAGGAATCCTAGTTGATAAAGAGTTGAAATAGTTGAGCAATGTTTCTGTTTTTAGAAAGTATGAAAGATGCAATCCGCTCCTTTTTGAGCAGTGATGCAAGACAGTGATGCAAGTATTTCTAGATAAGTAAACGATTGTGGTTTTATGGTATTAAAAATGCTTCACGACCTTTGATTCTGTAACTTGTTCCCGAATCGTTGCATGTTTTGAATCTGGCTTCCTGCTGTTAATGTTACATGGGTTCCTGTGAAGGAGTAACCTCATAGTAGTGTGTTTGTCTCTGTATTACAGCTGTTTACCTGGTGAGTCTTACCTAATCCTGGCTGTCTAAAACCCTAAGTTTAGGAAAAGGAAAATCTCTTATAAAGAACAGACAACTCTGGGTACATAAGTAGTGGGTCTTCAGAACTGTGGACAGCTCTAGGGTGAGTTTGAGCCATCATTTCTATGTCTGGAGCGGAGTGCTGGCTGGTGTAACTCAGTGTGAATCACAGTGAATGCAGGACTCTCCTCTTTCCCTAGCAAGGCCACGGTTTTCCGTTTACCTTTTCAGCTGGTTGTTTAGAGGAACATCTTGTGCCTGTGGTTTCAAAAGACTTGTGACCTACTGTTGCTGAAAGATGCTGAAATGCTGTTGTAGCCATATTTAGACCACTCTCAATCAAAATCTGTCTCACTGCCTCATACACAGGTGTGACATGTCTGGTGTCAATAACATGACAAATGAAACGTGACATTTGAAACTCAGAAGCTTATTCATGGCTGGCAGTCAGTAAACATTGCCCTGCTCTGTGTGTGTCCTAATGTGTCACTGTAAATACAAACAAAACAAGCTCAATTTTTTTTTCATGGTGTTTTCATTTGGCAAGTTAACTGGATTTATGGTCTCGTTGGGAATGGCCATTCTGCTGAAACTGAAAATTTTAAGAGAAAGATGTTGTTTCTTGCTGGGAAGAAAGTCTCTTCCATATCCAGACTTATGTAATTATCAGTCTCTGGTAGGAAGCTGTGTAGTTTTTTTTCTTGGATTTAAGAACACATTTTAAACTGGGTAAGCAATTAGAGTGAGGGTTTTGTTAATGTGGAGCTGAATGAACGGCCCTTGTGTTAATTTTGGGGGCGGTTGCCCTGCTGTGTGGCTGATATTCTCAGGGAGCTGGTGAACGCATGTAGTCAGTCAGAGGACATGAGGTATTGTTCCTCCGCGCTGAGGAGAATGGCAGCGTGTGTGTGTGTGTGTGTGTGTGTGTGTGTGTGTGTGTGTGTGTGTGTGTGTGTGTGTGTGTGTGTGTGTGTG
>JAAGVU020000076.1:2411565-2422935 GCA_011763525.2 Mormyrus iriodes | reverse complement strand
GTGTGTGTGTGTGTGTGTGTGTGTGTGTGTGTGTATGTGTGTGTGTGTGTGTATGTCTGTGTATGTGTATGTGTGGCAGACCAAATGTCCCCACAGTGTGATAAAAAATCTATTGTTTTGATGTTGTTTTGAAGGGGAAACTCAATTTTATAAGAACCTGCGACTGCAATAAAAAATACTTTTAGCGTTTCTAGTCCGTTTGGTTACTTATGACTAAGGATATGGCTGTTGTTATTGTTGGGATTAGGGTTTTTCCCCATAGAAATAAATGGACAGTCCTCACAAAGCTATGAATGCAAGTGTGTGTGTGTGTGTGTGTGTGTGTGTGTAATATATAATATGCACATTGTATGTATGCATACATGTGTGTATGTCGGTATAGTATATATATTTGTGTGTATGTTTTTCGTATGTAAATTAGACTGAATTGATGATGAAAACCATTGCCATGGTAAGATAGCTGAAGCAGCTGTCATGTAGCAGTGTTTACAGCTATGAAGGATTGACCTGGTCTTCCACTGTTCCCTTCTAACATGTTAAACTAGTCTCAGTTCTGAGAACCGCAATCAGCTGAGTACGAGCAGAGAGCAGGTTGCACAAGCAGCCCTCTCTCTCTGCCAGTCCGTGCGGAAATGAAGGGGATCAAATGGGAGATGTAAAGGTCTCTGGCCACTCGCCAGTCGGTGGCGCAAGTCCTGTCTGCTACTGTCTGTCCAATCGCCCTGCTCCATGGTTCCCTGTCTCCCGGGAAAGGCGAGGACGCAGACCTGTGCAGCGAGCTCCTGCAGGAGTCCCTGGATGCCCTTCGCGCCCTTCCGGAAGCATCGCTGTTCGACGAGGGAACCGTATCGTCCGTGTGGCTGGAGGTGGTGGAGAGGGCTACGAAATTCCTCAGGTGGCTTCCAGAGGCAGATGGGTCTTGTCTTTTTAAAGTTTCATGTTATGTTTCACTGCATTTATGAACGGAAGTGTTTTGTTTTTTTGTTTTTTTTTCATGGAGCAGCGATATCCACAGCAGTGCCAGTCCCAAAGGCCCAGGCAGTATCCCTCTGCAAGACCAGCACCTGGCCCTGGCCATCCTCCTGGAGCTGGCTGTGCAGAGGGGCACCCTCAGGTGCGCCTTCAGGGACACTCTTGCATCCTGGGGTTAGTGGGCGTGACTTTTCTCTACGCATGCTGCTAGAGCAGCTCATATTTCTGACCTGCAGCCAGCTGCTGTCCGCTGTCCTATTGCTCCTGCGGTTGTGGGATCGTGGCACGCGAGAGACGGACAACGAGCGCTCTGCCCAGGGCATGTGTGCCCCCCTGCTGCCGCTCCTGCACCGCTTCCAGAACATTCAGTGCAGCAAGGACTTGCCAAGCGCCGAGGATGAGGAAATGGAGGTGGGTCTCCGGTTTCAGCTGCTCTTCTCTCATTCTCCTCATCCTTCTCATTCCCTGCTTTTGACACCTTGGGGGTTGTCTTCTCCTGGCAGATCTTGACTGCCCCCCTGAGCCCCAACGAGAGTTTCCTGCGCTACCTGACACTACCCCAGGACAACGACCTCGCCATCGACCTGCGGCAGACGGCCGTGGTCATAATGGCTCACCTGGACCGGTTGGCGGGCCCCTGCTGTCCCCCGCAGTGCAGCTCACCCACCTCGCACAAGGTACCCCCCCCCTCCCCTGCACATGCCCCGGCCTGAGTTAGCACTGTCCAGCACTACCGTTCTCATTTTTGTTTATATTCAAATTTTTGTATGACAAATCAGTCTCAGGCATCAGAAGGATGGGAACTCCTCCTCAATGCAGATTCTTTCTTCTCATTCTGTGAGGAAGAGGCGGATGGTCATTTGTCTGTGAGAGAGAGAATGCGTTAACCATAATGAGGTTTTATGCCTGGGGGGTAATGATTGGGCCTGCTAGGCTGTCATTCCTTTGCTTGCTGTCTTTGGGGGTGTACACTGATTTATCTCTGTATCTGTTTCTCCTCTCCTGCTGGAGGACCATGGCAATATGCAGGTAATTCAGTTAATTTTTTCTTTTTTCCCCCACCCCCCCATGCATGCTCTCCGTCCCTCTTCATTTCAGCCTTTCCTTGTGTGCCTGGCTGCCTCAGTAAAGCCCCAGGGGATTCTTATTAAATATGCATCTTGCGATCGTAGAAGCTATCATGGCTGAGCGTGAGACGAAAGGGAGTCTGATTTTTATAACCCATATTTAAAATCCCCAATTCACCTCATGGCCAGAAGTACTTGCAGTGCAACAGAGGTTGTACGACTGAGGGTTGAGGAAAATGGCAAAGGAGCCCCCCCCCCCCCCAGTATACTCATAAACAGCAACGCTTTTGGATTTATAGTGAACACAGTCAGACTGAGTGACATTTCAGAATCTGCCCCAGAAGATGTGTAGGCGGGGCTGCTGTGATGGATTTGGGGGTGGCAATCAAGCACTTTGTTTTGGGGAAGAAATTCATCAGATTGAGACTTGGGAAGCCATTGTTTGTTTTGTTGCTGCTATAGGATGCAGCCCCCTATTCCTCGTGTGAAGTTTCCTGTTATGGCCTGTTGAGAAATGTTATTACTGCCAATGAAAATGGGGGAAAATATTCTCATAACTGAAATGAAAATAAGTCGTGGACACAAACAATAAACGCTAACATCCACAACAATATGAAAGTGTGGAGAAGCTTATATCTGGATTTTGTATTATTGCATGACACCATTAAATCAATTTGGTGAGAATTAAGTCCTTAACATCCTTAACAACTGAAATACGAAAAACTAAATCTAGGAATCGTGTGTATGTGTGTGGGTGTGGGGTTGTTGCTTAGTATAACATTGCTAAGCAACTGAGCCTGTCTCTTGCAAAATTGCCCCAGGTGCTTTAGCCAAAGTTTAGTAGTGCGGTGTTTCTCAAGCCAGTCCTTGGGGACACCCAGACAGCCTATGTTTTTGCAAAAATGTTGACCTGTGTGGGAGGGAGCAAAAATGTGGACCTTCCAGGGGTCCCCCAGGACTGGGCTGAGCAACACTGTTATAGCAGCATAAGGGCATGGGGGCAGTGTGAAATGTTGTGGGTGTCAACCTCTCATGCCGCACCCTTCATCCTCCAGGGTACCCTGCAGGAAGTAATTGGCTGGGGCCTGCTTGGCTGGAAGCTCCACGCCAACGTAAATGGGCCTGTCCAGTGTAAGACCCTGGCCAGCCTGGGTGTGACCCAGATTGTGTGTTCTGAGAAGGGCTTCCTCATCCTGTCCCGCAGTGGGGCCGTGTACCTCCAGAACTACAAGAGCACCACCCTGGCAAGTAGTGGCACTGTCATCCCGCTTTGTAAAAACCCAAGCCTTTAAATTTGGTGGTTTAGCAAATGCGTATTAAAATGGGACGGTGTGACATTTAACATGTTAGCCTCTTATGCTAACATCCCCACCCTCATTTTGGTGTTCCTCAAGGCTCCGATGCTGGTCCAGGCCCTATCTTCAAGAAAGATAGTGAAGATTGCCGCTCACCCAGAAGGCCAGCACTATCTGGCACTGTCATCCAGTGGAGAGGTGTTTTCCTGGGGCTGCGGGGACGGCGGGCGCCTGGGCCATGGGGACACTGCGTAAGGAGTTGGAGCCGGCCCAGTGACCACGTCCAGCCTCTCCTGGTGTAGAAGGCATGGCCCTAAATCTGGTGTCTCTCGTCTGCTGTCTGCCTGCAGGTACCTGGAGGAGCCGGCCATGATCACAGCTTTCACGGGGAAGCCCATGGGCAAAAATGTGGTGCACATCGCTTGCGGGAGCACGTATAGCGCCGCCATCACCGCCGACGGCGAGCTCTACACCTGGGGCAGGGGCAACTATGGCCGGCTGGGCCACGGTATGGGCGGGTGCTTTCCCGCTTTTGGCTTGCCAGTGGCACGAAATACAGCAATGTGCTGAAAAGGGGGAACCTTTTATTGGCAGCGGTAGTGAGTGAGATTCCCCTCGACTGACAGGCTCCAGTGAGGACCAGACTACACCCATGCTGGTGACTGGGCTGAAGGGCCTGAAGGTGCTGGATGTGGCCTGTGGGAGTGGTGATGCACAGACTCTGGCTGTCACTGAGAATGGTAGGTGGCCCAGCCTCCCCGAGATTGGGGGAGGCAGTCTCATCCCACCCCCAATCTCCTAATTTAACATTCCCCCACCTTCAGGCCAGGTGTGGTCGTGGGGAGATGGTGACTATGGCAAATTGGGCCGCGGCGGCAGCGATGGCTGCAAAACACCCAAGCCGGTGGAGAAGCTGCAGGACCTGGACGTCGTCAAGGTGTGCTGCGGAAGCCAGTTCTCCATGGCGCTGACCAAGGAGGGTCAGGTGTATACCTGGGGCAAGGGGGACAACCAGCGGCTGGGCCACGGCACCGACGAGCACGTCCGCTACCCCAAGCTGCTGGACAGCTTGCAGGGTGAGTGCATGTCTGTGAGATCCCGCACTGAGCATGGATTTTTCAGTCAGATGATGCTTGTTCCTCATCGCCGGCATGCAGGAAAGAAGGTGGTTGACATCGCGGTGGGCTCCACGCACTGCCTGGCTCTCACGGACGAGGGTGAGGTGCACAGCTGGGGCAGCAACGACAAGCTGCAGCACTTCGACACGCTCTTCTCCAACAAGAAGCAGCCCAAGGCTCTGCCGGGCCTCAACTCTAAGCATATTGTGGGCATCGCATGCGGCCCCGCTCAGGTGCGTCCCTGCGGCCGGCCGGCCGGCTTGGCGCTGAGGTGGTCTGCCATTGGCTCTTAGAGGACACCTCCCTCTGCATGCGGGCATGTCACTGAGTGTAGCTGATTGTAACATCCTCCATGGCTTAGGGGTATGAATTTGTGGAAATGGGCCTTAAAATATTGTGTGAAATATCCTAGAGGGTCTGTTCCCCTTAAACAGTATAAAATACATGCATAATGTGTGTTAATTGCATGTTATATAGATGTCTCTCTGACGCGCACAAGTCAAGACTGTCAAGTTATGCAAGAGTGCTATTTTGATAAGGTTGCTTATGTAATTATTGCCGTTCTGGCTGTTTTGTTTGGCCCCGCTCTGACTTTGTGCCCTGTCCCTTCAGAACTTTGCTTGGTCTTCCTGTTCGGACTGGTCCGTGGGGCTGCGGGTGCCCTTCGTGGTGGATGTATGCCCGATGACCTTCGAGCAGTTGGACCTGCTCTTGCGGCAGGTCAGCGAGGGCATGGATGGCAGCTCTGACTGGCCCCCCCCACAGGAGAAGGAGTGCATGGTGGTGGCCACACTCAACCTGCTGCGGCTTCAGGTACATCCCCACCCCACTGGCAAAAGTGCCCCCCTGCCTTGGTGTCTAATGTCCATTTCTCACCTGCAGCTCCACTCCGCCATCAGTAACCAAGTGGATCCAGAGGAGCTGGGCCTGGGCCCTGGGGGGGCGCTGCTGGGCAGCCTGAAGCAGGCCGTGGTGACCCTTGCCAGCAATGCAGGGGTGCTCTGCACGGTGCAGACCTCTGCTCAGGCTGTGCTGCAGAGCGGCTGGTCTGTGTTGTTGCCCACTGCTGAGGAAAGGGCCCGCGCACTGTCCTCGCTGCTGCCTAACTCAGGTGAGCTGTCAGCTTACTGTCCCCACCAATCCGTGAGCTGCAGCTGTCGAAGCTCCGCCCGTAACCCCACCTGTGGACTGCTCTCATCTGTGATTTTAGTGTCGGGGAACGAGATGGCTGTCAGCCCTGGCCGCCGCTTCATGATAGACCTGCTTGTGAGCAGCCTGATGGCCGACGGTGGCTTGGAGTCAGCTCTCAACGCTGCCATCACAGCTGAGATACAGGTTGGTATCTTACATGGTTGCTTCTCCTAGCAACCCTGGGCATATTTATGGTCTGGATAGGAGGACTCTGACCTCGGCAACGTCTCTCTGGGTCCTTAGGACATTGAGGCCAAGAAGGAGGCGCAGAAGGAAAAGGAGATCGACGAGCAGGAGGCCAATGCATCCACGCTGCACCGGAGCAGGACTCCCCTAGACAAAGACCTCATCAACACGGGCATCTATGAGTCGGCGGGGAAGCAGAGCCTGCCGCTGGTACAGCTGGTGCAGCAGCTGCTCAGGTCAGTGAGGGAGGGAGGGAGTGAGGCGTGGGGCCGCACCTTCACGCTCTGGGGGATGTCCTTACGGAAGACCATCCTCTAGCTTGCAGACGTCGTGGCGGGCCGCGCCTCCACGCTCTGGAGGACGTCTGCACTGGAGTCCGTCCTGCAGTATGCAAACGCTGTCGCTTTTGTCGCAGGAACATCGCCTCACAGACAGTGGCCCGGCTGAAGGACGTGGCGCGGCGCATATCCAGCTGCATGGAGGCCGACCACGTCAGCAAGGAACGATCGGCCTCCCTGGACCTGCTGCTCCGCTTCCAGCGCCTGCTGGTCAGCAAGCTGTACATGGGTGTTGACCGGGCCGAGCTCATCACCGGCTACAGTGAGTCGTTCCACTACCCACGTGAGCGATGGCCGGAAGCGTTGCGGGGCCTCCAAGCAGCTGGAGGGAATCCCTCCAGTCTCTCATGTGGCACGGCGGGTTCCATATCTGCGCCTGTGATCAGAAGGTTACTGGTTCAGATCTCGTGCTTGGCAGAGTAGCCACATTTTGGTCGTGCCTTTGAGCAAAGTTCATAACCCCCTATAAAATGATGCTGGCTGCCCTGACCCCAGGTGTCTCTCCTGCCTCTGTATGAGTGTATGTCTTCAAAAGGGGAAGAAGGTGGGATGAGCAAAGATGCATTCCAGTGTACCTGTTCTCCTTCATTTCATTTAATCGGTGCAGTTCCTGTTAGGAGGTTTTAAACCTCCACTGAAATGGGGTGGGCGGGGGGGTAGGAATGGCTGCTGTTTGATCAAGGGCTTTTGGTAGCCAGTGGGGAGGCTTTTGTCCCTCTAACCTTTTTTGTGAGGGACGATCTGCTCTGCAGCCATTTTAATCCATGTCATTCTGGCATTGTCTCCAGCAGCCCCCGGGAAAGGGCAGCTGTAAATGTATTGAATATCTTTTGTGTTTGCTTGTGAAAGGGAAGTTTAGCTCAAGATTTTGAGGGGAGTAACTTGCGCAATTCACAGGGACCTGAAACGTTTTGTTTGCGTGTTTTCACTAGTTTAGTTAAATGTCTGAAGAATGAAATTGAGAAAAGCTGTATGTAGTCTTTCCAGGATTGTAGATTATGTAAAACTTTTTAAAATGCAAAAAACGATTGTTTATGCAGCTGATCGAATACCTGGTCTGGTTTTTCAGACTGCTTTTAAATGAAATGCTGCCTTGATTTATATTGAGGGAGCCAAAACCATTTTGTATGTGTGCGTGTGTGGCAGACCAAATGTCCCCACAGTGTGATAAAAAATGTATTGTTTCAATGTTATTTTGTGTGTGTCCTGCTTCCAGACCCTGAGCTCTTGGGTGTGGGGTCGTTGCTGAAGAAGTACATTGCCCTGCTCTGTACTCACATCGGGGACATCCTGCCCGTGGCGACCAGCATCGCCTTCACGGGGCCCCGCCATTTTGCCGAGGTGTCCCGTGTCATCGAGGGTGACCTCACCGGTACCTCTGCTCTCTCAGGCTCACAAACTTTTTTTTTTTTCTTCTGTCAGCTGGACCCCAGAATAGTGGCTGTTAGCTTCCATTTTGCATCACATTAACATTAAGGACAGTCAGGCTGATGGGTTTTGCAGCTCTCTGTGCTCTTTCTCCTAGGGGTTCTGCTTCCAGAGTTGGTCGTATCCATCACACTGCTGCTCACCATCGACGCTGGCCTCATGCAGGAGACTGGTTCCATCCCCCTTCTGGCCAGCCTCCTGGAGCACCTGGACCGCTTCAACCACTTGGCCCCTGGCCACGAGAGAGATGACAACGAAGACCTGGCCTGGCCGGGCATTATGGGTAAAATTCTGGGTACTGGGAACTGTGGCTGTTCGGTGACACTAGCTTGAGAAGTGCATGTTCACATTTGACGCCACATCTTACTACCCTTGTTACTGTTGGAATGTAGTACATTTGGTGTGCTGATATCTGGCGATGGACCTTGAATGTGACGAGCCGTACTCTGCCACACCAGGCTCGTTCTTTAAAGGCCAAAGCTGTAGGAACAACGAGGAGGTGTCCCTCATCCGCAAGGGTGACCTAGAAAACCACAACAAGGACGGTGGCTTCTGGACTGTCATCGATGGCAAGGTCTACGACATTAAGGACTTCCAGGCCCAGTCCCTCACCGGGAGCAGCATCCTTGGTAGCTCCTGCAAAATCGTGTCACTCGCTTATTTCTGGACATGAAGAATTGTGTGTCTGATTTGTTGTCCAATATTGACTGGATTTGTTCCACCTTTTAGCTCAGTTTGCTGGAGAAGATCCAGTTGTCGCCCTGGAAGCTGCCCTGCAGTTTGAGGACACCAGGGAATCCATGCAGGCCTTCTGCGTTGGCCAGTACATAGAAGTATGCTGAATCCGTCAACCTAAATTCTGGTCTGCTCCTAACCATCTCTGCTTCTTCTCTGATCTGGCGTCTGATTTATTCCTCCCAGCCCAACCAGGAGACCGTGACCACGCCGGACCTGAGCAGCCTTTCCTCCCCCCTGATCGACACAGAGAGGAACCTGGGTCTTCTCCTGGGCCTTCACGCCTCCTACCTTGCCATGAGCACGCCCCTCTCACCCATGGAAATTGAATGTGCCAGTGAGTGTGGACCCTGCTGCTGGTGGCCTGTTAATGTGGGTAGAACTTACTGCGTGTTTTGAACGTGCTTAATGACGATGACTCTGTATGTTCCTATTAGAATGGTTGCAGTCCTCGATTTTCTCCGGGGGTCTGCAGACCAGTCAGATCCACTACAACTACAACGAGGAGAAGGACGAGGACCACTGCAGCTCACCGGGGACAACCACACCCGACAAGTCCCGGCTCTATTCCCGGCGACTGACCTTGAGCGACCATTCCCAGCCCTTCCTCCAGGCCGTCGCCGACAACAACATCCAGGACCACACCGTGAAGGTTAGACCCTGGAACCGGGTTTGACTAGGTGCTCAGGGATCACATGGCATACTTCTGCCTCTCTTCCAGAGTATGATGTCAGCAGAATGAATTATGGGATGTTTATCAGGGGCTGGCAGTTATTTGAGATGGGAACCTGAGCTCCTCACTCTCCCTTTTGACGCCCACAGGACTTTCTGTGCCAAATTGAGCGCTGTTGTAAACAGCACCACCTCATCACCCCCATCATCTTCCCCCCGGAGCACCCCGTGGAGGAAGTGGGCCGCCTGCTGCTCTGCTGCCTGCTCAAACACCAGGACCTGGGTAACCCCATCATCCTGTGTTGCAGAGCGTTCTGGGATATCTGCCCCAGCTAGTGATGTTACCGTGAATGGGCAGAAGATCTTATCTGAGATGTTTTGTTGGTGTATGATAATGGATATGTCTGGTTTAATGTTTAAATCCATGACGTGTTCAGCAGCCGTGTGTGTCCGCTTGTCATGCTCACCCACGGAAATGGAGCAGTGCGTGTTCTTTTGCCGAGTCTCCATGTTCCCTGTTCCATCTGCGTCTATGGTGATTGGATCGTTTTAGCATGAATTCCACAAGCAGCTGTTAGTTTTCCCCTCCATTCCAGGTCAGGTTGCCCTCTCGCTCGTCAACCAGTGTGCCTTGGGCGTGGACCAAGGAAAACAGAAGTCTTTCCCCAAGTCAGTGATTGACGTGTGTCGCATGGTCTATCAGGCAAAGTGCTCGTTGATAAAGGTAAATTTTCTGTCCATAATTTAAAAGTGATTCTTGTTAAGGAGCAGCAGCATTAGTGTTGTTGTCTTTGGTTGCCGTGGTTGCTCCCGGAATAACCTCATAAACCCCCCCCCCCCCGGTGCTGGCAGACTCACCAAGAGCAAGGCCGCTCCTACAAGGAGGTGTGTGCTCCTGTGGTAGAGCGTCTGCGCTTCCTGTTCAATGAGCTGCGCCCGGCAGTAAGCAGCGACCTGTCCATCGTGTCCAAGCTGAAGCTACTGAGCTCACAGCCACGCTGGAAGACCATCACACGGAAGCTCATCCGGGACCGGCGCAAGAAGAGAGGTGGGGGGGTGATGCCCGCATGTTCGGAAAACAGAGGAGGCCCAATGGCGTTAGTGCTAGTGGTGACCCTCATGTATGTCTTGCAGTGCCTAAGAAGACCGATTCTGTTGACTTGGAAGAATCCAAACATGACAATGATGAGACCAGTGGGGAGGAACCCTGTGTGCTTCCCAGCAGCGCGGCTCTGGTGGACAAGAAGCCTCCCCAGGCCAAGTCCCCCAAGGTCATTGACCAATTTTGTCCCCTTCGCCTGTTCGTTGTGCATCCCTATGCAGTTGGCTGGTGTGTGGCTCAGTGGGCTAAGCCCCTGGGCCCGTGATCAGAAGGTCATCGGTTTCAGCCCTGTCTTCAGAAGAATAGTCATATACAGTATCCTGTGTAATTTCGGACAGTTTGTGGAAAGCACTGCAGTTCTGCATTTGCCAAATGGACCGAACGGAATCGACAGGGTCTGTGTCGACACAATGTGCACTTAAGGTAGCCTATAGCATAAGCTGATGTATATGCCGTAGGCTAGGTGCAGGACTATAAACCGGCCTTTACCTGTTGGGGGAGGTAGCTCCCATTCCCCTAGGTGTATAACAGCCTTGGTGACCTTTGCCCCCCCCCATGTTTTCAGCAGGACAGGTGGCAGCCACTCCTGAGCACGGTGGCCAGCGTTCACAGGTACCGCTGGCTGAAGCACAGCGTCCAGGGCCCACCGCCACAGTCCAGCCTCATGGCCACCATCGTGGAGTTTGCACTCAAGGAGGAGCCCCTGGACGTGGAGAAGATGAGGAAGTGCCTCCTTAAGCAGGTCAGAACCTGTGAGGGTGGAGCTCAATCAATCAATCAGTCTTTAATTATATAGCACTGTTTTAACCACAGGGTTTACAAAGTGTTTTATAAACAAGACAAGGAATTAAAATAAGCATACAATGAATAAGCACGGAAACAATTTAAGAGAATAAATTTATAGCATTTTTTTATAGCATAAAAAATGCAGGATTTAACCACCCTCATTCTTGCAGGGGGGCCCCTAGTGCCTGCCCCGCTGTTGGGGCCCCTAGCGCCTAATCCACCCCCCCGCCCCAAATTCTCCATAATACATGAATAAACTAACTGATTATAATACATGTATAAAATAATAAAAAAACTAATTATTGTTACTTATTAAATGTAATGCAGAAAATATGCGTTTTCAGCCTAGTTTTGAAAATTGTAAGACATTCAGTAGCGCTCAGGTTTTCTGGGAGAGGGTGGTGGTGGTGGTGGTGGTGGTGATGGTGGTGGTGATGATGATGATACCGGTGGTGTGGTGGCACAGCTAGAACGAGCGGA
>JAAGVU020000076.1:2396821-2409418 GCA_011763525.2 Mormyrus iriodes | reverse complement strand
TGTGTGTGTGTGTGTGTGTGTGTGTGTGTGTGTGTGTGCGTGTGCGTGCGTGTGCGTGTGTCTGCATTTACCACACTCTGAGGTAAATTTATAATGTGGTAAAACTGGTTTCTTTTTAGCTTGTGGGGACATTTTTCAGGTCCCCATAATATAAGCCTCAGTTTTATAAAGATCTGTGACTGCAGTCAAAACACTGAAAATGCTAAAAGTCTGTTTTTTTGTTTTTTGGTTACTTATGGTTAAGGTTAGGGTTGGGTAGGGGGTAAGGTTGTCATTGCTGGGATTAGGGTTATGCCCATAGAAATGAATGGATGTCCTCAAGATGATATGAATACAAACGTGTGTGTGTTTGTCAGAAGGGGAGCCGGTGGAGAAGAGCACACACCCCACTGCCCTGATGCTGACCAGCACGGTGAACCTGCTGAAGACCCTGGCGCTGTCAGCCGGTATCCACGCCGAAGTCATGCAGATGGAGGCCATGCGCACGCTGTGTGGCCTGCTCAGGATGTTGGTGGAGAGTGGGACCGGAGACAAGACGGGTCAGTACCTACACCAGCTGTGTTTTGATTGGTCGGGCAGGATGTCATGAGCTGTGAGGGGGAGTTTGCTCGGGGGTGGGAAAATACAGCAAGGTCACATGGTGATACTGAATGCATTACGGGAATGAGGAATTCATGCAGTTTTGCGGTCTGCGATTTGTTCCTCTGAAGCTGTCCTCCCGGGCCCTCTGGCCTGCCTCCCAGGCTGTTCCGCCCACAGGCAGGTGTTGCGGGAGCAGCACCGCAGCTGGTGCACCCTGGGCTTCATTCGCAGTGTCGCCCTCATGCCCCACATGTGCAGCGCACTCAGCACCTCTGCTTGGATTAGCCTGCTCCTCAAGATCGTGGAGGGTCACCAGTCCTTCACTGCTGGCACGCTACAGAGGCAGGTGAGGCTGGGTCACATGCTGTCAGCTATCGGGGGGGGGCCCCTCAGTTGGTGAATGTACAGTAGGCCAGTATTCTGTCGCTTTAGTCTGATGGTCAGTTATTGGTGCCCTTGCTTGTTTTCTTGATCATGTGGCATTTATTTATGAGGCATTTTTTCTAATTTAGCAGCTTGGTGTCCCGGTTAGTCCCATAAAATTCCTCCCATCTGCATCATGGCCTCCCCTCCTCTTCCCTCCGTAGATCCTGGCCCTCCGGCTGCTGCAGGCGGTGCTGCCTTCCTGGGAGAAGGTGGAGCGCTCACAGGACATGAAGCTCTTGGTGGAGAAGCTCTTCGGCTTCCTGGGCAGCCTGCTGAGCACCTGTTCCTCTGACCTTCCCTTGCTGAGAGGTGGGATGAGCAGGGTTGCCCGGGTGGGTGGGGCTGGGGCCCATTTCAGCTTGGGCTGCTAAAGTGTTCCCCCCCCCCCCCCCCAGCAAACGTATAGTTTATTCAGCTTCCTGTTTTATGGGTAGCAATGTGTGGTAGCTTGTGGCGATGGTGTCCTTTCTGGTGTGTGGCATGTCACCCAAGTGTAATCGTCTAATCATCTGTTTCAGAGGGCTTCCTGCGGCGGAGGAAGTCCCGCCCCCAGGCCTCGCTGACTGCCACACACAGCAGCACACTGGCGGAGGAGATCGTGGCTGTGCTGCGAACTCTGCACTCCCTGGGCCAGTGGAACAGCCTCATCAACGACTACATCAACTCACAGCTGGGCTCCATCGGTGACATCATGGCTGGCCGGCACTCGGAGGCGGTACGTGACCGACGGTCATACTGCTCCTACATCAGGAAATCACTTGAATTTCTATCCATTGTGTATTTGTGAAGTCAGTGGTATGTCAGGTCCCTATACTGAGTTTTCTCTTACTGCCCACGTCCCTGGCCAGGTCCTGCTAGAGGAATACTTTCCCGATGCAGAGGCCCCCGCGGTGGGCAGCCTGATGGCCGTGCTGGCTGTGATTGGCGGCATTGACGGGCGCCTGCGTCTGGGCGGCCAGGTGGTGCATGAGGAATATGGCGAGGGCACAGTGACGCGCATCACACCCAAGGGCCGCATCACCGTGCAGTTCCACGAGACCAGGACGTGCCGAGTGTGCCTGCTGAGCCAGCTCAAACCGGTATGTGCCAGTCAGTTGAGCTGACACATGCTAAAGCCGAGGTTTCGCGCACTACATGTCTGGTGGGTGGTAACCTGGTCTGTGGGTGTGTCCTTGCTCACTTACACCCCCTAGCTGCCGGTGGTGCCCTTCAGCGTGAACAACCTTCCCTTTACGGACCCCATGCTGGGTGTCTGGGCGCAGCTGGTGAATCTGGCGGGTAGCAAGCTGGAGAAGCAGCAGGTGAAGAAGCCCCTGAGCCGTGGCCTCACAGGTACTGCGCGGGCAAACGCATCGGCACATGCCTGGGGCCATCCCCAGTGTGGCTCACACCAATCGGCACACGGGTAACACTCAACACTTATAAATGAAGCAGATCTTCAGCAGGGTAGGGATCGACCAGGCTTTCCTTCCGCAGACATTAATGCTGCAGTTTCACGCCATGTTAGTGTGTTTTGAGATGATTTGATCAGGGATGCTGTTGGGGTGGCAAATGGACTGATGACCGATTTGGCTGTGAGAGAGCGACTACCAGAGGCATATTGTAGCACATAATGTTTAGATGCCATTGGGATGATATGATGGCTCCCCCGGCCTGACGTGCCACCCCTGTTCAGACCAGGTGGACCTGCACCTTCTGCGCTCTCAGCAGCTACGGCTGTACGTACTGAAGGCAGCCCGGGCCCTGCTGTCCCACCAGGACAAGCTGCGGCAGATCCTGTCCCAGCCGGCCGTCCTGGAGCCAGGTCCCAGTCCTGGTGGTAAGTCGTTTAAAATAATGAAACGCTAATGAGTAAAACCACTTCGCCTTAAATTAAATTTCACTTGGAGAGATGCTGATGTCATCTCCCCCCTGCCAGCAGCGTCCCCTGAGGCCCAGGCGGCGTGGGAGGGGTGAAGCTTTCGCCATAGGCTGATTTAATGGCTGAGCCAGCTGCGGGGGTGGGAATGTGATGCGTGACACTTGTTGCCCAGGGTGCGCGTGTGACACTCTCCTCATCTCGTGCCCCTAGCAGATGAGGGGGCGGCGTCACCATTGGATGTGGGGGACCTGTCCCCAGAGGGGCCCCAGCCCCCCCTCATCCTTCTGCAACAACTGCTGTCAGCCGCCACACAGCCGTCTCCCATCAAAGCCATCTTCGACAAGCAGGAACTGGAGGTGAGAGGGCATCTGGGGGTGGATCTAGGAGCTGGGCTACCCTCGCTCAGACCCGAGTTGTAACCTGCTAGTCTGCCCGCAGGCTGCTGCCCTTGCTGTGTGCCAGTACCTGGCGGTGGAGACCACGCACCCCTCATCCCCGATGCTGGAGGAGAGCAGTTCCAGCGAGGACACCACCCCGGTCACCGTGCAGCACATGCGGCCGCCCAAGCAGAAGAAACATAAGGCCTCACCAGTGCCCCCTGTGCCTGTGGTGGTGCAGCTCATGGAGATGGGCTTCCAGAGGAAGAACATTGAATTCGCGCTCAAGTCTTTGTCGGGCACCACGGGCAGCGCCTCTGGGATGCCCGGTAAGTGTGCTCTGGCCATTCTGGGCTTTTCTCTCTTTTCAAAGGAGACATGACGGGTTTGCAATGCTGCCTGCATCTCACTCTGCTTTTCAATGTAAAATCTGGAAGTCAGTCAGAAGATGTGGATTTCCAGTTTTAGCTTCAGTTCCGGATTATTCCAGAAGCGGAATCTGGAATGGGCGCAGTTCAGCATGATGTGACACGAGTGTGTTGCATGTCTCCATCTCAGGCGTGGAGGCCTTGGTGGGCTGGCTGCTGGATCACCCCGACGTCCACGTCACAGAGCTGTCGGATGCGGACACGGTGTCTGACGAATACTCGGAGGAGGAGGTGCTGGAGGATCTGGACGAGTCTGAGACGGCCTTCCCAGTGGTGGGTGTATACCACCTGCCCCCCCTTGTTGGGGGGGATGGCCAAAGTCGCTGTTGCAATTTTATTTTTTTTTGTTCTGGATACTAACTGGGGGCTCTGTTTCAGCCCCCTGGCGCCGTGGTAACAGAGAGCCAGACGTTCAAGAAGAGGTCTGATTTCCAGAGCAACGATGACTATGCGGTTTATGTTCGGGAAAACATTCAGGTAATTAACTAACTTAGCTGCAGAAGCTGGTGACTCTGTCTGTGCTCATGTGGAACTGAATGTTGAGCTCGTTGGCTCCCTCGTCAGGTGGGCATGATGGTCAGGTGCTGCAGAACGTACGAGGAAGTGTACGAGGGCGACGTGGGGAAGGTGATCAAGCTGGATCGGGACGGTCTCCACGACCTGAATGTGCAGTGTGATTGGCAGCAGAAGGGTGGAACCTACTGGGTGCGGTACATCCACACAGAGCTGTTGGGTAAGCTGGCCTGATGAGAAGGCGGGTTGTGGAATGATTGACAGGTGCTGTAGCCAATTCCTTCAACATGACTGATTCTTCCCATGTTGTGATAGGCTTCCCACCGCAGAGCTCCCCCTCTCACATCAAGATTGGAGACAAGGTTCGAGTGAAGCTCTCTGTGACCACACCAAAGTACAAGTGGGGCTCGGTGACTCACAGAAGCGTTGGGGTTGTGAAGGGTAGGTCTGTGCGGACCCCCCAGGTGTGATATTTAATGCCGGATGTAAAGCGCTGTGGCCCAGCCTGACCCAAGATGTGTTCAGCTTTCAGCGCCAATGGGAAGGACGTGATTGTCGACTTCCCCCAGCAGTCGCACTGGACCGGTCTGCTGTCGGAGATGGAGCTAGTGCCCAGCATTCATCCTGGAGTCAGGTAGGGTTCTGGGATGGGTGACTTAGCCCCCACCGGGCTGTGTAGCATTAATCATTAATTTGTCCTGACTTATTTGTCTGTTGCTGTTTTCAGAACATTAATGCAGGGATTCATGAGGTCGTGCAGTGTTTCCCAATCCTGTCCTCGGGGACCTACGGATGGTCCACGTTTCTGATGCTTCATACGTTTGAAATGCTCTCCGCTGTGTTTCTGTCCCTGGAGGTGTGATGGCTGCCAGATGTTCCCGATTAATGGACCCAGGTTCAAGTGCAGGAACTGCGATGACTTTGACTTCTGCGAGAGCTGCTTCAAGACTCGCAAGCACAACAGCAGGCACTCGTTTGGCAGAATCAACGAGCCCGGTCAGTTGGTCGGGTCTGAGCCGCCCGCTTCGAACCCGCCACTGATCCGCCTTGCTGACCACTTCCTCATGTGCCGTCCTGTGGTTTGTCTATTGCCCTCTGCAGGCCAGTCACCCACGTTCTGTGGCCGCGCCGGGAAGCAGCTGAAAAGGCACCGGGGCGGCCAGCGTGGGATGCTGATCGAGGATTGGTCGCGTGCTGTCAAGAGCCTTAGCGTCTCGTCTTCGGTCAACCAGGCGTCACGTCTCATCGACTCCAGCGAGCAGTACTGGCAGTCCTCAGGCTCCCAGGGCAAGGTGGCTATGCAGGGCATTCTGGGTTATGTAGTCCATGTGCAGGCCAAGGACTTTAAAACACTGGCCATTTTGTGGCTTAGTTACTTGACTTTTTACTTTATTATTCATGTAGTCTTTGCTCCGGTCTTCGGTACTGAATGACGTTTTCTGACCCTTCCGTTTCAGCACTGGATCCGCCTTGAGCTCTTCCCAGACGTTCTGGTCCATAGGCTGAAGATGATCGTAGATCCGGCAGACAGCAGCTACATGCCCTCCCTTGTAGTGGTGTCAGGTACTGATGGTTTCCGAGAGGTGGGATGGATGGGCGGGGCTTGGTGCTCAGTGCTGGGGAGGTCAGTCTGTCGTTCTGAATTTATGCTTTAGTCTGTGTGCATGTGGCTGCTTTGTCTACAGGTGGAAATTCTCTGAACAACCTGATAGAGCTTAAGACAATCAACATTAACCCCACTGACACCACAGTTGTCCTCCTCAGTGACTGTACAGAGGTGAGACCAGTTTGAGTGCAGCTTCCCCCTCCTGAGTGTCCTTGTTACCTCTATGTCTGGGGCTTCAGGCTGAGTCGTTCCCGCTGTAGTGTTGACGTCAGTCTCGGGGGATCCCAGTATCACAGGTATGTGGAGATTGCCATTAAGCAGTGCCGCAGCTCTGGAATTGACTGCAAGATCCACGGGCTGGGCATCGTGGGTCGCATCCGGGCCGACGACGAGGACCTGGCCACCGTCCCCTTCCTGGCCTCTGATCACGAGGAGGACGATGACGACAAGACCAGCACTGGGAGGTAACGGCAGGCTGCACCCCAGGGGGCACTGTGCTGCATTTCAGTAGGATATCTGCTTAACCTGGAAATGGCAAACGTCACGGTTTAGCTCTGTTTTCACTTGTTTTCCTGTTTTAGCTGTTGTGGCCTTTCTGAGATGTAATAGGTGTTAATTGTGTATTGTGTGTTAATGGTGTATTGTATGTTGAAGGCGAGTGTCTTAGTTACGGTCCATCTGAAAGATTCTTTTTCTCTTATTAGTCTGGCCCGGAAGAAGTCTGCTGGTCTTGAATCAGCCGCCACGATAAGAACGAAAGTCTTTGTCTGGGGGCTGAATGACAAAGACCAGCTGGGCGGACTCAAGGGATCCAAGGTAACTGCTGTGGTGGCCGTCTCGTGGTCCCCGGGGCGGCCTGTACCCAGCCTGCTCTCATCCTCCGTATGCCCTGCAGATCAAGGTGCCTTCGTTCTCGGAGACCCTCTCTGCTCTCAATGTGGTGCAGGTGGCAGGCGGCTCCAAGAGCCTGTTTGCGGGTAAGTTCTAACGAAATCCACCCGACCCTGGCCTGCGGCTTTTGTTGTTTTGCTTCTTCGCTGACGCTCCTGATTCGTATTGCTGGCACAGTTTGTCACCAGTGGTGACCCGTACTCACTTCCTGTCTGCTGACTCTTGCAGTCACAGCGGAGGGGAAGGTTTACGCCTGCGGTGAGGCTACCAATGGGCGTCTGGGCCTAGGCCTGTCCAGTGGCACCATCCCCATTCCCCGGCAGATCACGGCCCTCAGCAACTACGTGGTGAAGAAAGTGGCGGTGCACTCAGGTGGGTGCCCGCCACTGTGCCTCTGCTGTGGGTCTCGCCTGAACCCGCCCTGACCCCGGTTGTCTGTGCCCGCAGGCGGTCGCCACGCCATGGCCCTGACGGTGGATGGCAAGGTGTTCTCCTGGGGCGAGGGAGACGATGGGAAGCTCGGCCACTTCAGTCGCATGTAAAGCCCGATTGGAACCATGATCCCTCTCTGATCCGGGGTGTCGACCGATTTCTGGCCCCTTCTGTTAGGGAGCAGTTTCCCCCTGTTTATATTAAGCCATTTTGGCCAAAGCACAGGACTGAGAATGATGATCTTGAACTCATACCAGATTGGATTTGCTGCTTTGCAAGTACATAAGTTTATAGTAACGAAGATAAAAGGTCAGATGATGGAGCTGACAAGAAGCCCGGTCTGAACCACAACTGTTTCGATTTTTAATTTAGGTTTTATTTTTAGTTTAGTTTTTGGTTTCATTGTGGTTTTATTAGTTTTTATTTTAAAGATTGTTTTAGTTATTTCAAAGGATAAACTGAAACTTTGTGACTTATCTTTACTGAGCCCTACATGAATATACACATTGCACATTTTGTACTAATGTACTCAAGATGGGGGGGCATTCTAGGTATTAATGGTCATCTGAGGGCCATGTACTGAATTGCCTTCCCTTGAACGCCTTCCATTGAAGAGGAAAGAAATCATTACATTAGCTAAATACAAAAAATAATAGCTAATATAAAAAGTCTGATGGTTTTTTTTTGTTTAGTAAGCAATATTTATAAACTACAATTTCACTTTGCAAAAATGTTTTGTCACGGATTGTTTTTAACGCTATAACTTTTTTTTTTGCTCTGTGGGCCAGTACCTGCTACTTTTATTGTGGCACGTTTACTCCACCACCAAGTGCATGAGCCCAACTCCTGTGTATCTCACCCAGGAACTGTGACAAGCCGCGGCTCATCGAGGCCCTGAAGACCAAGCGAATCAGGGACATTGCTTGCGGCAGCTCCCACAGTGCGGCCATCACCTCTAGCGGGGAACTGTACAGCTGGGGCCTGGGGGAGTATGGGAGATTGGGCCACGGCGACAATACTACCCAACTCAGGCCCAAACTGGTATGCATCTCTGGCCCTTTGGCTCTCTGATTCTTTTGAAAACCTTTGTTCTTGTATGAACCCTTGCTAATCAGCAGGGCGGCGCTGTGTGTCGTGGTGCTTTAAGCAGTGGCTGTCTGAGGAGCTGTGTGACATGGGTGCGGTTGCTTCCTGTGTCTGCTGCAGGTGAAGGTGCTCCTGGGTCACCGGGTTGTGCAGGTGGCCTGTGGGAGTAGGGATGCTCAAACCTTGGCCTTAACAGATGAAGGTATTCAATCCTGTGCTGCTGCTGTGGGTGGCAGGGGCCAGAATCGGTGGGACTTCACCCTGAGAGAGCTCTCTCTCTTCTGCTCTCGCTCCTGTGTTCCCAATAGGCCTGGTGTTCTCCTGGGGGGACGGGGACTTTGGGAAGCTGGGCCGGGGCGGCAGCGAGGGCTGTAACATCCCACAGAACATCGAGAGGCTCAACGGGCAGGGCGTGTGTCAGATCGAGTGCGGAGCCCAGTTCTCCCTGGCGCTCACCAAATCCGGTGTGGTGTGGACTTGGTGAGTGTCGCAGAAGCCTGATCCAGTGATGGACATGACACTGAACATCCCCATCGTTAATGAAGTTTAGTGAGACAGTGGTCTGTCGCGGTGAGTTATTTTTTTCCATCGCCTCATCGATTGTGCTGAATCAGGGGGAAGGGTGACTACTTCCGGCTGGGCCACGGCACTGATGTCCACGTACGCAAGCCCCAGATGGTCGAGGGCCTGCGGGGGAAGAAGATCATTCATGTGGCTGTGGGGGCCTTGCACTGCTTGGCTGTCACTGACACGGGACAGGTGGGTCCACCTCCTCATCCCCACACTTCATCCCAAAATCTCAGAGTGATGTATCCACGTACCGAAATGTATCCGTGGGCTTTGTGCCAAATGGAAGTTTGGGTGCTCAAATTGTCCTCCTAGCCACTGATGTGAATGATTAATGAGCGTGAGCCAAATGCATGTTCTGCCAACGCCCTCGGTGGTTTTTAGGCTAAGCTGGGTCTTTACATCCTGGCTGATAGATGAGAGTAATGCACTGGCCCCCTCCTCTGGTGGGAAAAATGGGCAAATGTAATCGCTGGCTTGCAGCTCATCCTTGTTCCCTGCTAACCTGCCCCATTAAGTCCTTGGCGTTGGGTCAATGATAGGAGAGAATGAGCACTGCCAGCCAACCCAGCGATCCTTTGTTTGGGAATGTTTATGTTCCCTGCCTTCCCGTCTCTACAGGTGTACGCCTGGGGAGACAATGACCACGGGCAGCAGGGGAATGGCACCACTACGGTTAACCGGAAGCCCACCTTAGTGCAAGGCCTTGAGGGCCAGAAGATCACGCGCGTGGCCTGCGGCTCCTCGCACAGTGTGGCCTGGACCACAGTGGATGTCACCACTCCCTCTGTGCACGAGCCCGTCCTCTTTCAGACCGCCAGGGACTCCCTGGGAGCCTCGTACCTGGGTGAGTGCCTTACCTGTGGTCTACAGGCTGTCCCAGCCTCTACAGTTGTTGCATTTGGTTTATTCTTGAAGCTGCCCCATGTTTACTTCAACAGTGTTTCTTATAGCTGTGTTTATTTAGCCATGATTAAGCTGCTGAATCATCTCAGATCAACCGATCATTACTGGAGCAGGAAGGAGCGAGCGTGCGCAGTGAGCCAATCCGGCCAGTAGTGGGAAATCCTGCCCAGGGCTGCTAGGAAGAAGCTACTCTTATTGCATAAATAAACCCAGAAGCTCTGTTTATCATTCATATTCATGCTGCATGTTTATACTCGGCCACTTCACCGGGCATCCTTAGCTAGTGCCAGTAGGACCTGCGTATTTGGGTACGCCTGGCTCGTGCCAGGTCGTACCTACCCGATTTGGGTACGCCTGGCTAGTGCTAGATAGGACCCGCCCAATTTGGGTACGTCTGGGTAGTGCCAGGTCGGCCCCGCCTGATTTGGGTACACCTGGCTAGTACCAGCTGCATCTATGAATCTACTTGGAACCTGCTGGTATTTTGGAATGTTAACAACTCCAGGCTGTTGCTGCTTCCAACACTGTGGAGTCAGGGATTGGGGCTTTTCTAGAGTGGGGCGGGCTCAGTTTTAACTAATGAGCCAATCGGTCAATGAATTGCCAGGTGTGCAGTCAGATAGTGACTCGTCGAGTGCCAGCAACAAAATCAGCGGGCAGAGCAGCGCCAAGCCCCACCGGCCATCCCTGGCCAAGATCCTGCTGTCGCTGGATGGCAGCTTGGCCAAACAGCAGGCCCTGTCCCACGTGCTATCTGCCCTACAGATCATGTATGCTAGGTGAGCCTGCCGCTGGCTGCTGTACTGCCAAATTGCCAATCTACAGGCCTGGGGGTCTGTGTAGCTGCCATGTTCAGTGCGCTTTCCCTGTCCCACCCTCCCAGGGATGCTGTGGTAGGCGCCTTGATGCCCGCCTGCATGATCATGCCTGTAGAGTGCCCCTCCAGCTCCCCTGTGCCGCCCTCCGACTCCTCCGTGGCCTCCAGCCCCTATGAAGCAGAGCGCTCCCCAGTGGTCCCTGAGTCTGAGGAGCGGCACAGTCCCAGCCCTTGGCAGGAGAGGAGAGGAGAGGTAATGGCTCGCCTTTGCAAACCTGCCTCGGGCTCTTTTCAGAGATGAAGATTGAGCTTGAAGGTAGTGGCCACAGGCCTTATGTGAGCCCCGGACTGAAGTCCCTGTCATGTGAGGCGGGTACTTGAGGACATGAGCTGCCAGCTGCAGGCGAGTCAGGCTTCATCTCTGGCCCAGACTCGAATCCATCTGGTTCTGAGGAATGTTCAGGTTTGCGTGGTGACCATACTGGTCTGTGTGGGCAGGTGACGTCCTCGGAGGATGCCATGACCCCTTCGTCTGCGGTGACCCCCTCTGCGTCTGCGGCTTCCTCTCGCCCCTTCATTCCGGTCACCGATGACCCCGGGGCTGCCAGCATCATTGCGGAGACCATGACCAAAACCAAAGAGGTACGTGTTGCTCTTCTGGCAGGTCAGGTTTGTGTGCCATGTACGAGACTGCAAGCTTTTGTCAACTTGGCAAAGAGTTAAGTCCACCGCCGTCCCGGACAGGATTCAGAGAACCAGAGCAAGGCGGCAGGCCCAGAGCCGCAGTACCTGGATGAGTTCACCAGCCTGCTGGTGCCGGACGACACCCGGGTGATGGTGGACCTGCTCAAGCTGGCTGTGTCCCTGCGCTCCGGGGAGCGGGGCAAGGAGGTGCTGTCGGCTGTGCTGTCGGGCATGGGCACGGCCTACCCGCAGGTTTGTATTCTCCCGCTTGCTCTTATGGGGCCCCCTTGGGGTGCAGGGTTGTTCGACAGGCCTGTTCCAGCAACAGTCGGTCTTTTATAAATGTAATCTTAAACTATACAGTCATATTATACATATAGCATATTATAGCTGGATGATTTTATAGCTGTTTTTGTAGCTTGCTCATGAAATGTCAGTCACTATGCGTGTAGCAGCAGTGGGCTAACTGAAATGGCACCCCCTGCTGACCAGTATGTGACCCGACGTGCAGGTGGCTGACGTGCTGCTGGAGCTTTGTGTGACGGAGCTGGAGGACGTGGCCACCGACTCCCAGAGCGGCCGGCTGTCCTCTCAGCCCGTGGTGGTGGAGAGCAGCCACCCCTACACCGATGATACCTCTACCAGTGGAACGGTCAAGATCCCAGGTACCTAACGGGACCTGGTGCCCACAGGTAGCATTTGGCGCCCCGCTCCTGCAGTCTAATCGCGGTCACCCTCCTCTCGTCCCAGGTGCAGAGGGGCTGAGGGTGGAGTTTGATCGCCAGTGCTCCACCGAGAGGCGACATGACCCACTCACCATTATGGATGGGGCCAATAGAATAGTGTCTGTCCGATCAGGTGACCTTTCCTTTAGCATTGCTCTGAAGCTCACGGTGTTGGGTTAGAGGAGTATGTCCTGATCTCAGGCCTGTTCTGCTCAGGGCGTGAGTGGTCTGACTGGTCCAGTGAGCTGCGTATCCCAGGGGATGAACTGAAGTGGAAGTTCACCAGCGATGGCTCTGTCAACGGCTGGGGCTGGCGCTTCACTGTCTATCCCATCATGCCCGCGGCAGGTAGGCCCCGTGCCCCTCTCCCGTGCCGGTCCTACCACTGAGAGGGTGACTGAGCGGCTGTCCTGCTGTGTGCAGGTCCCAAGGACTTGCTGTCGGACCGCTGCATCCTGTCCTGTCCCTCCATGGACCTGGTTACCTGCCTGCTGGACTTCAGGCTGAACCTGGCCTCCAACCGGAGCATCGTGCCGCGCCTGGCAGCTTCGCTGGCTGCCTGCGCGCAGCTGAGTGCTCTGGGTGGGTGCGGGTGGCTCAGAGGGGCCTCATCTATGTCCCCCATCCCCCCCCCCCCCCCCCCCCCCCCCCCCCCCCCCCCCCTCTCCTTCTACCCTTCCCCCTCCCTTCGCCCGC
>JAAGVU020000076.1:2379252-2396721 GCA_011763525.2 Mormyrus iriodes | reverse complement strand
GCCGGTGGGTGTCCGTGGGCCAGGGGGGGCCCGTCTGTGTCCCCCCCCCCCCCCCCCCCCCCCCCTTTCCCACTGGCTGCCTGTCAGTCTCACCTTCCTGCTTCTGTGCTTCTGGTTCTGCAGCGGCTGGCCATCGCATGTGGGCTTTGCAGAGGCTGCGAAAACTGCTCACCACCGAGTTTGGCCAGTCGATCAACATCAACAGGCTGCTGGGAGACGGTGATGGAGAGGCACGATCCATGGCAAGTCCTCACACGCCGGTCTCTGTATCTTCGTGTGTGTTTGCGTGTGTGTGCTGCGCACATGCTCACCGCTGTGCCTTGCACATGCAAAAGAATAATGTGAATGATGGTCTTTCGTAAATATTGGGGGTTCAGCCTGGAGTCACAACTGCCTTTTATCCTCAGGTATCAGATGTGACCCATATGATTTAATTAATTGTAGGTTTAGTAGGTTAAAATCTCAAACCGGACAAAATTTCAATATGCATGCCCTGACTGAAAAGAGTGATTATTCTTTTTTTAAAGGTGAGGAGCTGTTTAAGGCAGCAGTATGACCTTGTCACAACGTCATTTTTCTTTTATGAGTAGCCTTGAGCTCTTCTATATCCGTGAGGCACGTTGGCTGTGATTGGCCGCTGCATTTGTAAATGAGGAAATTGGGCTGTGATTGGCCGCTGCCTTACTTTTGCCTGCTGATGCTGGTGTCTGTTTCAGAGCTTCACGGGCAGCGCCTTGGCAGCGCTGGTGAAGGGCCTTCCCGAGGCTCTGCAGAGGCAGTACGAGTATGAGGACCCCATTGTGAGGGGAGGCAAGCAGTTGCTCCACAGCCCCTTCTTCAAGGTACCACCGGGGGGCACCAGTGTTCCTAGAAGAAAAACAGATGCATGTCTGAGGTGAAGCGTGCCCTCATTGCTGTGGTGATCGATGTCCTCATCTGGGCTCTTGTTAGGTGCTGGTGGCACTGGCCTCTGACCTGGAGCTGGACACTTTGCCATGCTGTGCTGAAACACACAAGTGGGCCTGGTTCCGGAGGTACTGCACCGCGTCTAGGGTGGCTGTGGCTCTGGACAAAAGGACCCCCTTGCCTCGCCCCTTTCTGGATGAGGTGAGGCTGACTACCTTCCTCGTTGCCCTCCTTGCCCCCGATCTGTCATTTAACCACCCTGTTTTGAATCGCCGGGGCCTCTAGGTGGCTAAGAAGATCCGTGAGCTGATGGCAGATCACGAGAGCATGAACACCCTGCAGGAGAGCCATGAGGTGTTCAGGCGGGAGCAGGATGAGCAGCTGGTGCAGTGGATGAACAGGTGCGGAGGCCGACTGCCGACAGCCATTTCTTAACAATCTGTTCAGGTTCTACCCCATTCTCTCTCTGGGTCTTTGCTCACAGGCGTCCTGACGACTGGACTCTGTCCGCTGGCGGCAGTGGCACCATCTATGGTTGGGGGCACAACCACCGTGGCCAGCTGGGTGGCATTGAGGGCGCCAAGGTGAAGGTGCCCACGCCCACTGAGGCATTGGCCATGCTGCGGCCTGTGCAGCTGATTGGCGGGGAGCAGACTCTGTTCGCCGTGACGGCCGACGGCAAGGTGAGGAACAGCTTTGTTGAAAGGGAGACATTTTAAGTGTGTTGGCATTTACCTCTTCGGACCTCTTGGAAAAGCATCCAGCCCCTGCCTGCTTGGTACCTTGACCCTACCCTTTCCTCCAGCTCTATGCCACAGGATATGGCGCCGGAGGGCGACTCGGAATCGGCGGCACAGAGTCTGTGTCCACACCCACCCTGCTGGAGTCCATCCAGCACGTCTTCATCCGCAAGGTGGCGGTGAACTCCGGGGGCAAGCACTGCCTTGCGCTGTCCTCTGAGGGCGAGGTCTACTCCTGGGGGGAGGCGGAGGATGGCAAGCTGGGCCATGGCAACAGGAGGTCGGGATGTGCTATGGCACTTATTCTTATATACAAGCCTCTGTTTAAATTTAGAAGCCATACTGCAGACAGCCAGCAGGTGGCAGTGCAGAGTTTGATTCATTTTTTTTTTTTTAAACCAGTGGGTAATTTTTTGATTACTGAAAAATATCTTTAGATTTCAGATTATAAAAGAATTGAAATATTTAATAGTATTTCCTTAACATGCATTTAGTGGGTGATCTGCTTTGACGTTACACTGAAATCAAACTTTGACCTTTGCCCCTCCAGCCCATGTGACCGGCCCCGTGTGATCGAGTCCCTGCGTGGTGTGGAGGTGGTGGACATTGCGGCCGGCGGTGCCCACAGTGCCTGCATCACCGCCAGTGGGGAGCTTTACACCTGGGGCAAGGGCCGCTACGGCCGGCTAGGCCACGGTGACAGTGAGGACCAGCTCAAGCCCAAACTGGTACATGGCGGCCCAGCGCGCCGCGCCAACTAGGGCTTTGGCCAAATCACAGTAATTAGGGGCTTTTAGGTCATTAGTGCCCGATTAACTTCTGGGACGATAGGCAACTTGCATCCATTCATCCAGTTTCAGTGAATGCTGATCCGATCAGGCCTGCAGTGGTCCCAGGAAGCTGGGTGTCAGGTGGACTGGGGGAGCGCGCGCGGACACACACACAGCCTGCCTGTCACAGGCCGCGCTTCCCAAATGCGCTGACTTGCTGTCCAAATAATGATTGATGGGCTGTGAGCAAGTGTGCTGATGTGGCTGTCGGTGTGCTTCCCCGCCCCACCACAGAGACCGTATCAGGTCCTAATGGCTTGCTCTCTGGTGTGGGCTCCTGTGTGGCAATTCCTGTGCCATGCAGCTTGGTGGTATTTCCTCCATTCGTTGGTGTTGCTGAGGTTTAACAGAGTAGTGACTTATTTTTCGTGTGGCTGCCTTCTAATGGGCTGGGTGGCTGTTCTGTGTGTGTCTCCAGGTGGATGCGCTGCAGGGCCACCGCATCATCGACGTGGCGTGTGGCAGCGGTGATGCACAGACACTGTGCCTGACAGACGACGACATGGTGTGGTCTTGGGGGGACGGTGACTATGGCAAGCTGGGGCGTGGGGGCAGCGACGGCTGCAAGGTGCCCATGAAGGTGAGTCACTGTGCTGTATAGCTTTCAGTTTATTTTTATACGTTCAATTTTCATTTGAAATCCACCTTAGTTTTTCAGTGTGGTTTTATTACTTTTTGTTTTACATATCTATATATGTCATTTTATTTCTAGTTTTAGTATATGTTTCTTTCTAGGAATAGACTGAAAGTTGTAGAGCTATTTGTGTCTTATCTTTAGAGAATCTGTGATTACACTGTGTACGTTATGCCTTAATGTCCTCAAAATGGGCAAGACACGTTCCAGGTTGATGATGATGATGATGATGATGATTATGATGATGATGATACAAAAATAAAATACTGTATTATAATATTCTGGACATATATTTTTGTAATACTGTTTTACATATTTCATGGGTGTTAACAGCAAAAACCCTGGTGAGCTTTTGGTACATTAGCACAGAATCATAAGAGATGGGTGGTCAGCTGAGCCACTATCGGTGAGCTAAAAATGCCCCATTTATCTATTTTGTAGGTCTCTTATTTTGGGTCATGAACGATATGCCTTTTATAGATACACATGCACTACTACAGTATCACTAAGTGATGTGCTGCTGTAATATGGTCATACCATGTAGACCAGCGTATGCTGGTGTACGGTGATGTACGAACTTAGCTTCTCTCATCGACACTTGCAGATCGACTCCCTCACGGGGTTGGGCGTGATCAAGGTGGAATGTGGCTCCCAATTTTCTGTGGCACTCACCAGGTCTGGCTCCGTCTACACGTGGTGAGTATGCTGGCCAGTAGTTGACTGGCTATCTGCCTGACAGCCTAGAGGAGCTTTAATGGCCTCCACAGTTCATTCTTCTGATTAGCTGAAGGTATCGTAGGAGACTCCCTATTGACGTCATGCTAACTGCTTTCAGAGCCATTCTTGCCCCATTAAACAATTTGGTGTGGGCCCCCTCTCACTTTCATTCCTTATTTGGATGTTTTGGTTTGTAGCTCCACTCTGCAGGCTCTTGCCGTGGACACTGGCCTGTTTGCTCAGCAGAACATTGGCAGAGACCAGAACCCGGCTCTCAGGCATAATCGTGGTTGTTGGGCCTCGCGTTGACTCACTGTCACCTTTTGCTCGTGGTCCTACAGGGGAAAAGGGGACTACCATCGTCTGGGCCACGGATCTGATGACCACGTGCGTCGCCCACGGCAGGTCCAGGGCCTGCAGGGCAAGAAGGTGATCGCCATTGCCACTGGGTCCCTGCACTGCGTCTGCTGTACAGAGGACGGTAGGGTCTCCATCAGCCACAGGCTCTGACTGCCCCCAGGGACAGGGCTCTGCCACTGGCTGGCGTAGAGTCATACAGGCCTTATATTTCAGATGGTGATTCTGTTACTTTGCTGATGGACAAAACGATGATGCTTCATGAACTATTAGCTGTATTTTTTGACACCACTGTATGGTGCTCTTAAAAAAAAAAAACACTCAAAGCAATGCCCCAAAGCAAACCAAGAGCACCATATAGTGGGGTCAAAAATGCAGCAAATGGTTCATGAAGCGTCATTTTGTGTTCACTACTGTTTGTCTGCTGATGCTAAATATATGATGACAGAATGTAGGGGCCTTTTCTCACACCTTACCCATCTATAAATTTACAATCCATATAGAGTGTTAAAATATCACAGGATTTTTATGTCCATCATTCAGCTGTTGTGAATTTAGTAATTTGTTCCTAATGTTTAGACTATTAACTTCGCATGATCACTCAGATGATTATTGCCTCAATGCTAGTCAGCTCCAGGTTGTGCAGTATGTGCTAGCCTCCAGTAGGTGGCGATTGCCATGAAAGGCACATGGGCTCTTATTTGGGAGAAGATTTAATGGGCATGTTCTCCCGGCAGGGGAAGTGTACACCTGGGGTGATAACGACGAGGGCCAGCTGGGCGATGGCACCACCAACGCCATCACAAGACCGCGGCTCGTAGCTGCACTGCAGGGCAAGAAAGTCAACAGGGTGGCCTGTGGTTCTGCGCACACGCTGGCCTGGTCCACCAGCAAGCCCGCTAATGCTGGCAAGCTCCCAGCACAGGTAGGCCCGACCCCCAAGCTGCTGCCAATAGCAGGCAGCCGAGGGACATCATTAGACCATTGTCAGTATACAACCAGTACAGGGTATGTAAACTTCCCTTAAAGGCCCTGCAGTTCAAGACAAATGTGACTCAGATCTATCAAAGAAATAGTTTCTGGTAATACACATTTAACAAAAGTGTTTTTCTATCAAAAGCGAGTGAGTAAACACTTTTTCGGGCCAAAACAGTATATATGTTTTTAATAACGGCCAACGCCGGTTCTCAGTGTACACCAAAGACCTTTCTGGAGGTTATTGACGCATCCAGTTTGGTTGCTAGTGCTGTGTATATATCTGTGGGGTTGTCATGCATTTGGATCAAAGTTTTATGAGTCATGAGTATTGCTTTGTGTAATTGGACTGTCCATACAGCTTCAGTGAGAACCCTTCTCAATGGTGCCCCCTGCAGGTTCCCATGGAGTACAACCACCTGCAGGAGATTCCCATCATCGCCCTGCGCAACCGGCTGCTGCTCCTGCACCACATCTCAGAGCTTTTCTGCCCCTGCATGCCCATGTTTGACCTGGAGGGCCGGCTGGGGCAGGCGGGCCAGGGACCCTCTGTGGGATTTGACACACTGAGGGGCATCCTCATCTCCCAGGGCAAGGTGAGCCCCAAGCCACGTCTCTAAAGCGGCTGGGAAGCTGTGTGTTTCAGGATGGCCAGAAGAGCGGCGATTAGTTGGGGCTTATGAATATGGGCCTCCTTTGCTGTCGCCATGATTTGAGCTTTTGCATGAAAGCTTACTTAAGTCCTCGGGTAGCTGCACATGTCCGCAAATGATCAGAGTCTCCCTTTGGTTAAATTTTCTTCTCTCAGGAAGCAGCATTCCGCAAGGTGGTCCAGGCGACAATGGTCCGAGACAGGCAGCACGGGCCTGTGGTGGAGCTGAACCGGATCCAGGTGGGTAGGGAGGCGCTTGGGAGGGGAGGTTGGGTGGCCACCTAATCCATGTCAGGGGGACACTGTGAGCTATGACAGTGTTCGAAAATTATAATTTCATTTAAAAAGACTTGGATTTCACTTCTGGAGTTCTTGCCGCATGCTGATTGGTCAGTCTCCTATAATTATGCACGTCTCTAATGTTTATGTGAAACAGCTGGATGAGTCTTTCAATCCAGGAAACAAGCCAGTAGAAGCACAAGAAGAACTGAACTAATTATCCAAGCACAGGAGCTGTTCAGTTTTAAAGTAGTTTTTAAAACTTGAAGTAGCTCATAATGCCCCTCTGACATGGCTTAGGTGGTTACCCTAGGGGGAGGCAGTAGGGTATCATAAGCAGTTGACTGTGGTGAGCCTGTGTACAGCTGTTTTTAAAAATGGGACCCCAAACCTTCGGGAGTGTGTGTGAGTGTGTCGGATCAGCGTGTGGAGTCAGCCGCGGTCCCGTCTCACAGGGAGCTTTTAGCACTAGGCCACTCGTCATGCTGTACATGTGATCATGGCTGTTGAGATAAAGCCCCTTATCTGTGAGGAGGCGGGTGGCCTTACACTCTGTGCTTGGGGGGGTGGGGGAGTTCGTGAAGCTGAGGCCAGCACTTCTGACTGATTTTCAGGTGAAACGTTCTCGGAGCAAAGGAGGTCTGGCTGGGCCAGACGGAACCAAGTCAGTCTTTGGGCAGATGTGTGCTAAGATGAGCTCATTCAGCCCCGACAGCCTACTGCTCCCTCACCGTGTGTGGAAGGTCAAGTTTGTGGGTACGTCTGGTCATCTCTGGATGCATTACAGCTGTAAACAAGCCTTCACTCCTAACATGAATACTAATGAAATTGTAATAAATGTGGCTGGATGCTGGCTTTGTTTCATGGGTAGCAATAATGTTTTTGGTGTGTGTGCGTCCTGTGTGTGTGTGTCAGGATCCTCATGAAAGAACCAAGCTTAAATGAATTGTTAAGTTCTGAGTTTCTTATTATCCCAACAAGCAGGCATCTCAGCAAACAACCCAGAAATGTCCGGAACGTGCTGTTAAAACGAATGAGACGTGTTAATGTGTGTCCCCAGGCGAGTCCGTGGACGACTGCGGCGGGGGCTACAGTGAGTCCATTGCCGAGATGTGCGAGGAGCTACAGAATGGCCTCACGCCGCTGCTCATAGTCACGCCAAATGGGCGCGACGAGTCGGGTGCCAACCGCGACTGCTTCCTGCTCAGCCCTGCCGCCAGGTCGCCACTGCACATGAACATGTTCCGCTTCCTGGGTATGTGTGCACCCCTTGGGGGCCTCTTCAATTCCCATCTCTACATGGGAAGCTTTGGGGTGAAGGCTCCCAGCAAATGCTGTTTGAGATCTGGGTGGGATTAATTGGCTGTTCAGTAGAAAGATGCCCAATAGGCTCTTGCAGTAAGGTGCTTGCTCTAGAGTAATGTTTCCCACTGACAGTTCATGTTTTTGCTCATTCCCAACTCCTGGTATGGAGCCAAAATGTGGAATGTTTGTAGTTCCCTGAGGACTGGATTGGGAAACACTGCCTTGGCTACAGCAACTGCATTAGGCTATCTCCATAGTGTTTATTCACAGAGGCCTCAGTACAAAAATGTGGACTGTCTTGCTGGGAGTTTGGAGGGAGAAAAAACATGGACTGACTATAGGTCCCCAAGGACCGGATTGGAAAGCAGTGCTCTATTGTGTGTCAAATCAGGAGTGCCCTCACTCAGTGCCCCATTGTCCTCCTGCAGGTGTCCTGCTGGGCATCGCCATCCGCACTGGAAGCCCCCTGAGCCTGAATCTGGCAGAGCCGGTGTGGAAGCAGTTGGCCGGCATGAACCTGACCATTGCTGACCTCAGTGAGGTAATCTAAGCCAAACCTGGCACAGAAGCCATCTTTAGCTAAGCTGACCGAGTGAATGAGAAGCAGACTCACAGGGACTGATATGCCCCCCCGTCATCTTTCACACTTTATTTTACCTAGTGTACATGAGAAGCACTGTGTGAAATTAAGCGAAAATGACTGGTTTTAACTAATATTAGAATATATGCACAACTATGGGAGCATTTTGAAAAATTCATTTTGAGAAAGACAAAGAACAGAGCCTCACACATTTTGGATATATTATTAACAAACTTGCTCTTCCCGGCAGTCAGTTTGAATTCAGTGCATGGGGTCGTACCACACCGGCGCTGCATTCGTCTGATTCGCGGTATTTCACAGCATACATTGCGTCTTATACATGGGAAGCCATATATGAAGTATCAGTCCCCAATCCTTTTGCCATTCACAGAGAGGCGTTTTGTGTAATTTTTGGTTGTTTGAGTCACAGTAGCAGATATTTACCCTATAAAATTTGAAGGATCTAGCTGAACTATTCTTGAGGATATCACAGTTCTAAAACAGCCCCTCATTATAAAAGGTTAAATAAGGCCTAAAAACACCCCCTACCCCTCGGCCTTTTTTGACTCTCAACTCACTGAAGGCCCAGCAATCCTGCTAAGAAGTTGCGCCCCCCCCCCCCATGATGAATGACGTTGCACACCTGAAATTTTGTACTTTTCCTATTAGGAAGTATCTTCGCCCCCCTGGATTTAGGTGAATCTGAGGTGGTCAGGTGGGAGGCATGGAAGGACATGGAATGACCCTTCTATAAGATGCCGAGCAGGAACAAATCCTCCTTTCCAGTCCTAAGTCAGCTTTAAACAAGTTTGGTCTTTCGGCTCTGGGGCTGAGGTGGGGTTCAGTCAGGCTTCCCGTCCCCAGTGAGCCAGTCAGTCATTAAGTTAACTGACAACAGTCCAGTGGTCCCCCTGCCCAGAAAGATGGTTATACAGTCCAAATATGGCAGAAAGTACCTGTCAGATGTACAGTTTGAACAGGTTTCCTTTTTCAAGCCTTTTGCCATTATCCGTGCTTTGAAAATGAAAAGTTTTCACTCTGTTTCGCTAACAGTTTAAAGTATTAATTTTGCTCTGGAAGCTTGCGCTTGTTTGGCCGTATCCTCCTGCTTGGGGCAACCTATGGGACCTACTGCAGACACTCCCAGAGCTTAGTTCTCTGTTGGAGAAAATATGAAAATATTCTGGCCAGCCTTGAAATGACTTTTAAGACAAAAGTATGCTGCCCTTTCAGAAGTGAGATACGATCAAAATTCAAGAGCAATGCATCATAGCCCACATGAACGGAGAAGAATGTCAACTTCTGCTTATCTAGTGATCAAGTTTGAGACACAGGCATCTTGGGTCCCAATGGGAATTTTGACTTTAGTCCAAATCCTGGGCTTGTTGTTATAGCGCTGGATTGAAGGAGGTATATAATGTACTATTCAGGGCCCATTCATTTTTCATGAATGATATTGCCGCTTGATTCTGGCTCTGGGAATTCTGACCCAGTCCCCGTGCTACAGCTAAGCTTCTTAACCCAGCAGAACCTGGAAGGACCCAGAACCTGTAAATTGGGGCTATGTGTACAGTAAGAAGCCCTGTGAGGCTCTGTAGCCTCTTCCCCTGAGCAACCCTGCGTTCATGCTCTGATCATGAGCTCTTGACCCGGTGCAGTGTGGTTGGGGGTGGGGGGGCCACGCGGTAGCCAGGGCACAGAGGAGCCCTTTGTACAGGCGCCCAGCGCAGGGCTGGTGAGCAGTTACAGGCGTGGGCCCAGCTGATCACACAGTGTGTCACACGGGTGCTGTGGCGGGGCGGCAGTATTCTCTGCCTCTGATTGGAGGGGTCCACTCCAGATGTCCTCACGTCAAATGGTGTGTCACGAGTGTCTATTAATATGTGGAACATTTCCTCTTCATTTTCAAAAAGATCCAGTAATGGATCTGTCCCCAACAATAAAATATATCAGTGATGTGACCTGTACTCTTGCACAAATGCGCACGCACACGGCGTCTTGTGACCAGACGTTTCCCTCTCCAGGTTGATAAGGACTTCATCCCTGGCCTGATGTACATCCGGGATAACGAGGCCACTTCCGAGGAGTTTGAAGCCATGACCTTGCCCTTCACTGTGCCCAGCGCCAGCGGCCAGGACATTCAGCTCAGCTCCAAGTACTCCCACATCACCCTGGACAACCGCGCTGAGTATGTGCGCCTAGCAATAAACTACAGGTGAGCCTGTGGGGGCCAGGCTGGGTACAGGGTCTGGGGCCATGCTGGGCGGTGTCGTTTTGGGACAAGAACCAATGGAAATGTGGGCAGTGGGAAAGCTGAGGGTGGGGTCAGGAGGTGTGACTAAAAGGCGGTTTCCTGCGTGCCCCTCACATGCCCCGCCCCCTCACAGGCTCCATGAGTTTGACGAGCAGGTGTCGGCCGTGCGGGAGGGCATGGCCAGGGTGGTGCCGGTACCTCTGCTCTCCCTCTTCACGGGCTATGAGCTGGAAACCATGGTGAGCCCCTTCCTTCCATAATGTTATATTGTGCTTTTTGGTTGCTTCGATAGAGAATTTCACCAAGCTCTCCTACCCCGCCCTATCCCTTCTGACAATTTCCTTTTAATTCTGGCTCCACCCCCTACTGGTGAACCTGCCCCTTGGTATTCCTAGGTCTGCGGCAGCCCAGACATCCCGTTGCATCTCCTCAAGTCAGTGGCCACCTACAAGGGTGTGGAGCCCACCGTGCCCCTCATCCAGTGGTTCTGGGAAGTGATGGAGTCTTTCTCCAACACGGAACGCTCCCTCTTTCTGCGTTTTGTTTGGGGCCGGACCCGACTGCCTAGGACCATCGCAGACTTCCGTGGGCGGGACTTTGTAGTACAGGTGGGTGTGTCTCTTAATGACTCGAGGCTGTGGCTCCTCCTCTTTCCCTGAAAGCGATCGCAACCTGATTAGTCTGGAAAACATCCACAAGCTGGCATGTGCCCGCTGTGTTGGCACTGTCAGTCAACAGGTGGTGCTGTCACTGTGTGTCTCAGGTTTGCGATCGCTGCCAGGCCTGCATGTTTAGTGTCTGCCGCAGTCCATAGGCTCCTGAAAATCACATTCCTGATAGGATAAGGGGATATAATAAGGGGGCGTGCCTTAGCTTTGGTTACGTGGCAATAATATCACTGGCCATTCACTTGACCGAGGATGAGGCCCACTTCTTTAAATGACTGTATAAGTACTGTTAATCCCTGACTCCACGTGTGGTCTCAGTGGGCTTGTTAAGCTGCAGTTAACCCCATCACTCTCTTCCATGGCGTTTCCACCCCGCAGGTGCTGGACAAATACAACCCGCCCGACCACTTCCTGCCAGAATCCTACACCTGCTTCTTCCTGCTCAAGCTGCCTAGGTACTCCTGCAGGCAGGTGCTGGAGGAGAAGCTAAAGTACGCCATTCACTTCTGCAAGTCCATAGACACTGACGACTATGCACGCATCGCGCTGACTGGCGAGCCGGCGGCTGACGACAGCAGCGAGGACTCGGACAACGAGGATGCTGATTCCTTCGCCTCGGACTCCACGCAGGACTACTTGACCGGGCACTGAGGAAGCTCCCGCTGACCTATGATCTTTGAGCCTCGACTTGCTGAAGGCCCAGCAGTCCTGCTATGAAGCTCCCCCCCCCCCCCCCAGCCGAATAACGTCCATTTTATTCACATTTCTTACTACTTAAGAAAAACTAGCTGAATACCTTCTGTAAATCATAATGTGCAGTTAGCATTGGAGAGAAGTCTTGGAGATAAAGTAGGTTTTTTTTTCCTAAAATATATAAATAAAAAATATGGTGGGTAATACGAGAGGTTGTGGAGATCAACATTGTGTTTACTAACGCCATGTTTATGAAAAGACATCAGTGGGGCATCCAAATTAGGGCATTTAGCCTTGCACTGTGGTAGAATTGTCAGGTTTTTCCCTCCTTGTGACTTTCACCTGACCTTGATATGTTGTACGTTTCAGATATACAATGAGAACACTAGTATTTTAAATATATATTTTTGTTGGTAATAGCAGTGTTTCTTTAAAACACCCTTTTTGACTATGAACCTGTCTGTGTTTCACTCAAGCTGCTTGAGATACAGCCCCCCGCCTTGTCGTTTTAAGGACGTCTGTCACTGTAGTTGTCCACTTCCCTTTGTGTTATGCACTGTTCTCCTTGGGGAATGTATATATTATGATTGTGCCATGTATCCATGATCAGTGTCCATTTCTTGTGAATAAATAGGTTTCAGTGCAAAAAACTGTGCCAAATGTGTTCTCCACACGCATGATGTTGTTGTTGTTGTTGTTGTTGTTCCCCTCGTCTTGTTCAAGCCGTAGGTTCTTCATTCATTGCGGATAGTTCTGGATACTCCTGGCCATGCGAGTACACTGTGATGTTTAGTGGCTTCTTGATGAATTTTAGATGTTTTACACACTCCCACCTTGTTTTGTTGCCTTTGGTTGAATCACGCTGGAAGTTCTGTGCTAAGATGTGGTTGTAAGCTGTTCGTAACTGATTTTTTTTTTTTAATTCACAGCAGCTAGGTACGTCACCCCCTTGTTGGTCCTCTTGCAGAATGTTCAGTTTTCCTTCGTTCAAAGTATTAGTTCCCTGTAATATATAAAATCTGGCTTAATTTGGCTTAAAAAATCAAGGGCATTCTTTTGAGAATTAACTTGTCATTTTGTAGCGAGATCACGGTGTACGTTCTGTGAGACTGAGTCAGGTGCTTCTCTTGTGTGCTTCTAGGACCTGGAGTGAGCCGTTTTGTACTCTGTAGCATTTGGGATGCATGGAGTGCCCCCTTTAGGCCCTGGCACAGAAAGGCAGGCTGACTTGCATGTGTTTATGCTGGTGAAAGGATCGGCTTTCAGATTGGGGAAACGTGTGGGATGTTCCACTGGATAGGTTAAGGATCTGGCATAACCTCTTTTGGGTCTTGAACCAGTAAACTTTCAGGAACCACTCTTTCCAGCAGTCATGTGCTCTTCCCCCCCCCGCCCCCCCGCTTCCCAAAGGTGTCCAGAAGCCAGCGGCTTGTATAAATGGGTGTTGGCTGCTGCCGGATGCGTGAGAGGTTTGGGTCTTGTGCAAAGGGGTCTGACTTTTTCATGGAACCCCTTTTCAATCTCGTCCCCCACCGGTGGGTCACGTAACTCTGGAATCACTTGTCCTGCAGTCACAAACTAGGGCATGCTTTAATCAGGTCATGAGATGTTAACCAAACATCAAATGTTAACCAGTTACTAAAAGTATTGTTTGATACCATTAACTGGGGCTCAGAGTAGCAGTCGCTGTCTTAAGGGTCGGGTGTGAGGCGGTATTTAGCTGACTCCTATTCCCTGTGTTACCAGGGCAGGAAGGACTGGACCAAAAATCACATGGTCACTATTGCCCCGCCCCTGTGCATATGGAACCCAAGCATCACACCAAGAACTTCCCTGCAGCCCTTGCATTCTCCTCACTTCTGCAGATTTCCAAAAACCGGACCCGATCCAGAGTAACCTGTAAATCAACCCCCATGAGTGCCACGTACATTGCAGGAGATCCAAAGATCTCTGCAGAGCCAGTATCTGTGCCACACATTGGTGTTTTTTTCCACTGACCTCTTGTAAGATCACAATTTGTAACCAGATATAATCCAGCAGATTCACTGGTCCGGCTGAGAACTGAAAAGAATGTTTCTTCTTTCAGAAATAATTTAACAATGAACTATAAGCACGTGATGAGGCTGACTGACGACATGCTGGCCTTCCTCCCTGCACGTGATACATAGTTTCTAGGGAAATGTCTGACATTTCTGCCCAGGGAGGGGATGGGTCACAGCGCCTCCTGGGGGCCTGTGTTGTAAGCAGCTGCTTTGCTGGTAAGTCACCTTGTGCTGGTGTGGCCGCCCGCCATGTGACACCTCGCCCCCTGCTCTCTGCGATGCACACTGCTGGGGGCGGAGCTCCCCGTCGGCATCCTCTGTCCCAGGCAGAAGGTGATTGGCTATCAAAGAACCTCTTTGTTGTGGAGAGCAAAGCCCATGGGAGGGAGGGCTTTTAGTATGCGGGGGTGGGGCATCACTGAGGAATCCACTTGTATGGATGCCAAGAAACTATAATGCCAGGGTTCAACTGACCTTTTTGGTACTCTCCTTCCTTTATCAATCAATTGTTTAGCAGAACTACATCCCGGCAGCTGTTGGTACTGTACCTAAGTGAGTAGGGAGTTCTCAGTTTCAGCTCTGTTTTTGGCTAACCTCAATGCTGTTGCTATAATGCTCCTTCATTATACCAAATTTCTACAATTATAACAATATGGTCTGCAATGATCAGCGATGGAAGTCTGTGTCATTCCTTCTCTGCACTGAAGCTTTTTAGATGGATTAATGTATCTCTGGCCAGTGAAGGGAACATTTTCTGTGTGTGTATGTGTGTGTATGTGTGTGTGTGAGTGTGTGTGTGTGTGTCTTGGAGCCACAAAGTACAGTATAAAATCAAACGGTACACTGACTTTATGGAACGCACAGGCCTCCTACTCGCCCCCCGCCCCACTTGAAACCCCTTCCAGGATTAATACATAACTGTTCCACCAGTTAATTAATGATCATTCGTGTTTTATAAGGGAATCTGTACTGAGGGGTGGGGGTGTGACTCCCTCAAAGATGCTGCTCCCCCCAGTGGGTGCCATTTTCCACTCTGGGGTCCAGTGAGAGACAAGCTTGCCTGCTGGAGAGGGGTATTGCAGCCAGCGTGAGGGGCTAAGTTCAGTGTACAGGGTGGCTTACTTCACGGAACGTTCCGGGCACATAATATCAGCTGTTCCCACTCGTCGTCAGAGGATAGAGGTAAACTTTTTCCCCAACTTTATTTCCAAGTTGCCTCTGAGAGCCACACGATTGTTTATTTAAACCTGGGCTTTTTTATATTAACACAGATGAATGAATTTGTTTTAGTTTTCTCAACCCTGAAAATCAGACACTCTGTTTTAATTAAAACTCATAATGATTTTAATGTGCTCCTTCTGTACTGGGATACACTTCAGAAAATAATTTTTTAATTACTTGAAAAGTTCCAGTTTTAAGTGCTACATTTAGTATTATCTGAAATTATCACAGGACGGTTGCTGGGTTATCATACAGATATTATTGCTTTCTGATTCTTCAAAATAATTTATCAGGACAAAAGTCCCAGAATCATGAGAATGGCTTCTTTTGTGTTTTCATTTGAGTTTTCTTTGTATTTTAATTTCTGATCCTAAATGTGGCTTAAGTAATTAATAGACTAGCTGATTATTCTGGGGAGCAGTTAATCAGCTTTATAGGGATTTAGCTTTGATAAAGGTGCAGCTATGAAGAGATTTGGAGCCTCTCAGTGTTAAAAGTAAACCCTCAGAGTGCAAATTTCGGGATTTGATCTGGACTTCCAGCTTTATGCAGAAACAGGATTTATCATTATTAACTGTAACCATGAAAAGGTCTGGGTTCTAATATTAAATTTCAGTACTTGCACTGTTAAGGCAGTGGGCTAGTCAGTTGGCATCGCCAGGATTATGTGTTCGAATCCCCAAAACGACAGAAACATTCCCACGTATCGTAGTGAACTATGCATATAACCATGAAATATCCAATTTACAGAGTATTCCAGAAATTCCTCCTGGGATCAATGAAGTCAGTCTTATCTGTAGACACTTCGGGAAAATAGTCCAAGCCTATATAATAAGTGCACTTAATTTATAAATATCATGTTATTTCATTTCAGATGTTAGCGTTCGCAAAATGTGAGACTCCTCTCAAAAAGTATTATCTGAAACAAATATTTTACTTAAAAATTATATGTTTTGTAAGTTATTGCACGTTGAGATGCAACAGCCCAGCACCGAATTTCAAGCTCAGGTAAGCGATGTTGCATTTTATTTTAGAGATGGAAATCAATATTCTTTTCATTAAATCGATTATTTTAAATTGCCTCAGACAAAAGATTACTTCAGATTCATTCGGTGATCGAAATGAAAGAATCAGTGCAGTAACCCTGATAATTTCTTTCATTTATAATGCAAGTCATCCTTCATCCCTACCATCTCAGCTTGAGTTACCGAATGACTTGACTGCTCCGGTGTTTGACTATGCCAGTTCCATAATCCTACAACAATACAAAAGCCGTAATCTGTAAAAGTCTCTTAAGAGTTTGCAGCTGCTTCCAAATCCATGCAGCCACGTTTTTGTTTCCTGTTACTCCATGAGACTCAGAAGCTTCTTTTAACCGCAAGCGCGTCGCTTTGCATGTGACCGCGCGTAGTTCTTATCGTATCAGAATGATTATTCGTGGAGCCATGACTTGTACCGTAATATCTGTGGGAATAACACGAAAATCTTTTGGTCAGGGTATCGCGGTGGGAAAACTGAAGTGCATGCAAAGCCAGGCCGTGTTACACGCCCTCCTCAGTTAGCATTGTGAAGACGTCCAGATCTTCCCTACAAGTACCTGTCACGTTCAGCAACTGGAACGTAATGCAATATTGGCTGCACAATATACTTTTTTTGTGTAGTTACATTGAAGGTGCTCCTTTTGGACAAGCGGGTATAGAAAATGGATGGATGGGTGGGGGGTTAGTGAATTAAAACAAAACCCTTTGACAGTGTTTCCGCTTTTCGGAAGTGCTGTATTATTAATCCTGTCCAATAAACGAAATTAGAATGTGTAATTAGGTAAAGACTATGCATCTGATGCTCTTCAATTGGTTTTTCATTTTTTCATTTGCAAATACCTGTCAGCAGCAGAGCATTCTCAGAATTTCCCTAATGCATCTGTAATGCAACAGGTGAACGTGGAAGAGATTTTGGCTTCAAAGCCTTATTTGTGCGTAAAGCACGTTACCCGTATGCAGGATGCTGAGAGGATTCTCAGGATAATCATGAGTCATAAAAAACGATCTACAGGGAAACTCGCGATCACCTACCGCTTTGCGCATGGGCGTGACACGCGCTCTCCCGTCCCCTCAGGCAGGTGCCGCTGGTCACACACGGTGCGTGGGGTGACTCTCCCGCTGGATCTCATTCGGTCACTTTCAGGTTCTCCATAATTTACATCCCTTATGTTTGACATAAACCTTTGAATATACGTGCAGCATTCGTCCAGTGGGCTCTATGCATTTAATGGATATGATTTGCATTATGTATTTATTACACTGGTGCCCCATGACGAGGATAAGAGGCGAGATGAATGGACGGATTATACTGATACTGGAAGATTCATGGTTCCGCCAGTGACATATTTATTAGGGCCAATTCAATTCTGTCCACTGGGCAACATTTATGAACTATTTATTGGGAATCAATTAGCAATCTGCGGTTGAAAAATACACATTAGCGAATAATACATAGAACCACAGAACTGTGTGTTAATTAATGTACAGTCGTGGTCAATAGTTTTGAGAATGACACAAATATTGGTTTTCACAAAGTTTGCTGCTTCAGTTTTTATTATGGCAATTTGCATATACT
>JAAGVU020000076.1:2354512-2379152 GCA_011763525.2 Mormyrus iriodes | reverse complement strand
AGATCTAAAAACACTGAAGCAGCAAACTTTGTGAAAACCAGTATTTGTGCCATTCTCAAAACTTTTGGCCACGACTGCACCAGTTACAGCTAGCATTTATCGAAAATATATCACTGCAGTTGTTTTGTAAATCCACAAGACGTCGCTGTTTACTATGCTTGGGTAAATCAACAATCCAGGTAGAAAACATGTATAGAAGAAAGACAATTATAATTTAATTTCTGCCATTGTTCATTTCCTTACGTGCGACTGTGCGTTACACAAAAAAATCCATTTCTTTCTTTCCTAAGGTTATTTCTTTGAGTGTTAGCGAGCCCATGGTATTTAAAAACCGACTCCGGTAGCGGAGAAAACATAAAAAAAATTATTAACAATAATTTTTCCTCGACTTTTATCCATGACATCTCATAATAAATAGTTCCTTTCCTAGTTCTAGATCCAAGATGTATCTGGAGAATAAGAACAGCCGGGAGGTGGAGATGTCTCAGACGGGGGCTCCGGGCAGCCAGGGCAGCACGGGGCGCGGGAAGCCGGCCGCTGTGGTGGGGAAACTGGACGCGCTCCGCCTGCTGGACGGCTTCCCGGAGCCGAAGGAGACGCCGAAGCTGCAGCCGGGGGCGGCCGGCACCGCGGCACACTGCGCCATCTGCAGCGCCAGCCGCAACCCCACCCACGGGGGGGACAGGTAGGCGGCGGACCCTCTGATCACGGCCCCCCTAATTATTTTTTTTTTCAGTTCTGGATGTAATCTATAATTAATTTCAAACGTTTGTTAAAAGTTCTAGCACTCTGTGAGCAAACACCCATGGATTAGAACTGTCATTCTGTACGCATTCAAATACTTTTTTCCTGGTCTCTTCGTACTGTGTCTGATTTTCAGTGAGCATGACCGGTCAGTATGTTAGATTTTGCCTTGGGATTCAAACCTACATCACAACGGTTCGGTCATTAATAGCGTCTCCCCATTGTGTCACATGCAGGGCTGCCAATCTTACATTTGTGAGTTTCCTGACAGCACTGTCTATTTTTACCGACAGGCCATATATATACTTATATATTTTTTATTTTTTTACTTACACCCTTTTTTTTATCATTTTTTTGGTTTTAATGACAATCAAATTTATTTACGAACATTTACTGTCTTTAAATTGACAGACTGTTCACAACCCCGGTCACACGATATCTGATCATTAAAATACAGGCTCATTCAATGCTTTTTTCCCCATTCCCTCCAGTGGAAGAAACTGCATTACTGTCTGTGAGTCTGTATTCCCATCCAACAATTCTTGCTGAGGGATGAAAAGCCAAAACTCTCAGCCCCCATTAAACATGAAATGAGCAGCATTAGTGGGTCATTTTTGAAAGGCAGTGGCCCTCTTCACACTCATTCATGAACTTTGGAACTTATGTGATTCATGACATTTATTTAGAAGATACCTTTGTACTAAGCGATGTACCTTTGTACTAAGTGAATTCAGGGCCAGTGTGCCTGGAACAAATGGGCTTAAGGGCCTTGCTGAACGAACCAGCGATACTCTGTCCAGTGATATGATTACTCTGTCCAGTGACATGATTACTCTGTCCAGTGACATGATTACTCTGTCCAACGATATGATTACTCTGTCCAGCAATGGATTTGACCCCCACAACCTTCCAGCCATGGGCACAGATCTGAAACCCAACAAGCTACGCAGATGTGAACTTTTCTCATGTTCACATAGCTGCCATGCATTTTCACCCTGTACTTTTGTACTGCTGACCCATAACCCCTTTGGACTGTATCTGGCAGAACTCCCAGATTATATCAGTTCCCGTGAAGTCACCTGACACTAACTTGACCATATACAGTAAATCTTCTGATTTTCACCCCCTGTTTTTATAAGAACTATTTTTCCTTGATGCAAGACTTGTCCCAGCTAAAGAAAGTACCATTTTAATTATTATCTGGAAATTTCAAAGAAGTTAGTGAGATCTAGGAAGCAAATCTTGCTTGTTGTTTATTCCATTGTTAGTCATCTGCATTCAGGTTTCTTTTGTTCATTTTTCTGTGTTTTTTTGCACTCAGATTCCCCTCATTCAGGTTGTTCTCTATCTGTGTTCAGGAATGAAATATTTTCTAGGTTTTTCTAAAACAAAGTGTGAAAAGAATAAAAGCTTTGTGTTGATTTGGTCGTCAGCCCAATTTTTCTTGGTCTCAGGCTGTTGTACTGTCCTTTTCAGACAATAGGGTATTTTTCTGTTGCAAGGAAAGTAAGAATTTCAGATATGGGCTACACACACTTCTGATGAATTGTTGGGGGCCGGATGATACAGAGTAAAAGTTATTTGTGGCTGATTTGTTTTGGCTTTCTGAATAACAGATGGTTCTTTTTTGAAGGATAAAAAACTCTAACACAAGACTAAGGTTGTGGCTAAAACTGAGGGGGTGACGGTGAGTGAAACAGACAGAGGGAAACAAGCGAGGGCGTGTAAATCAAATTTAATTTCACTAAGAATGGAAACAGTGCCCCCTGCCTCCATTACACTGTTTTTACTAGCATGTATTCTATTTTTTTCCATTCCAAATGGACCCACCTGGACTATTCAGGAATAATTCTTTGTATATTATTTCTGCCACTTTTAATAGCCTCTTAATCTGTCGGATTGATTTTGACTGACTCTTATCAGCAGGCATCAGTGCTGAGAATGAGCCCCGCCTGTGTATGGTGGATTGTTTTGGCCCAGCGAGACAGAATCTGAATGATGAGAGAACTGGATCAGGTACTTTCTGATGCTCCTCTTGTAAATCTTTCCTGGACTAGTGCCCTGTTAAAGCAACATTATTTTATTTATGGAGGTGGCATACTTCTGGCATACTTGGACCTGCTTGGAGGGGGGGTTTAGATTTTGCTGTTTGGCGACGGTTTGCTAAATCAGCCCCCCCCCTTAGAAGATCCCACCCTGCCAAGCACTCATCTTGCCCTTGCTTGGATCTACAACCGTTTATTTATTTAACACAGTTAGACATCTTTCCTAAAGGCCGAAAAAGCAGAGAACCTGCTTGGACCTGAAAGGCCTGTATTCAGCCTGTGTGTCCCTAAGCCACTGAGCCACCTACAGTTCTTACTCCAGAGTCATTAAAAGGAACTGTACTGAGATCTGAATGCACGTTCTGTCATGTGACTTGATTTGTACACTAATATGCATTGGTGCTGTTGTCATGTGAGCACTTTCCTGTGCTGTAATGAATATTTTCCATTTTAGCCCAATTAGCAGAAGGAGGTACCTCATACGTTTGGCACCCATTTCTCTTGTCTGTTGATAAGACCGATGAATTTAATGATGTGTCTTGTCCTGACAGCGAAGCAACGCTGTCCCTGGCTTAAGACTGGAGCTCCTTGCTGCCAGGTGCCATATGGCGAGAGCAAGCAGTCTGCCTGTTCCCGCTTCTTGTTCTCAGTGCTGTGGTCTTGGAGGTGCTCGCTCACTCAGTGGTTGTCTGGGGTGCTTGGCTGTGGTGCGTTTGCCAGCAGTCAGGACCGTATTAAGGAAAGAATGTTCAGTCTTTTAAAATGGTGCTATATGAAAATAAGCATTACTCTGGGTATTTTAGTGATGATAATAACAATTAAGCAATTATTATATTTCACGTATGTATGTTTGAATCTTCCAATGCCTCATCCTGGAACAGGGATAATATTAAGAGTATAATAAAATTATAGTCTGAATTTTGAAATGTGTGTTTGTGTATGTACAGAAGTGTAGGTGATTTTACTGTGGGTGCAGGGGTGCAAATGCACCCTCTACTGTCCAGATGAAAATACTTTTTGAACATCCATCCATCCGTTTCCTGTACCCAATTGTGCTATTCAGGGTTGCGGGGGGGTCTGGGGCTCACTCCAGAGACCATGGGGGCATGGCAGGGAACAACCCAAGATGGGGTGCCAACTCATGGCAGGTTTTTTGAACATATTAAGGTCAATAAAATTAAATGATGTTATAAAGTTTGAAATTAAAATGTGGGGTGTTACTCACATCGGTGTGTAATAATTGTTTATTATGTTTATTATGGAAGCATGTATTTAAAAAAAAACAACACATTTGTTTATCTGGATGAATGAGCGGCTGGGCTCTCTCACCTTGCACCCCCCGTGTAGGGCGTGCTGCCACCAAACCCCCCTCCCCTGCCCTGAACGTGAGTCACCAGCCAGACCATGAGAAATGACTTTGCTCTTTCATGGCGATGCCCTCATGAAGTTTGTCTCCCTTCTGTCCAACCTCACTAGGCAGGACCCCCCCCCACCTCTGGGCATGGCATCTATGTGTCTATGTCAGGTGGAATTTACAGTGCGAATCTATTTATGTTTCTGAATTGGAATTAAAGAGGGTTAACAAGCCTGAAATATCACACCTACTGTATCTACCTGCTGGCAGGATCTCTCCCAGTGGCTTCCTCAGTCTTGACATCTTTCTGGAAGCCTTGGCTGCTTGATGCTGCACTACCCTCAGGCAGAGGCTACCAGAATGCACCTGGGCAGGACTTGTTTGGTAGTCTTACGGCACATCGATCGTGTCAGTCACTTTTACGTAAAACACTCCACCTCTGTGAATGGAGGGTAGAAGGGCAGCAGATGAAGGGGTGTCAGTAGGCATGACCGAAACCGCAGATTTGAGTTAAGGAAAAAACTAACCAAGACATATGGTGAAGAGTGTAGCTGAGGAGTTTGTTGTTTTGTTAATCTCAACTCTCCTTCCTGTGAAGGGGGTTACACCTATTGGCTATTCCGATGGCAGATGGCTGGTGTATTATCACACAGCGACCCCAGGGAGGCCGGCACTACTGGAAGGCCTCTGATATTACTCTTCAGAACAAGGTTCTTTAATCCATAAAACATCAGCAAGACGTGCTTTGTAAATGGCTAAAATACTGGATAATGGCACACGCTGTGCAAAAACGAAAGCCTATTTTTGTAACGCTGACAGTGGACAGACTATTCCGGGAAGCAGATGGGCTGGATCAGCCGTGCTGGCCGGACGATTTATCTCACGGTATTCTGACAGGGACATCGTAAGTCTTAGGAATAGAAGCAGAATACAAAATGAGACCTCAAGGAGAGCTGGTCGCTCCTTGCTATTTTCATTTTCTCATGAAAATAAATAAAAATAACACATTTCCTGTGTCCCAGCCTAAAATGAGATTAATGTAAGCAGAGTGTAAAGTGCCTACCAAAGAAAAAATTCAAATCCCGGAGCCCATAAAATAATAAGTATTTTCATCCACTTAGGAACATTTATTGAATCCTCTCTTGAGCTGAATGTCTGAAATGGAAGTAATGGCCATGGGGGGAGGACTCATTTTTGCAGACCTGACCTTGAGCACACACAATTCGCTGCCGCACAGTTTGATGAGGGACAGTCACTTTAAACGACATTGTGCCAGACAGCTCAGATCTGTGTAAATCACATGGTTTATGAAGGTTCGGGGTGTTATGGTGAAGGACAGTGGCGACTTTCATCCTGCAGAAGAGCCCTGTTTAGCATTACAAGATTACTGCTGAGGTTCCACTAATTAGCCTGAGTTTGCAGCGTTCCATTCTAGGCCTGAATGCTTTGAGATCTGCAGCGCATCGTGGCTACGCACGGAATTTACATCCCTTGAGCATGAGCTGAGATGTATTATTTCATACACACGTAATAGACCTTGAAGAATCAGTTACAATGGGGGGCACAGATTTTTGAGAAAAAGGATGCAAGGCTTATAAAATATTATTTAATTTAAATACAATTTGACTACATTTTCAGCCAGGAATTTAAAATATTTCTGAAGTGAGAATTAAAAATGAATAGGACCCCCTCTTCTGTTAGAACGTGATTTGCCTGCGGTAAATAACTTGATGGCTCTGTAATGTGTGTGTCATGCTAAAAAGTGAGTCTAATTTGCGAATTGATTGTCACTCACTTATTCAGTAGGATGTCCTCATCTCCTGTTCATTTGGAGTTTTTATTACAGCTAAGATGTATATTTTTTATTGTAGTTAATACCCAGAATGATGGCCGAAAGCTCTTTTTGATATAACTTAATTACATGGAAGACACAGGGCAGCTGAATCAAAGGTGATAATCAGTGAGTCTATTTTTGATCCCCAGGCATAAATAATGAATAGTGTGACTGATAGAGAGAATGTAATCAGGCAGGCAGAGAAAGGACAAAATAAGAGTGAATTTCCTCACTTCCCGAGCACCATCAGGTCTTTGGTTGTGGAAGCCTGACTGGACCTACTTGATAATCAGACCTCCTTGGGTGTCCGGTATCTGCATACCGGTCATGTGACATGAAGGCACAAGGGGGAGTCCAGCAGAGACATGGCACTGACGGATTGGACCTGTGCAGTGTCACAGACTGCCAGGGTCCTGCCTTCATGCCATGATTAAAATGCCTCTTGAGTTTTCATATGATCCATTTGGCATTTAAGTGTGCTAGGGCGGGTATGTGTGTGATGTCAAGCCCCCCCCCTTCTAATTGATTCTGTTGTCTTTAATTAAGTTACAGAGCTGCCAGTCACGGTCCTGTGTGGAAGAACCCTGACTGAGTTACATTTAAGTGGCATACTGCTTTGTGCAAAGCTCACTATGGGTCCCTCTGATGGCGCTGAGTATGTGCGTAAATGTGGCATCATAATGATGTGAGGGGTCTGTGCTTAATTGGTGGTGGCCTTTCCACACATGTGATGGTTTTGTAGATTTTTTTGTTGGGCTTTTTTAGTGTGACAAAAATCCTCTGGGGATGCCGGACCAGTGATGTATCCGTATGGCTGGTATCCAGCTCCCTGCTGGGTGCTCCCTTACATCCAAAACAATGAGAGTCACCAAATGCACGGGAAGTGGAATCCTAACCCTACAAGCATAACATGATGGCTGGACTTGGCCATGATGAAGCTTCAGAATTTGAAGGCTTGTTGCCCCCCCCCAGATCACTGAGGCATGTGCTCCACCTCTTTAAGGTCCCTCTTCCGGGGCAGGAGGAGAACAAAAGCAAGTTCTGGTAAATGGGGAATGAGTCAGTTCATTAGTGAGGCGGTAATTATTTACTGTGATTTCCAGATTTTAATTAGCCTCCGTAGCTCCTCTGGGAGCCTGTGATAGGCTTCTTTCAGTGGAATAGAAATATCTGAGCGTAATTAAAACTAGTGGTGTAATTTGTTGCAATTGCAGATGGCACCCACCCTTTTAAAATACCCATGATGCAGGCCTCACACACTGAGTATTAGCCTCTGAGGTGCTGGTTTGTGAATCCCCTCCATGTGCCCGAAACTGCCTGGCAAAGAAGAATCCAGATCAAATCTCCTGGAGATGCTAGTTTCTGGTGGTGTGTTTCTTGACTGCAGTAATCTCAGCACATTTAACATTGCGAGGCCACTGGAAATATTTGAGGTTTTGTTTTAAATATTTTATTGGCATTTTGGTTTTCAGTGACCTTTATTAGAAGTGTTTGACATCTATGAAGTTCAGGGGGAAAAAAATCCCAGTTCTGATAGAGATTTGGGGGCAAATTGTGCACCCTGCCAACGTTGCATTTCTCAGGAGGCCACATGGCTCACTCTCCTGTGATGTAAGGCTGCCTGTGATTGGTCAGGTGACAGTTTGAAGGCCATATTTCATTGTTGGATGTTTTGGGCTTTGATGGCTGTCCCTCACAGGCCCAGTCCTCTTGTATTTCATTACAGAGGTTAGGGAAGGTAACTAGGGGTGACTAAGGAGGTGCATATACGTTTTCCAAGCTTACAGAATCCAATAAAGGCAGGAGCATGAGTTTATATTTGCAGCCACTGTGTATGTGATACGTCTTGATGATTTATGAGACATTTCCACCTGCTTTTACAGTGTGGAGTAATGAGTAGGAAGAATACAGTGTGTTTGTAGCCTTTCATATGAACAAGAGATGCTTGAAATTATATAGGGTTAGAAATTTCATTTTCCGTTCAAAGTACATTATCAACATCGGAGAGGAACCTGGTTTCAGCTTGTACTAGTGGCCATCAGAGTTTTGGTAAATAAGTCTAGGTATCTGTGATTATTAAATGTAGACTCTACAAAACTGTTGTGTGTCAGCTGTCTTTTTTAGAAATATGGTATGAATCTGTTGTATTAATCCTCAGGTTACGTTCATTCATAATACACACACTGTAGCCTAACAAAAACGGTGGGATAAGTCTCTCATGTAAACAAATTCTGTCGGCCTGCTTTTGGCCATAATGACCTCTGCACCTCAAATGTATTATGGGAGGCTTTGTGGATATTTTGGTCCTCTTGGTATTGTGCTCAATTATTTTATATTGTGTATGCAGGTACGTGTATATAATCCAAGTTTTTTCTCCAGAGGGATTCCTGATGGGAAGCGCTGCAGCCTCACACATGCAGAGGTGTGCCGTAGACACTCACCCTGGCTGTCTGTGTGTGTATGTGCACATGTGTCATATATTCTCTCTCTGTGTCTGGGTGGGTTCCCCCTTGGCACAGTATACTTTGATAGTGCACACATTGTGATGCAATAGTCCACAGCGAATGTGACGTGCAGCAGCAGAGGGTGATTACCACCGTGTCAGCCTGTGGTGACCACTGCCAGGGTTAGCAGGAATTGTCCGTGGGTCACTAATTACCCCAAGCAGGGGGGCAGCTTAAAGCTAGGACTAGGTAGAAGAAAAGGGCAGATCAGTGCAACATGTGCTCTCTGCCCAAGCAGTTTTCAGCGAATGCTGCCTGACTGATCCTTTTGTATGTTTTCCCATAATAAACCCTGACCCTCTAGTGGCATTTTGCTGCATCCTGATGCCTTATCTAACAGGTGAGGCACTGGTTGTTGCCCTCTTGCCTTGGTAAAGACTTCTTGGGATCCTGGTGCTCTGATTCAATATGTGGAGCTGCTCCCCTTACCAGGCTACCCATAGATGGTGCAGCTGGCTTGGCACTAGCTCCAAAATACTGCAGCAAGTTGTCAAATGTGACCCTTGACTGCCTGTAGGACTTGTGACTGCAACAATGGCCTGGGGCTGACCTGGTTTCCTAGTGCTGCCAGATGAAGTCCACATGGAAGAGGACCCCACCCCAGTGCCAAGAACTTCTGGCGATTGTGGATGACTGATGGGATATGTACTCCAGCCTGGTCATATGACGAAGACTGTGATTGGTTAAAGAAGTGAAACACAAGCCTCTCCCTTGTTGACCCAGGGACACGTCAAACTTGGCAAAATCAGGTAGTGCGGGGTTTTGTATTGGACAAGGCCTGCTCCAACCAGAAGAGGAGGTTTGAAACTGGGCGTGTTCTGATGCCTCTGATCCGTTACTGTTACGTTGGGTGTAGGTCTTCATGGGACTGACCAGGTACTATCGTATTTTTTTCTCTTTGAGACCTGGAAGGATCAGGCTGACGATCTGCCAGTTGAATGAGATTCTAACCACTGAAGCTGTCCTCTGTTCACCTGGTTTGAGCTGCTTTGTGTCCTGCTTGGCTGCATGGGGCGCTGGTGTGATGCTTGGGGGAGTGGGGGGGTGGGGGGCACACCAACAGAGGGTGATCAGCATTGCACATTCCTATGGTAACTTATTTCCTCACAGTTGGCCATAACAAAGGTCGAAGGAAATGCATGCATCAGTGGCTGTCCTCTTTGCCCATGTGGTTATTGAAGGATGTGACATCCTGATCGACTTATTCCTTAATAAACCTTGCCCCCTCACGGGCTATTTAGCAGCACCCGTGTCTCCTGTGCCTCCTTCTTTGCCATAACCTACAGTTCGGTTTTGTGTGTGTCTGTCTGTAAGGTATGTTTCAGTGTGTGACAGAAAGCAGATTACCATCTCATTGGAGTATGTCATTGAGTGGCTGGTGTTAATTCTGTTCCGTATGAAAGAGTTTCCTCTCTAATGCTGCCAACCTGTTTCTGCGTCACTGTTGCACTCCTAATTCCGGAGTCTCTATCTTCTCTACTTACAGTCATGACTTTGGTGTGATTCCCCTTCAGCGGGGTGGCCCTGGCTTCCACACAGAGACGTCTCCGCTCCTGGGCTTCTCCAACAGCGCCGCCAATGGGTACGTTTCCACTCAGCAATGTGAGCATTATTTCCTGACAAACCTTCAGTTTCAGTTTGTCTGTAGTTTGGCAGTAGGATTAACTCAGGCCCTTTTCCAAGAATGCAATATATCTTCATACTGAATCTTTGAAAGTGCCGTGTGCATTTTCAGTCATTGTCACAAATTATTCACTATGAATGTTCTATAATAAATAAATAAAGAAACATTATTGGAGGTGGAAATGAGAAGATTGCTCCAAAAGTTTTGGGGGAGTCCCAGTAATATTACTTAGCAGGAAACTGTATCCATATGGGGAAATAGTACAATTTTATCTTATTGTGGTGTACGATTGCCTTTAAAGTTTTGTATTTTATGGAACAAACTTCCCTAGCGTAAAATGTGGCAAGGAATTAATCTCAGTTGTTATATAATGCACATTGACCACTGGCGTTACAATAAAACTGGATGATGTCACTGTCTTCATCAGCATGTTTGCCGGCCCTGGCAGGATCGTGGCTCCGTCGTAATCTCCCAGCATCACATTTTAAGCCTTTTGTCTCATTGTAATTTCAATTTGCCTCTTGCCATAGGAATTTGGACGTGGGCCTGAATGCATTTCACTGGCAGACTGGGCCCTTAAATATTGATTGATCCTTGCCCACCCCCCCCCACCCCACTGCCCATCTTTGTGTGGACAGAATCCTTATCAGACCACCCAGAAACTGAAATCCGAAAAGGGGGCATGAAGCCACAGATCTTTCAGTATAGCTCTGTTTGGGTATTTATCTGATACTTGTGTCCCGTGGGATTCACTGGTTGTACAACTGGGTATTTTAGCGGTGCAATTCGGATGAAGTCCTTCTGTCTGAGGGTGCGGCCCCTAGCGGCCTTCGGGTCAGAGGTGCGTATCCTGGGCTGTGGTATTTCCTTACCCCCCCACTCCCCTCCTGTCTGCCGCCAGCATCACCTACCTGACCCTGCAGGACCAGTCGTGGGACGGCTCTTCCGGGGAGGCCGAGGGAAGGTGCCAGCTGGGCAGCGAGGCCACGGGGCTGTCCCAGTCACTGTCGACAGAGAAGAGCGAGCCGCAGGATGGCCCGCCTCTCAGCTTCACACTCTCCGGCCGCCTGCGGTGAGCCCCCCCCGCGTCCGCCTCTTTGTGACACCCTCTCCCCCCAGGCACCATGGGACTGGCGGACTGTGAAACACTGTTAACCTTTAAAAAATTCATGCCGGCAGCCTCTTCTAATCACGCTCTGCTATTCTGTAGACAGTCCTCTGGATTATTAATGCTGCCCCCCCACCATGTACTTGATGTTAACCAAAAGGCCACATTTACTGCTTCCGATCCTGCTTCATTTCTACCTGCCCCCAGTGACCACCCCCCCTGCCCTGCCCCCCACACTGCCCACCAGCTAAATGGGGGTAAGAGGGCAGCAATTTCCTTAATAAAGTATTCCGGGGTCTGGAAATGTGTGTGTGTGTGTGTGTGTGTGTGTGGGGGGGGGGTACAGCAGTACAGCTAACTATTTTAAAGGCAGGACAGATGGGGACCCTCAAATACAGGGTGTCCGTGTAGTGTGATTTAAATGTTCCAAATGCTTCCGGTCTTTAATGGATCTATGGAGTGAATGCTGTGACCCCAACACGGTCTGTGTCACCTCAATGGGAGCCAGTAAATGGCCATTGGGGGGCGGTGTTAAGTCCTTTGTACCATAGGGCCTATTTGCTCCAAATGTTCAGCAGCAGATGTTTATGTGAAAAAATGATTCTGAGAAATGCCGTTCTGGCTCAAAACACAAAATATGAAATATGTATGAAATACCTTATCTTGTTCTGAATATGGGACTGAAAAGCCTTATGGCTCTGGTTTGCATTTAGATGAGAATCTCTAAAACCCTTTTCCTCTTCCAGTTATTGCTTAAAGACTTCCAAAGTTGCCAGTATATTCGTCCTTGTCATCCTCTGTTCGGTGAGTGATTTCCGATGTCGCCTAGTGTGGCTGTGAGCTCCTCTCTCGCCTGCCCAGTCGCTCCACACTGAGGTCAAGCCAGTCAGCACTGGTGTTATAAGAGAACAAACCAGACTGATGGGGAGTAAGATAATGTAGATTAAATGGCACAGGCTGTGCTCTCTACTCCGGCACAAATCTGACTATATCGACACTTTGTCTTCGATCCAGTTGTTCTTCAGCATGTACCCTGATCATGGGAACCCCTGGCAGATGCTGGCTGTCTCGTCTGCTGAGAGCTTCAGTATCCTTCCTGCCTATTTGTCACCAGAATTGTCAGTCTTTATGCCAGCGATCCAGGTACCTCCCAGGGTCAAGCCTCACGATTGGTCCTGGACCTCCCAATGGGGACTGATTTGTCATATCAGTCATAACAGATATGGTGCACTGTAGCATGAAAGCCTATGACCCGAACAGGCTTGACACCAGCAGCTCCCCTGCTGGGTGACATTAGCATGTCATCTGAATGTGTGAATTATTTTAAAAGCCTAGACTTATGCTGGTGCCATTCAAATCAACAATGCAGTCCAGCGAATTGTATACCAGTTTTAATAAACATAAATCTTGTATATCTATCTTAATTTCGTTATACATTTTTTATGAATTTGCCAGACAGCAGTGGCAACTGGCACATTCAACACAAGAGGGAATTTTCTGAGAGTGGGAGACAATGTGAATGACCTCCCTGGACTCACCCAGTGGAAGTTCCTTGCCTTGACTGTAGGCACACAGCTAGGAATCTGAGCGACTTCCGGGACAGTGCCCTCCTGAGGCTGCAGATGGGCGGGCCATTCCTGCGGCAGCCCGTGGGTGAAGCCACCAGAGAGTACGTCCTGGTCCAGGTGGAGCAGACTGAGGAGGCTGGCTTACACCGGCGCCGTGGCCAGCAGGTTGGTGTGCTGTGAGCTGTCCCACCCCCGCCACCCCCGTCCTGCCCTTCACAAATATCACCCGGTAGCTGCGGTCACAAAATTTTGCTCTTAGTGACAGTGGCTGAAACTATTTGCTTTGGCAACGCATGGAGTATTTTCATTAAAAGTTATGCCTTTGTACTTTTTCTGAAAACTCCCCATTTTAATCCAAAAATGCCATAAACTGTATTTAATAAATAGCAAGGAAATAACGTGTTACATTATCTGGTTTTCTCCTTTTGTTGAATAAGCAGGTGATCTACAACTGGACGATACCAATTCACTCCCAGAGGAATGAGCAGATCTTGATGTCCAAGTCATTCAAGATGCTCAACAGGTGACAAGGTCTTCACGGCTGTTGACGGTCTACTAGCCTCGTCATTGGCAGGCTATCCTATGATTAGCGATTAGCGGAACTAACGGCCACTTCACTGGTTCACCCCACCAGTGGGCCTGTCTCCATCACCATCCAGGCCTTCCTGCAGGACAGTGAAGTCGTACCCCTTTCTATGACTTACCAGTCCCTTTACATCAACGTGGAGACCCAGGTTGTCATTGCTGGCATCATCCTTGCGGGCGTCTACGTCCTCATTATCTTTGAGGTAACTTTTCATGTGTTTTACGGTCCTTGAAAAAGAGGCATGGCTGACTTTGTAGATGCATCACCCTAACCCTAACCCTTTTATGTGGATCATACGTCTTCATTAACTTTAGTTCAGGCCTTGTTTCAACAAAAGAAATGCAGTTTGTACAGTACACAAATTGGCTAAGAAGCAGACAGACAGGACATACTTTGGGGTTTATAAAAAAATATTCCCATCATTTTCATTTTTGTTTATATGCCCTAAACTATGACCTGGATGGCTAAAGCCCTTTTGACCTGAATAGCTTGTTTCATAATCAGTATGCTATAGAAACAATGGTCTAGCCGACCAGGTTTTAGCCAATGTCACCTGCGTGACCACAGATCAGAACTGAATGCTGTGAGCAAGAATCCAATGTTTTGTGAAAATTTTAAATGAATGTAAACAGGTGTGTCGGTGTGTCAGGGGGAAGGAGAACAATCTGATTTATATCAAGTCTGAGGGATTAAGTTTATATTCATCTAAAGTCTCACAGATGAGTGGAATTATTTCTGTTTATCTGTGTTTAGTGTATGGTTGACCTTTTCAGCTCATTGCGAATTATTTGGGACTCTAGTGCATAGACACGGCAGATTGCAGTTACGCGTGTTGTCCCCTAGAGGGTGATGATGGACTCTCAGGGATCTCTTTCAAGTGATGCTGGTTATACATGATTTAATATGCAGTACACTGTGCTGGGATTGAAAATCTGTAACTGATTCGAAATAAAAATAACAAGGGATCAAAAAGGAACGTCTAAAGGGACCACAGACATAAATAAAGGCCTTTACTGATTTCTTTCTTTTCGAATCAGGAGTGGGAATAATAATATCAGAATAATATTCTTATGTTATTTATTTAAATACTATTTATTTATAAAAATGTCATCATTAAAATAATTAATATTCAGATAAAACTTATTTACAACATATAGCTGCAATTTCATGCACCTGTAAAACTATACTGGCCACTTATTGAGCAGTGTTGAAAAAAACAGCCTGTAGTTGAAATTAATTGCCAAATCCTGCCCTACAGCCTTCATCTTTAAGACCTGAAAAGGTATCCATCAACTAAACTGATAGCCCTTCATGCACCCTTCGGAGGTTTATTTAGTTTCTCTCTTTAGTGCAGTAAATCTCCTATGTTTTGAGTCCCTGTAGCTTCTACAAAATCCCTTCTTTATCTGTTTTTGCACCCATGTCCTTTGAACTTGGATTCCTGCAGATTCTTTTCTCTTGTTGTGGTCTCTAAGGATCTGTGGTGGCCAGTTGCAGGTCTCACCCCTAAGGTATGATGACGCTTCACCCAATAGTGACACTCAGTTGACCACTGTCTCCTGGCTGTATGCTTTAGATCTGTGTATTCATTCTATAGCTCTGGAGCTGAGCATTGGAGGTGCTGAGAGTCCTGTGTGTGACTCCGCACACCTTTACAGTCCAGTGCTCACTTCCATCCCTCACGTTGCTTCATCTAGTGTATTTTTGGAGGACACGGATGTCCTTGAGGATGCAGATAGCCTCCTGAATGCTAGAGCTGGGTTCTAATCTCATTCACTTGATTGCAGAGGTCTAGGGTCTGTACTGGAGGAGTTACAGAGCACTTGCTAAGTGGCCTCTTCCGGGCTTATTGATGCCACCTGTAAGCGCACTGACTCTTCATCCAAATACAGCCTCTCTCTGTAAAGGCTGATATCTGCAGTGTTTAGCTCTGCTTCTGTCTGCACCATCTGTAGCTGGTCATTCTTAAGCAAAACAAGCTTCGACTACGTGGCTGAAGCTGCCCTGGTGTTTTGGCTAAGTCCTGTCAGTCCCTTTAGATGTGTTTTTACGCCCTTGACGGACCTGCTGTTTTCCCTCCCGAGGTAGTGCTCAGCGCATTATACCGGCCTGAATGAAACTCGATTTCAGATAGTGTTCGATCTAATGATTGCAGCTTGCTGGTCCGCTATCACAAAGTCTCCCAGATTACCAGCCGAAGCCTTGCTCGGCTTGTGGTAGGCTTAAAATATCTCCTAGTGTCCAGCTTCTTCAGCAACTAAAGACACATCACATCACAGGCTTGGGATTTGGTTTAGCTCTCGGGCTGCTAGTATGGTGCCTTCTGATTGGTGTATGTTCGTAAAGGTAACACACTGTGATTGGGGGATGGTTTTCCACTGTGAATGCCCCACCATCCTCAGCGTCAATCTGAAATGAAGCGAAAGCGATCCAGCTGTCTGGGGAGTGGTTGTCCATCTGTCACTACTGAATTTCAGACGGTCCCTTGAGTGACTGAAGTTGGGCTGGGTCAAGTCTTCTGTTTGTTACTGTGGCTCTGCATTCACCAATCAGAGTTTGTGTTATTGCTATAAATTACAGTCTTAGTGTCAGGTGACTCAGTTCCTGATGAAAAATGCTTGATGAATGGGAGGAGGACCCTCAGAGATGCAAAACACCAACGCACTTAAAGCTTCCTCCTGTTTTTTGAAGAACAGGGATGCACCTCCACGGGGAATGAGACGCCCCCACAGCTTTTGATCTTACAGATTTCTGGAACATTCCCTGTCTGTTGTAAACAGGCATGCTTCACACATCATCTCAATCCATCATATAGAAAAGTGTATGGAACTGTCTATTGTCATATGACCATTGTGAATATTTGCTTCGGCTTTGAAGGAACAACACGTATGAACACAGAGTCCCTTTGGAGAGTAACAGTCATGGCGAGGGTGGTGGGGGGGCTGTCACCCATCTATCGGTGGAGCGCTCCACTCAACAAGAAACTGACCTTCTCACCCTCCTCAGTATCCCCCAAGTGTTAATAAGGCACTTCCACAGATGGCACAGATTTCAGCTTCCCAGTTTAATTGGATGTTGTAGTAGGAAATGGTTCTCGCTCAAAACGGCTGGCTCCCTACCCATAAATCGTAAGTTTCCTCAACCCATACTCAGCCTGCTCTCACTGCTCAGGCCCCCTCGACACGGCCCCCAGTCGCTGGCACTTTCCTGTGCTACTCAGGGCCTTGTTCAGACAAGCAATAAGGACAGTGTTGTGTGGATGTGCCGTGCAGCAGTCGTACAGGTACCTGGGATAAAGTGGAAGTTAACTAAAAACAGGCAGCAGAGTAATTGTGCTCCGCATGGTGAGAGCCTGGCTTGAGGGCAGAATGGCTGAGCTCACTTCCTTATTCACTAGCGGAGGCTACTGGGTTGCATCTTTAATGTTTTTAATATCTAAGCAGCAAGCTTCTAGACATTTATTGCTGTGAAAAATACTTGAATGGGAGATGCACATTACATTAATAAAACTGACAGCATACTCTGTCAACTAAAAAAATATATAGAAATAGAACAAAGTGTTATTCTCGTTTTCTTTTGACAAAGTCACATTTCGAGCATCTGGGGCTCATCTTTGTTTAATTCTTATTGCTCGTTCTGTGCTTTGTGAAATTAAACCTGCAGCCCCTCCCCCCACCCCCACCCGCTGTTCTGGACTGTCGATGGGTCGTGACACTCAGGTTGAAGAGCTCCTTTTGAAAGTGCCGGGTTTTACGGGTTTATATCGTTTGGAAACTCCAAACGTAATGGCCTACATTCAGCAAACTAATGATACGGTGAGTTCTAGTCAAGGCACTTTGAAAGGCCGTGAGTTCACCATGCTTCGCTTACAGGGGTATAAATGAGTGTGTGATTGCCTTCCTCCTCGGCCAGTAAATTGTTGTTCAGTAAGGGGTTGCAGAGGTGCCGGTGACTCACCTTTTTTGCTATATTTTGAATATTGCCATCTGCCTTTTGGGATCCGTGTCTATTAGTGATTAATGGCCCCGCAGGCCTTACTTTCACTAGTGCGAGGCTGGCACCTAATTGCAGCCTCGGTGGAGGTCTTCTTTATGCCGGACTTCGTCTCCAACCGCTCAGGCTATTTAATGGGCTCGGGGGCTGATCAGGTAGGAACGATGCCCAGTAATGCTTCTTAGCACACCCTGGTAGAATGAGTCATTGACTAAATGTGCCCTAGGACAGCGTCCCCGGTGGCGGGTGGGCAGAATTGTCCTCTTCTTGGCTACTGCCTCTAGTGTGTCCAGGGTCAGTCCTGGGATGATTTCTCTGGATGTGTTTGCACTTAACATGGTCCTTCGCTCTACCTCTCCTCAGATTGTCCACCGGACCCTGGCGGCCATGCTGGGATCGCTGGCAGCCCTGGCAGCGCTCGCCATAATTGGTGATGTAAGGTTTCACTTCTTCCCAAACGTCTCATTGTCTGTTATTAGCTTTTTATACACTTAGTAATCAGTGGCGACAGGTGGCTAGAAAAATTGAGCAGGTAGGAAGAAAATAAATAAAATAAAATAAAAAAAATTTACAAAGAAAATGTTTTGAATGACAATAACATTTTTGCCATGAATTTTTTCAGAGTTACTCGTTTCATAATTTAACCTCAAAAAGAGAGGAAGTGCCTTGATGGACCTACTGTCTCTGATAGTAATCAAGAGGGGGGAAGAAATGTATTATGGGAATATGCTAATTTCTCCAGAGCAGTATTAGCAGTGTTAGTAATGCACCTCCCCAGATCATTAGCAGTGGGCTAAGCACTTTCATGAGTCCGTTAAGAACCACTGCATCACCTCTGCTGCAGATTTCCTGGGAATGCTGAGTGACACCCCCAGAGAAATGAGTATACAATGGTAACATCAAGCAGAAGTTGCCATTCTGGCAGGTGGCCCCTGCTGGCGATGGCACCCCTTGGCAATTAGCTGCAGTTGAGAAGACAGTCATTCATATTATGGGGGCTTTGGCTTCATGGGAAGGGTCTAATGGAGCCTAACGGGAATTTTAACGGTGAACAAAGGGCCCAGAGTGACCCGGAGCTTCTCTCTCCCTGCCCTGCTCCTCAGAGGCCCAGCCTGATCACAGTGGTGGAGTGGATTGATTATGAAACACTGGCGCTGCTGTTCGGCATGGTAATTATCAGGAGGCTTATTTATCCGACTGTCTGAATCTAAGTCTGTATATGTATGCATGTATGTGAATGTCTATGAGCCTGCCTGTCTGTCTGACTGGCTAAATCAATTAATCAATCTATCTTTTTAAAATCTGACAGTCTGCCATTATTACCCACCATCCTCACCCGCCACCATCCTCGACATTGTCATAGTGTTAAGATCTTGCTGTGTTCAGAGCATATCTCCATGGAAACAAACTTCTTATGAGCACTTTTGATGGAGAGTGGCAGCAACTAAGAGGGGAAAGGTATTATCAGGGAGAAAAATGTAACACAGAGCGAGGGGACAGCGGTGAGCACGCTGACTGTGGGGAAGGGGTTCTGGCATGCAGTACGGGGATCTTGTTATCACCCTGTCATTGCAGAGAGCGCCCCCTGGGTGCCTGGAGCAGGAATTTCCTGGGCAGTATGAGATGAATCCTTACTGATAGCTCTTACTAAATACAGACATGCTGATCCTGTATCAAACTGGCCATTGTCATGAAGTGGGTCAGTGCTTTTGCACCTTTGTGTCTCGTGGCTTGGTTCTGATGAGTTCTGGCAGCCATGTTTATATTCATCTGTACAAATTCTGGCCTGTTTCCTTTTTCTGCAGATGGTTTTGGTGGCTATCTTTTCTGAAACTGGATTTTTCGACTACTGTGCTGTGAAGGTGAGTCGTAGGGGTGGGGTGGGGGGCTGTTGTTGTGGTACTCAGAATGTAAGTGTGTGCACCACAGGTACTGTTTTCCTTGGAAAGCTTTGAGTTTATTGCTAAAAATTTTCGCCCCTCCCCACCCAAACCTTAGAAGCTCCCAGAAATGGACAAGAGCCACAGAACTGAACAGGCTATTAGCATTTCACTGCAGAGGAGAGGCTGACCGCGGCTTCTGCCAAGTTAATAGATTTTTTCGAGACATTGCCCTTCCTGACACTGAGGGCATTTGGGGGAGGGGAAACCTCAAGGTTTGAGTGAAAACTTCAAATGTCCTTCAAACATAGTAGTCCTCAAAATGATGAAATTCGGAAGGTCTCGTGCTGGATTGGGGCAGAGGAGAGAGAAGAACCTGCTTCACTGTTGTCTGCCACTGCTGATTAGACCATAATAACCTCAGAAATGTGGAGACTGCCCTAGAGGAGCCACGACCTCCTGTTCCTGCAGTCAGCCAGCGGCGTGCGGGGGCCGTTCGGGGAGCCGTGGTCTGTGGGCGGTTCAGAGCTATATCGCGCCAGCCATGCCAGCTGCTTCACCATCACATTCGAAATATTTCCTCACAAATATCTGCAGCCTCGACGCTGGACAAAATGAAAATCTAGTGTATTAGATATTACAGCTTGTGATTTTGTGAAAAGAGCACATAGCTTAACAGATTTTGTAATCAAATGGTTTTAGAGCCTCTTTGAAAAATTCTCCAAATCAGATTTAATAACTGCTTTTATCTTCATGACTAAATCTCCTATTTTAAATGTATGGAATTTCTGTCTCTCTATGAAGACTATGCATGCTGATTAAAACGCATGCTGTTAAAGAAATCTAAATTATTTTGACTCAGGGGCATCAAAAATAATCTTCAAGAGAATTTTCTTCTAGCAGTGCAGTGTAGGAATCCTGGTGTTCTGTTCTGAAGCAGCTTGACACACACAGTGTGTTGACTCGTTTATGAAGTCTATGCTGGGTTAGCTGTCTAACATGTTCTGTCTGTCTGTCTGTGACACTGAAGATAGTCAGGTCAGTCTCTGGGAGATTGAAGTGGCCCATCTTCTGGTCTTTAATCAGTAGCACCTTACGAATCATCTGTTTAGATGATATGACTCTGTTGCAGTCCCTGTCTTTTCTTGCTCTGCCTGCCACTATCCATTTTGCCAATCAATATAATAATTTGGTTTTGCTGGATTACCTCCATATTTGATCCTGGGTGCCCTTGCACACATTTGACTTCACCCGAAGTACATCACTCACTAACCATCCCAAATCCGACACCTTGCTGGTCTGGTTGTTGTGGATGCTTTGCAGGTCACTTTTGATCTCAGCGGCATGAGTTTCTGGGCTCCCTGATTAGCTGCGTGGACATTAGGATGACGGGCGGTGTCTGCCATCTATGGCATTATCAGCCTGTTTTCTGAGAGAGGACGCACAATTAATGTCCCTCGTATTTTAATAGTATCACCTCCATTTTCAGCTCAGAGCCATTGTTGGACATATAAGCGTCTATAGCTTTGTATCAGAATTGAATGACATATATTGACTGAAATTGCCTATTAATGAAAGCATTGTTTGGGGTAATACAAACTAATTGTTCTGTTTTTCTGCTTGTCGCTGGTCTGTCTTCCTGTTAATGGTTCCTTTGTGTGCTAATTTGTATAAAGGAAAACACGCTTCCTACCATTAAAGCCTGACTGAAATGATCAATTTAATATGATCCAGGAGCTGCACCTTAAAAGATGGATGTCTGAATCCTGACAAGGCCTGCTTTTGGACATTAGAGGAATGTATCATAAACTAAATTACAGCAGCTAATTAAATTGCAGCAGGTGGAGGACATATGGGGAAATAATCTCGTGATTTTACACAAAGTTCCTACCCAAGAAGATTTTTCCTAGGTTGTTAAAATTAGTGTTCACACTTATATGAAAGGCTCAAAGCCTTTACTCAAATGTACAGTTGATGTATATGGAATATCAACAGTGTATGAAGATTTATATCAGATGTAATGTAAGTACTTATGTGTACAGATTTTTTTTGCAGTAAGGGTGTGTGCCATGATCGGCTGCCAGGATAGGCACCGCCTCTGTAAATATCTGTCAGCTGGGAAGATCATGGTGGATCATGCAGTCTGCTGCAAAAATTGGCTCGGCTGCCGTATCTCCATCTGAAACTTACAAGTGGCATCATATTACTCAATGAACAAATTTTGACAAAAAAATTGTTAAAAATACGAATGCAAAACAAGAAAAAATAACTTCCAGAAGCCAAGAGGCATTAATTAAGGACAAGGGATTCATTTAAATTGCACATCGCGGAGAGTGATGAGCTGCTGGCTCGGCCCTGAGCTGCTGCTGTGAGCGCCCATCCGTCCTACCTTCTCCCACGCTGATGAGGGAGTGACTGAGCTGTTGACCTTGGGCTGGGCTGCTGGGATCACTTTTGCCCCTTCGTAGATTGGTGTTTCTTTAATCATGGCGAGTGCTAATGCAGAGCTGCCCCTCCCCATTCCCCACGCCCGCTGTGTCATTGGGTAAATTTATGACCGTGATTCAGCGCTCACAGAGGACATTGCTCCTGGACCAGGGGCTTGAATCAGGCTGATTCCCGTCCTGTTATGTGACTGTAAATGAGTGATGTGCTGTAAGAGCTGTCACAGGAACCTTCTGGAACTTCTCTCTATTCTTTAAAGAGCGACTGTCATTACTGGTGTCATGCTGACCATTCAGATCTGTCATTCAGCCATTCAGATCTGTCATTTGTTTGACATTTTGGTATGAAAATGTTGTTTTTTTTGGCTCGACCCCTTAAACACACTTGGGGGTGATTTTGTCCCCTGTTATGTATTTATGGAGTTTGTCTTCAAATCACATGGTCTTTGAGCTTGTGTGTGTGTGCGTGCGTCTTTTGGGTACTCCGGTTATCTTACATAGCTTATGTAGACTAGCATGTCTAAATTGCCTCCTTCATGTGTGTGTGGCCCTTTGGTTGCTGGAATAGGCTCAGTACAACTCAGATCTTGGTTATGCAATGCAAATGCATGGGTGGATAAGTGATAATCATTAAAATAACCGAAATATCATGTTGTAGTCCAAGCTGCAGAACTGTATTTAAGCATGAGCGTGTGTCTGCATGTTCTCCCCAATCAGGCATACCAGCTGTCCAGAGGAAGGGTCTGGCTGATGATTACCATCCTCTGCCTCATCGCAGCCATCCTGTCTGCTTTCCTGGACAATGTCACCACAATGATGCTGTTCACCCCTGTCACCATAAGGTATGTGTTGGAGTCGGCAATGGACTGAGCGGACTCTGCCTGTGTGTGGACCATATGCTGCTTGTGGTGTTATGCTTTTGGGCTTTACCGTTCTGGCAGTGAAGTACCTAGGGACGTCTCGTGGTCCCTACTGCTTCCGTGACGTTGCCAGGCATCTCGCTGTAGACTGAGCCTCAGTCCACCGCCCTCCCTCTCTTTCACTGTTTCTCTCTTCCTAGGCAACGACATCAGCCATTCAGAGAATTCTCCTCTTCATTTGCTGCTGGCCTGAATTGCTCTTTGAATCTAATTAGCGGATCTGAGTAGAAAAGCCCTTTTCTTCCAAACGTTGTATGATTCTTATGTTATACCTCCCCTACGAGCCGCCCCCTCTATGGGAAACGACGTAGTCATTGACAGCTGCTGTGCCTTCCCGCATTTTTACTGTCGTTCAGCTTATTTGAACCATGTCTCTGTGTCTGTGCATCCAGACACGTTTCTGTTTGAGATTATTTCGATGAACATTTTCATTCAAGGGTTTTGGGTGTATAATTGTATAGAGAGATGATATGGTTAATGTAGTCCATTGCGTGGGCTCTGTTCAGCTTCCCAGTAAAGCTGAGCAGTGCTAACCTGTCTTACTGAACAGGATTAGTATGCACTGTTTCATTGCAGGAAGATCGCTTTCATACTGTAAGTAGCCAACAGAAACCGGTCCTTTGAACAGATGAATTGCCCCATGTAATTCCGCGTCCTCCAACACAAAAGATTAACCTGAAAGGATGTGTTTTTCTCAGAGCAGTATTTCATCAGCTTGTTGAATATTTTTTTTTTTGGTGACAGAAACCAGGTCAGCTTGACAAGCCCCCCCCGGTGGAATGCAGAGGTCAGTGAGGCTCTGTGTGATACATGGGCTGGTTATTAGCTGAAGCCTCTGAATAACTCACCACACCTGGCTGTCTCTGGCCGCCCTAAACCACGGAAACTCCTTTTGCTGCAGGTGCAAGAAAACTCTGCGGCATGCCAGAATTCTTTATCCCCAAATTCTTTTACTGCCCATGGAACTTTCCAGAAGGGTTTGGACGGATTGAATCGGGGTTGGATTGCCACCCACCTTTCTTATAAATGTTCAGGACTTTCATCGCTCTCTTGGTCTTTCTTCTGCAGGTTGTGTGAGGTGCTTAATCTGGACCCCAGGCAGGTCCTGATTACAGAAGTAATCTTCACCAACATCGGAGGTGCAGCCACTGCCGTCGGCGACCCGCCCAACGTCATCATCGTCTCAAACCAGGACCTGCGCAAGACAGTATGCCATTTTCAGCCCTCCATTCCAATTGGCGGCCTTTGCTGACACGTGCATTGAGATTGGAGTACTGTAGGTCTCACAGCAATAGTCAGTGGTAATGGCATCTCTGTTGGGCTGTGAAATGAATACTGATGTATGGGACATGATGAATGCTGGTCTGCTTAAACGAGGGGTTACAACCCAATATATATTAATTTCTTACAATTTCGGGACACGGTGTGTTATGGAGAGCTTGCTGTAGGTATTTTCTATCTCTGTAAATGTGTCCGTCCAGAGTCATCCCCACTCGTGTGGAAGTTAATATAAATTATCCAACTCAAGAAAGTCATATGTACCCCCCAATATTTAATTTTGATTCATTCATTCCCTCCAATAAATAGACCTTTGTATTTAAATGACTAAGTTATGTTCCCCCCCCCAATGTCAAACATCTACTAGGCCAGTGTTTCTCAACCCAGTCTTTGGGGACACTCACTCTGTCTGGCAGGTTGCCGGGAGAGAGAGCGAAAACACGGACCATCTCGGGGTCCCCAAGGACCAGGTTGGGAAACTCTGGGCTCGGTCATTGCAAACAGCTACATCTTCCTCTAACAGGAACATGGACATGCTGACTCTACTTTTTAGTCCACCTGGTGTGAGACACCAGCCATGTGGGGTCAGTCCTGTCAGTCTGGACAAGCCCAGCCTGGGACAGATATCTTGGTATCAGCATAGTGTGATGAGTGTTGACTTCAGACTCTCTCCAATTCATCCTTAACCCTCACATCCACTTGGGGTTCTTTAGGACCCCACTAGGGGTAAAATGGGGTGCAGAAATGTGAAAAAACAA
>JAAGVU020000076.1:2317288-2354412 GCA_011763525.2 Mormyrus iriodes | reverse complement strand
ACACCATCTTTACCACAAGCCCAAAACGAACACTGACCCATCTGGGGGTCTGCACCCCATATACCCCTAGTGGGGTCATAAAGAACCCCAAGTGGCTGTGAGGGTTAAGGGCGTCCCATAGCTGTGAGCTGACAGCGTTCGGTCAGTGGTCGATTTTTGCACTTCCCTTTAAGATATCAGATGGGAGCTGAAGGAATGGCAAATTTGTGCTTGGGAACCACATGTTTTTACCAATCAGGGCGTCTTGTGGTGGCCCAGTGCCTGGCTGCTTGATTGACTGGACAGCATTGCTAGTCCTGTTTCCTACATGCTGCTCCCTGGCGGGATCGGAATGAAGCTTCTGAAGGTGGTAGTTTGTAAAGGAAATAGATGAAAATCATGTGTCAGCTTCTATATTTTGATTTAAAGGCCCATTTCTGTCACCCCAGGAAATCTCTGGCGTGTAATCCGCGGCCTGGGACACAGACTCTGCCTGTGAGGGGCTGTGTCTTTGCTGTGCTGCCCGCTGCCTTGGCCTTATTGCGCCTGATTGTTGCCACCATGGCCAGGGCTGGCTTTAATATCCGGCCTCCGGTGGGGACACACATCGACGTGCGTGACAGTTGCCCGTGTAACACTGGGGGGATGTGTGACTCCGTCACCAGCTGCAGCCACCTCTGCATCCGTGAAACACATGGAGAAAACCCAGCTGGGGCGCTGATTGCAGTGAGTTTTTGATGGGCTTTGGCACAGACAACGCCTGTTTATTTGCTGCTGCATCCATTTGGAGTCATGTTAAATCAGCCTTGATGACAAGGTGGGGCTATTCTCCCACTGTCCACTAGGGGGAGCCGGTGTCTGAGCTACGCCCACAAAATTCCCCCAGCTGTGTGTGGGCTACCGTGGCACAGCTGATCATAGCGATTTAGGCGGTTTGTCATATTCTGATATCCCTCTTCTGGTGTGGAATCAAAGATGAGAATAGAGTGCAAATAGTGCCACTTTACGTGGATTAAAAACTCCACATATGACCGTGAAGTCTAAATATATACTTAAAACGCATTTCTAACTTGACTGTTTTTCTGTTAATTTTTTCTTTCCTTTTTTTGCAACATGTTAAAGGGGTCAAATGCTGGTGCTGAGAAACTATCAGCAGCCGCCATCGTCCACGTCGAAGCCATGTGAAAGTCGGTTTCGCTGCAGCAGGATTGTTTTCTTGCTGGCAGACACATGGAGATCAATTCTGTGGCTCTCGGGACTCCAGATTAAACGTGACCATGTGGGAAACGTTGCGTCGTGGGGTGCCCCCTTGCAATCTTTCCCATCTATCAGGGCACAGAGAACGTCAGAACCTTTGCCTGCCACGTGGGCGGGGATGGGAAACAAGGCCGGGTCTTCCATTGGGTGGAGAGCCAGGGCATGGGGAGGAGAACACCAACATTACCACTTGATGATAATATTCTGATTAACATGTTTTCTTGACTGGAACAGCATATGTAGAAAGTAAGATGGAAACTCTCCCATAAACAGCTGCAGATGAGCTACAGGGCGTCAGGGCTTTCAGCTGTGTTTGTGTGGATTCCTGACACCGGCTGCCCTGCACCCAACCCTATGAGCCCAGGGAGAGTCATAGGAAAATGTACGGGGGTTTTCAGGTTTAGCCCCTGCTGGGCCGCCTTCCGCAGGCCCCACTGATCCCAAAGGGGTGAGGTGCCCAGGCTATCGCCATTCTGGATCAGCTGACTGTGAAAAATTACTTTGGTGATATGTGGCTCTTTGTAAGCCCACAGAAATTCAGGGATTCTTTTTAAATCACAGAGAGTGCTTTTGTTTTTCACGGAGGTGGGAGCGAGGTGGGGGGGGGCGGTGGGGGTGTACAAGTGGAGAATAACAGTGATAATCTGTTTCGATTCATCCGATGAGCTTCGATCAGCCGCCCTGGTAGCAAACGTAATCTTAATGAATGGATAATTGAATGGAAAATATCATATTCTATGGCTTAATGGAAATCATTTTACCGATATGTGTTACATAATTAGAGTGCTGTGTTTTCAACTAAATGCAAACAAGAAATGAACATTAAGTTTCTGCCTCGGAACAAAACATCTTTTTTTTATTTTCTCCTTGATAGAGAGCTGCCCTGCTCGGTATGGTAATGGCGCACGGGCTCTGTGCCGTGTGGGTGTGCAGCGAAAGCTAGCCGTTTGTCAGTGTGTCACACATTTACGGTTGCCGGGCGACACGAGCGTAGTGAGGGTCACTGGATTTCACAGTGTTAGTTTTGGGCAAGTTCTGACTGCTGAGGGTTTGGTCGCTGGCTCAGTCAGAGCTGTATTAATGCTAAACTATTTAGCCGACTCGTCTATCCAAGGCAGCGTAGTAGAGAGGCAGATAATACATCACAATCATACTGCTGTCAAGCAGGCAGCTTGGGTACAAGTGCTTCTAGGCTGAGCGTCCAATGAGAAACCAGTAACAAGTGTCAGTTTGCAGTGGGACAATGCAATGCATACATCACAAAGCACCTAACATCAGAAACTCTATTCAGACCGAAACACCACGATGACTAAATGATCAGCTGGGCTTTAATATCCATTTTGGCGTCCAATCTGAACAGGCTACGGCACTTTGTGAAAGTGTGAGCAGGTGCCCTGGTGGTGGTGTAATGCACCTATAAGGGTGGGCTTGTGGTGTTCAGGGTCATCACCACAGAAGTTGGGTGTGTTATCTATGTTGTGATTGGTTGTCGCCTTACCAAGCGACACCTGGACACTAGGTGTTTCTCAATATGCGTACTTGACCTTACTTTTCTCAAGTATCCATTTGACGTCATCTTCCATTGGCAAAAACCAGTTCCAATACTAAGAACAGAAATACAGAGGACGATGTCATTCTTACCCCACCCCAAATATCAAGGGATTCATCGGTTGCATCCTCGCCAAATGAAAACAATCCCATGGTTCATTACGCCCCAAGTTCGTTCTTGGGAGGTAAGTTAGCCAGACCGCTCTTGTGAGGAACACGTGTAGGATCTTTGCGTTCCTGGCATTGAGAAACACCTGCTCTCTCTGTGCTTGTGCTGGCAGTTAGAGTGTCATCAGACTGATGCGGGAGGGACTTCTAGGTCAGGAACTCATGTCCTCTCGCCCTAGGGTCCCCGCAGCTTTTCCAGCAGGGGGCAGTACATTTGGCAGGTGTATTTGGCAACATCGGGCTTAGTGTGAACGAGCCTGGTGCTGGATTGACCCAACTGGTGTAAGCATCATGGAAGTCAGGCCGCGTGTGACCAGTAGTTGGCCATTGTGTGCCACATGTCATCTTCTTGAGTGATTGCCTGGTTGGGTGTGTCTCCCAAAGCTCTGCAGTTTGAATCAAGAGTATAATATCAATGTTTATGCTGTTATTCACAGATGTTTTGTAGCCCTGGTTCCTTGACTACTTGACTTCCCAGCTCCATTCACAAATTTGACACTAACACCTGTGCTGTTTCACTGTCTGCTGCAGTCTTGGTTTGCGGGGCATTAATTTGCCATTCCGACTCACCTGAACATGGTCGACCAATTAGGGTAGAGGGTACTGGTTTAATCGATGGTGAGCGGGCCTAACCTTTAGTGCCTGCTCCGCCTGACTGGGCTTGGTCTTTTTTCTGTTAGCCAGCATTGGCATGTCCTGCAGACGTCCGTCTTTGCCTGTGATGCCTCCTCACCCCCCACCCCAACCTGCCCGCTGGCCAGAGGTAACATGTTCAGATCCAGAAAGTACAAATCTAGACAAAGATTTTGTTTCAACCATATACAACCATGTATAAAGAGTCACAGAGTACTCAGCTGGTTGTTTGGAACAAAATCTTGGTCTGAATTAGTACATTCAGAACCTAAACTTTCCACCTCTGGCCCTCCTTACCAAGCTCCCTCCTTATCTGATATTACAGTATGTGTTTTGTGTCCATCTCTCCCTTTGACTGTCACTGTGAGGATGGGATCGCCGCCCATGCTGGCCAGCAGGGCCTTTTGTTGTCTGCTCGGGGTCTCCATCTGTTTTTCTGTACTGCTTGGGCTGCCTTCCCTCTGAAGGGCCCTCCACCGGGCCGCTGCAAGCTTTTTGGAGAATGAAGGCACTCTGTGTTCCCACCAACCTCGAGCCGTGTGCGATGAGATTACCATCATCCTACTCTTCCTTTTCTTGAACCTTCAGGTTTCCTCACACAATTTCCCAGAAGCAGAGATATATAAATCTATTAGGGTACAAAACCTCGTTTGGACGTAGCAATTTGCCGCCATCATTGAAAGATAAGGCTTTAGCACTGATTATTGGGATAGAAGCCTATTTTCTCATTTTCCTTAGGTACCACATTTTCTCCTTCCTTCCACGCTGGGGTTTTGTTATGGGGGCGGTCGCCCACTAATCCTCAAACAGGGCCTCGCCTTGGGATTTTGGATGCTGTATCATAGCAACCGGTATTTCCTCACGGCCATCCCAAGATGAACATGTGTGAATGTGTTGGGGATGGCATGCGGGTGTAACAGGGATGTCACGTATTGTGTAACTATAAATCGGAGCCTGAGTCCCGGTGAGTGACGCACCTGTGCGTTTCCACCTGCAGGGCCTTGACTTTGCTGCCTTTACGGGCCATATGTTCCTGGGGGTCTGCCTTGTGCTTCTGGCATCATTTCCGTTCCTGCGACTGCTGTACTGGAACAAGAAACTGTACAACCGGGAACCGATGGAGATTGTGGGTGAGTAACACAGTAGTGTCCCGACAAACCATCTTTTCTCAAATACTGCATATTTTTTCGTGCCTTATGTAATCAAGGTCCACTTGGAAACCCCTGTCTTTCTCCATGTCTCAATTTAGGGCACTCCTGCCTGAAACATCGCACCACTGAAGGGGTGGCTTATTTTTTGATTGAATGTCTTGCTTTCACAGCACAGGTTCATTATCATATTTGACTTGGCATTCATTTTTGCCTCCACAAGAACAGCCGTCCTCTCTTGCGTTGACCTAGATCTTTAAGGAGCACTTAGAATTTTAAGCAGATGCTTTACTGATATAATTGAAACAACGACTGAGGTGACTTTACCACACAGCAGAGCCTGCGCTTTTCTCCTGCTTGGAAAAAATCTGCTGCTTTTGGTCCTGTAAAACTGTATAAAACTGTATATCCTAGAATGATCATTTTTTTATGGTGATTGGCTGTGGGCAGAGACAGCTTCACTGCCACCAGAGGCAGCCAATCCATGAGCTGCACTCAAGGGCTGCAAGGCCTGCAGCCCCAATGCGGCCTGCTCCCACATTTCCTGTGGTTCACGTGAACTTATAAAATATACCGATTGAGGTTCTCATCTGGCCTGAATACACAATTAGAATTAACCAAGTTAATTTTAGAAAATGGACTCATTGAATTGAAAAATGCTGAATTATAATTTCAACAGTAAAAAACCTAATAAACCCAATACCTGCTATTCTTAGGTTTTCCGCTTTGGGGGGAGCATCCTCTATTTATTGGAGCACTGTAGCATCACAGGAATATAATATTGGGTGTCACCGTTAGACTCGCCATGCTGAAAAAGACAGGGCAATAGGGAACGAGCGAAATAAATGAACTGCTGGCGATATGTTTTTGAGAGTGTTTGAGGGACCAGTGATGCAGCAGTGAGAGTTGGTTAGCGTGAAAAAGGTGCTCTGGCGGTAAGTTTGTGAGGATGTGCAGCCTCATAGCTTCAGGAATCGCGTGCCCCAGCAAGCTTCAAGTGCCCACCAAAGGAAGTCTGATGAGAAACAAGGCTGCAGACAGGACTTTTGATCCTTCTGGCTTCTGTTTTCCTGCCTTTCTTATCCATCATGGCTTGGTGAATAGCTGCACGGTTACTGCCTGCATGAACTGCCTGAACAGCAGATACTGTACTGCAGGTCGCTGGTGGGACAGGTCCGTTTCACTTGTGCTGCCACAGTTTGTTAACAGATTAATTGCGCGCTTTACTGGTAATCATATTTTGATTAGCACCATCAATCTTCCGTAATTGTACAGATAGCTGACCCCCATAACGAAATTGAAGGGGATGCCCCCTCACCCCTCCTGTAGTTAAAAACGGTCAACGGATTAGAGTCTTGTTCTCTGTCCAGAAGTTAAAGGTCTTGTGCTATTAGCCTACTACACATAGATTGGCCCACTCGAGATTGAATTGGATTGGACTGGATTGCGTCCAACATGACCTGTTAAATAAAATGAATTTCACACCCTTGATGTAATGAGTTCAATGAAGAGCTTATGCAGGCTGGGCTTTAGAAAGCAGCCCCACATAAGACCTTCATAACAACCTTTATTACACCTACAGTATACAAATGGTCTACAGTGTTGCCAAAAACCCAATTAACTCCTCAGTCCATCCCACTGGGGGGGTAGCTGGCATCACACAGTTTGTCTTTAAATAGAAAATGACCCACAAAATGTTCTTCTCTTTAAATTGGGATGAAGCCCTTTTGGAGAATGCCTTAAGGACGCTCTGTGTCAGGGTAGCGGCTTACTAGATGGATTTGCGGATTAGCCTGATGGTTTGTGACACAGTTTTAGGTTAAAGCACGCGAAGGGTCTCTTGGGTTGTGCCCCTTATCTAGGGGGTGGCCAGAGGCTTGGGGCATTGGGTCCGTTGGTGGAGGCAAACGGGATGTGCTCCCAGGAGGCGTGAAAGCTGTCGGAATGATGGACTGCAAGGGAGCCTCGAAAGGAGGACGCAGAATTTGACCACTAGGTTTACTAGCTACATTTATGGGATGCTGCCCTGCTGTAGGCTCCATCTCAGTGTCCCTGAGTGACATGTGTGAATTCGACACTATGCAGAGTTGTTTTCTGTAGCTATATGCCACACTTATGCCCCCAAGTCCCTGGTGTTTGATTTCAGGCACAGCGAGGCTTATGTTGCTTATTAAAGTTCTTTGATCCTTCAGGATGTCCCATATTTGGATTTTCTGTTCGTATGCAGTCAGTTTATCTTCATCCCCTCTGCCATTCACCAGATGTGTTATGAGCCTAAAGCTGCGAATGAATTCAAATAAGCCTTGAATAATTTGTTTGGCCCAGATGTTTTGACAACCATGCTGTCAGTTTGAGAATCGATGTCTTAAGATCCTAGCAACTCCCCTGCCGTTCGCCCTTTGGTCACCGTGGACGGTTGGAGCCTGGCTATGGCTTCGCTGTTCTGTAGACTGCTAATCTCCTCCTTATTTTGATCATTTTAAGAAACATCCTTTTAAGGCCTGTTTCCATTATGGTGAAATTCTGTTTGGATTTCAATCATTGACTTTATCAGCCTCAAATAATGAAGTATTAGTAAGGATTGCTGACTACATGGAGCTACCAAGGTTTGTGCTTGCTGATGTCCTTCCTCTCCTGGGCCGTGCCACCCCTCGCAGAGCTGAAGCACGAGATCCTGGTGTGGAGGCAAACAGCGCAGCGCATTAACCCGGCAAGCCGTGAGGAGACAGCCGTCAAGTGTCTGCTGATGCGCAAGGTTCTCAACCTGGAAAGTGTCTTGCGGAACAAGCTGAAGACATTCCAACGGTGACCGGCCTTTTGTTAACTTTCTCTGCTGAACACGATGGTTTAACCTGAGATATCAAATGGCTCGTGTGGCTAATGGCTTCGATGTAGAAACTCAGTTGACGCATGTCGCCACCTACTGAATCTTGTTTTAGTTCAGGGTAATGCATTAGACACTCTGGAAATGATGCTGAAGCACGGCTAGTGCGTCAAATGAGACCAATTAATATGTTCTGTGTTTTGTGGTAATGGGATCATTGACCTCAATCTACATTCCTTGCACCAAAGATGATGATATTTCTAAGATACTTCCAGGCATGAACAAATATGAGTAAAGTGATGGCACATGGGCCGTATGCTTGAGCAGCACTTTACATCCCTGCCCAATATACAAGTATGTGGCTAATGAGGACTCTATGAGCAATGCAATTTATACCTTAAGTTCGATTTATGAGGTTCCTGCTCGGCCTTTGGGAAATGCCTTGCAAGCAAAAATGTGATCATTTATCACATTTAGGTGGAAAACGGGTCAAATCATACTTTTTACTTTTTAAAATTAACGGTATTTTAGATCCCAATTTTTGGGAATTAGCATCACAGGCCTTGTCATGTTCGAGCTCAGGAAAAAAGGGGGCGGAATGTCCTCAGTAACACTCTCCGTGGATGCCTTGTCAATACAAATCTATGAACATCCTCATTACACATCATAATGCATTCATAAAGCATTATAAACATGCCCAGAAACATTTATAAAAGGCTATAACACATTATACACATGTTTATTATGCATTATAAATTCTTTATGAAGTTCTCATCTATAATGCACTATAGATACCTTCATAATGTAGTGAAAAGCATCCTTAGTGCTTATGTTGACTGTTATAATGCATTATGAAGGTGTCGAAATAATCAGCACTGTAATGCCTTATGACTGACAATAGAAGATGCTGTAATGCTTTAATAATTCTTATATCGACCAAAGTCCACTAACAGCTCTTTGCTCCAGGGAAATCGCACAAGAGGATAAGAACTGGGAGAAGAACATCCGGGAGCTGCAGAAGAAAGTAAGCGTGTGTATGTGATGCCGTAATCCAAGAAGGATGTTGGACAGCGCGTGCCATCTTTACGGGGGCCCTGACCCGGATCAAAGGCAGCACCTTGCATTAGCAACATAGCATAAACACACTGATTCTCCCCGCACTTGATGGCTCATCCCCTCTCTTACTATTGTTGCATAATAATTTCCTCTGGGACAGCAAGCCCCAGAGATAAGTGGGAATACAAGAGAGAGAGGGAGGGAGAATGGTAGATGGAGAGGCTGTGAATTTTGCCATTTAGGTATGCGGTACATCAGAGCAGGCCTTCAAAACTGAGCGGGCCAGCTCTCGGCTTGGCCTTGGTGTAGAATTTCTCTCACTCTTCCCACTTCCCAGCCTCACCTCAGGTTAGAAGTGTGTGCCTGTGTCCGAAATGGCGCCCCTTAATTGGGCCCTTAATGAGTGAAAACACTGCTTGAGGGTCGCTGGATAAATGGCCTGACCCCAAGCTTCACTCTCCTACAGGAATTTCTATCTGATTGTAGAAATGGCAAATGAAGTAGAGTCACTGCCCTCCATACCAGCTCTGTGCCCAAAGTGGATGGTTGCAAATATGGACGCTAATGGTCCCTATATTTTCGAAATTCAGCCATGTTCTCTACTTTCCAGGCCCCCATTTCCACGAAATAGTATTTTTCACAAAGCACAGTGTAGCCTGGAGAACAATAACTTAATCCTGTTGGAATTGTTTTTTACAGCACAGAATAACAGACAGGATTCTGCTGGTGAAGTGTGTCTCCGTCCTGGCCGTTGTCATCTGCATGTTCTTTCTCAGCTCCTTCGTCCCCAACATACACCTGGATCTCGGTGAGTTAAAGGCTGCTCAGGCCACAGGCAGCAGGGATGGGTTTTGGGGGATGGGGATCACTCCTGCCTTTCCTGGAATGACGTTAGAGTGCTCCGAGACCGGTCATTATATGGCATGATGTCTTTTTCCCCAAGCAAGCACTCAAAGTAATGACCAAAATAAAATTAGAGGTTAGCACATGTGGTAAATGGCCTTTCTTAGGACACTGTGTTATTTTCTTACATGGCAAGATATTCTTGAAAAGCAAACAGCTTTATCTTGCATCTAGGAACTGTCAAATAAATCTTGCCCCAAATCTTGAATAATACCCCATTTCTGGGGTAGAAGTGGAAAAATGCATTTATTGTTTGTTGGCACTCAGCAATGCATGGTGGGTTCTGTCCAATTAAGTTTTGGGTTAAATTAGTAAACATGAATTCATAAGTTTGTCTCCGATGGCAGTGAAAGCTGTGCGCCCACAAACATGTTTGTTTTACCCCGTGTGCTGCCTCTGAGGTCAGCAGCCTGACGTGACGTAAAAATAAACAACACCAGGCTTTAATCCTGCACACAGTAAGTCTCAAAATCATTATGCATTTAGGTCATAATTATAGTTATTTAGATGCTTCCCTACGGTAGCAAAGTCCTGGCTAATGTCCCTGCCATCTTTCATGTGCGTGCTCTTATGAAATGGCTGTTTTTATATCGCCTGCATTTCTGACAGCTGCATGCAGAAGTGATGATTTGTGGCAGGTGCTTGAGTTTTCAGACAGCTGGATTGTGGAAGTGCTGAGAGTCGACAGGCCCCCTGTTGGCTTCTTGTAGGCAACTACAAGCTCTTTTTCCTGATGGCTGCTACCGCTGACTTCTTATACTCGAGCCTGTTTATGCTCCGCTGTCCCTGTGCCACTGCTGAATGACCACGTTATTGCCTCCAATGGAAACGGAGCCCTTTCCTCTTCCCTAACAAGCTGGCAGGGGGGGCGGGGTAGATCTGAGCACATAATGTTGATTAAAGCCTTGTGCTTCTGTCAGGCCATTGCATTTACTGCAACCTGAAATGTATGTATATGATGAATTGAAATGCGTTTAAAAAATAAACCGTGACACCGAACATTTGTTTTTAGAAAGACTGAAGCATGCTGGGTGAAGGCCGAGTACTTGGTTACTACAATGCAGAATTCATGCCAACCTACAGGATGCCCGAAGTTCCTCCTGAGCTTTTTGTTGGGCCTGAGGGCTGCTCTGTTTAATGCCACAGGTGTCAGTATGACTGGAATGAATCCTCATTTGAAGCCTCCCAACTCGGTGGGGGGGGGGGGGGGTTCCTGTGTATTGTACAGTTGCAAAAGCTTCCAAAGTTCCTCGGGTCCATCAGCTATTAATCTGGATTTCAGAAATTGGCTTCTTTCGTGGCCAATGGTCTAGGGGGGAGTTTGACATTGAGGGGGGAATCATAATGTACTAATTTAAATACAAAGGTCTATTGATTGGGAGGATGAAAGAAGTCAAATTAAATATTAGGGCGGACATGCCCCCCCCTACATAATGCCGATTATTAGCCCCCCTGATTAGCCCTCCATTGACAGTATAGCTATATAACCTTGTTAGCCTTCTCAAACGGTGCTTTCAGGACAGCCTGTGACCCCTTGGTGAAGGACATGCACTCGGCTGAAGTCCACCTTGGGCCCTTGAGCAAAAACAAACTCCCAGCAGTATGAATGCATTGTAGGTAAAAGTTGCTTGGCATGATCGTGGCTTCAGGGCAGCTCAGCATAACAGATGCGCTGTCCTTTTGTCTCAGGCGTGATGCCACCCTGCTGTGCTCCCAAATGTAAGCAAGAGGATATCCTGGGTGTCTGAGCTGTCACCCACACCTGAGGGTAGATCTGAGCTGCAGGTAGTTTAATGGCGAGGCGCCGCAGGGTCCATCATGCATGGCATTCACGTTCAACTCTACAAAAGCTGGACCAGGGGTTTTTACTGTGCTCTTAAATAGACATCAGGGGCTTTTAAGCAAACAGCAGCAAGACTGGGGCATTAATGGGAGCTGACAAATAGCAAATAATGAACGGTTCGGATGCCATGGAAAAAATTGTCAGGCTCGCTGGCCCTAAACAATTGTTTCCGTTTCCTGGGTATTGGAAACCCGGCATCGTGCACCATGGGAGCCTCCGTAACACTTGATGGCTTTAGCTGCCAGCTACAAACATGCTCAGCAGCAATGTCTCCTCACCCGGGCACTCTCGCTTTAATTGTAGCGCTGTATATACCGCTTATTCCTGTGACCACATACCTCTTCCCTTCGGAGTTACGGATCAGAGCATGAAATCAGAATGATTTCACTGAATGTAGCACATTTTCAGCAAGCACTAAAGAAGGCACAGAAACGGGGATTATCTAAGGACATATATAATCAAGTGACGTGTGTAACTTCACTTCATATGCTCACTTCATTTTTGTGGTATCTAAGCGATTTACCATGCAGACACACCAGCACTCCCACCTGTAAAGCCAGCTGGCCTGCTGATCTGTAATCCCCCCCCCCCATGTGTGCTCACCCTGCCCTCAGTTACCCAGCAGTCCTTCGCCTCCAGAACCTCGCTTCCAGGTAAGTGCTGTGTGCTCTCCAGTGAAATCAAAAGTGCCCCCCCCCCCCCGTGCAACAGGGTGATGAGCATGCTCTCCTTACAGCAGCCTGATGACTGCTAAATTAAACCGCCCACGCTCGGCCAGATAATGCCCCGGTCGTCTGCTGTGGGACAACGGCCTCTTTACTTGTTAAATAATTTATGGGGAATCAGGAGTGCATTAAATTTCCTTCCTTGTATAGCTGCACACATTTTACAGCTAATACCCCTGTTTGAGGCTGGGAGGGAGGGGAATGACATTAATATTTGTTAGACACCTCTGGCCTTGTGATAGCTGTGATATCCCATCGTTTGCAGTAAAAAGTGGTCAGTGGTCTAATATCTTATTAGTTTTATAAGAAATTGTCATATAATCTCAGATAAATAAATTGCACTTCTTTTAATGTAAGAATATATCCCTTTCGGGTCATAGGAAGCTTTTCATGCACACCTTATTCACGAACCACAGCCGGTTACAGGAGCTGGCGACAGATGTGCGGGAAGCTGGTCTGGTCGATCTGTGAGGAAACAGTCCTGCATTTTATCCTGTTTGCCAAAAGCCCCCCCCCAAGTCTGAATAAACTACCATCTGTCTTTTAGTAATATCATCTTCTGGTGATTCAGAAATGACATTCTGGAAATTCCAGAATGGTCAGGTTGGGAATGCTGTCCCAAGACTCCTTCATTCTGGTAGAGTCTCTCACACAAACACTTATATTTGTGTATACTACAGCAAACTGGCTGATTCTGCGCTCTGAGGCACTCTCCTTGCCCTGTACAATGCTCTGCCCTGGCCTTAGTGGGCGTGATGTTACCCAGGAGGGTGAGGCCTGCGCGGGGGCTAATCGCACGGATCAGCGCGTTCCTGCTCACCATCTGCAGTGTCCTCATCCCGCTCTAATTCACGGGTGTCTCAGGGCTGCCCTGCTGGCCGTCTCCACTCTGACTGCTTAATGACCTTGATTAAAAATGGTTAATGGTGGTGGTCAAAAAATAAGGAAATGAGCTGATTCATTCATAAAACACATTGCTAGTCATTTTCCCAAGTGATCCACTGGCTGTTATCTTCTACTGTCTCTGTAATTTCCAAGATTCACTGATGAATTGTTGAACTCATTGATGAGGTTTTATGCATGGAAGAGACTATTCAGGTAAAATATTGTAAGTATAATATCTAAAAGAGTATTATTCAGGAAGAAGGAATAAATTAGAACATATGTTTAAATTGTCTGAAGGTCGTACTGTCTTAATATTCCTGTTTAATAGGATAATTGAAATGGATCAGGCTTCAATGCTGCCTGGAAGGGCTATTAATTGATAAGTCATTACTACCCCCTCTATAGACAGCTGTGGCTTTTTTAGTACTTTCTTTTCTGACAGTCCTCTGACTCTGCAGCAGGTGGCGCAGTGGTTAAGGTGCCATGCCTATAAACAGTCAGACCACCTGGGAAATGAGTTGTAATGATTGTATTCAGCCTGAATAAAGTTTTGTGTGATTGACTAGGACTGGCATGTGATTGGGTTTGGGCTGGATGGGGTGTGATGTGATTGGCTTGGGGCTGGATAGGGTATGATGTGATTGGGTTTGGGCTGGATTGGGTGTGATGTGATTGGCTTGGGGCTGGATGGGGTATGATGTGATTGGCTTGGGGCTGGATGGGGTGTGATGTGATTGGCTTGTCCCCACTCCCAGGTTGGATTGCCATTCTCGGGGCCTTGTGGCTGCTGGTCCTGGCGGATGTCCAGGACTTTGAGATCATCCTGCACAGGGTGGAGTGGGCCACGTTGCTGTTCTTCGCCTCGCTCTTTGTTCTGATGGAGGTATGTCTGGGATGGACCCAGCTGCTGGGAGTTGGACCGCACTGGAAAAAGGCATTATTCCAAGGGAACAGGACCCACAGATATTAAAATCGCATAACATGGGAGAAAACTGACATAATTGCTGTCATTTTCTGTATGAAACACGCTAAGAGAATGCTTAGGGATCTGAAACCCGCTTTTGGCTAAAAGAAGTTAATTTCCCTGGTTGAAAGAGGGTATTTTATTGTTCAAATGTGTCACTGCGTGACCTGTTTGTTCCAAAATCAGCAAAATAACGTGAAAAGCACTCTTCACGTCTCAGCCAGAAAAATGCTTTGTTAGAGCAATGCTGGCTATATTAATCTTTTAATATTTTTTCTTTTCGGTTATTTCCGCCTTCCCAAAAGAGCACAGATGCGAGCAGAAGCCCACAGGAGGGGTAAATGTGGGACGTGCACTTTGGCGCAAAAATCACTCCGGATACCGTGGAGTTCTGTGGTTGATGTCAGGCGCTTATCGGGATGTTTGTGTGCGTGTTCCCAGAAGAGGACTTCTGACCGGGATCTCTGGTCACCAAACAGAGGCTGATCCGCTGATCTTCCTCTTGTCTTCCTGCAGGCTTTGGCTCAGCTCCAGCTGATTGACTACATCGGCGAGCAGACTGCGGCTTTAATAAAGGTGCACTGCCAGGCCCTACCAGTGTTACAGACCAGAGTCAGAAAACTTTTATTATCTTGGAGGAAACTGTTCATGATTACTGACTGCACAGCACTCAACAACGCAACAGGACAGAAACAGACAATGCACTGTACCACATCCAAGAATTTCTGTATAAAATTAAATATAGGGATAGTAATAAATAGGTGGGTGAATACAACAATAAGTACCATAAATATTGCATTAGTAACATAAATACAGATATTAATAAAAGTAGGTGTTATAGGTTTTATTGTCCATGTGCTCTGTGCCATAATTAGTTTGAATTCAGGTCTTTAGACTGTCGTAAGAAGCTCCACTTTCTGGGGGCCTGTGCCAGCTGCCCCAAGGATAAGAGGCTGAGAGTGCCCAGGCCAGGAAGCAGGTTCTAGCGCGTTATCTAATGGTAATATGGTGCTGTATGTTGACAAGGATAATGAGGCAATTAGTAACTGCAAACTATGGTAATGTGGGGTATCAGTGGAATCCTTTAAGTTATGATGTTAGCTCCCTCTGGCTAGGTCTCTGTGTGAGACCTCCTGCCCCAGGGGGCCAATTTAGCCTGAGGCATGGCCCACTGCCCCTCCCCCCAACCTTGCTGTCTCGAAGTGCGAATTACCACGGTGACTAGCAGGCAGCACCTCTCCAGCGAGGAATCACATTCGGGCAGACAGAGCTGCCGTCTGGGAGTGTTAATAAATTTGACAGACTGTGTGGGGTTCCCCTCCCCCCAGGCATCTGCACAGACAGGGAAGAAGACATTCATACCATCTCCTGATGCCACTGCAGGGGCCAGGTTCACTTCTGGTGTGGGTGGGTGGGGGGGGGCAGTGAAGCGTTGAGGTTCTTGTATGAAACAAATGCTCAGTTTTCTGCCTTGATATTCAACCCCCCCTTACCCTGTGTGCAAATTCCTGTCCACCGCCCTAGTCTGTGCCGGATGAGAAGCGCTTGGCCATCGCCATCATCCTGGTGATGTGGGTGTCCGCCCTGGCGTCCTCACTCATCGACAATATCCCCTTCACCGCGACCATGGTGAGCTCCCACCGGCTGGCGTGGCCCCTTTTAGCCCTCACTGTACCATCCAAAAACCGTGGATGGGAAAAACCTCTCTCAGTCCTATGCATTTTTCATGCCCCACACGTTTTCACCTGCCATTAAAATTCCTTAATGTACAAATAACAATAACAAGCTTGCATTCCCTTTTTCAAAAGTCTCTGGTACACCGTGCTCCATGGCACTTTTGCTCAGAGTGAGCTCCTCAGCGTGCGATTTGCCCAGTTGTTATCCTGGACCTCGGTGTTGCTGACGCTTCTGTGACATGAGTGTCCTGTTAATGATCTCCTGTGCCTCTGCCCTGCCTTATTTGAAAGGCTGTTTTTTGCTGAAAATAATGGTAGAATTACACGCAGTGCTTGGATTTTCAGTCTTCCCCCTGTTCTAAGTGTGTAATCAAAATTGTGTGAGTGTCAATGATGGTCACACTGCGATTTTAGGCTATTTAGCCCTGTAAGAAAACATGTCTGTGAGAAGTGATCATCTTGCCGAATCTAATTTTGTTTTAATTGTTTGTGTGTGACACAGACACTTGATGTTGAATGTATATGTATATGTTACGATCTGAAGCCTCACATTTCCGACAGTAACAAATTGAAACACATGACACATGTGATGACCAGTAATGGGATATGCCTTACAAGCTGTATTAATACTCGCCAATTCTCAGCAGGCCAGCAAGGCATATGATGTAAATCAATGTTTCCCAACCTGATCCTCGGGGAGCCCCAGACAGTCCATATTTTTGCTCCCTCCCAACTCCCTGCCAGACAGTCCACATTTTAGCCCCCTCCCGGGAGCTGGGAGGGAGCAGAAACATGAACTGTCTGGGGGTCCCCGAGGACCCAGTTGAGAAACACTGATGTAACTAGACATGAACCTCCGGGCTAGATGATGTATCACTGCTGAGAATTTGTGCATGTTTGGGTCATTTGCTCTTTACATTTAATTGCCTCGGTGGTTATTGAAATTCAGCTGACAAGCCAATTATAGCCCCCGGTTATATTAGCATCTCCAGAGTGAATCGTACCCAATGCTCTGTATATCTGCATGTGTTCGCCAACAGATTCCCGTTCTTATTAATCTGAGCCAAGACGCCGATGTGAATCTGCCTGTCAGACCACTTATCTTTGCCCTGGCCATGGGAGCTTGCCTGGGAGGTGAGTGACACTCACAGCGAAGCAGCATAAGAGACCAAACTGCCAACGTTTTTCATTTATTGATATGTCACGTTGCCTGATGAGGACCCTGAGGGCACCTGCAGCTGACACATGCTGCAGAAAGCCTTGAGTTGGTGACCTGGAGCTCACGGACCCCCTTTCACCGACTCACCGGCTTGGCGATTTAGCTTAGTGCCAGGTGTCCCGGTAGTGGCCTAATGGTTCAGGAAGCATTTTTATGACTGGAAGGTTTCTGTCTCCGGGCACTGAATTAGCTGCCTCCCGCTATGTCCCGTATGGGTTAAATGCAGAGGTTGCATTTTATGTGTCAACAATGATAATTAATCAATTTCACCATTCAATGCTCTGAATCAGGTGGGTGGGTTTCCCTCAGGAGGACAGGAGCTTCGCTAGTGTTGGAGCACTACACACAAGACCATGCATTTTAATCAGTATATTTAGCTGAAAGAGGCATCTCTCTGTGTAGAGTTGGGGTCTCTTCTTTGGTGGATGACTGACTTCAGTGTTGATAATTAATTGCAATCCTGCATGTTAGCTGACACTAAAGCTCGGATGCTGGAACAGAGTTGGTGGTTGCCCCTCTGCGTTGTGTAAATTTTGGGGCTGATGGAATGCTTCAACAAACTGCGACAAAATCTTTATGGGTCCTAGCAACGTTAGCTGCTGGATCCTTATAGTTTTTTGTCTTGATTAATATTTTGTATTGCATTTCCAAAGATTGTTGTATAAGTTGTATAATGGAGACTTTAACACTAGGAGTGATTAGATTTTGCCCAGATGTCATTGCAGAGTATATGAGGCACCTCCCCTCATCCATTTCAACCAGTGGATCACAACCCACAGCCAGCCATAGATATATGGAAAGATCAGTTGGTATAATAATGAGCAATGAATGGTTACAAATGAAATTTATGGATACCTATTCCATCCATCAATTCCTGTAATCTTATTCAGGCTCACAGGGGGTCTGGAGCATATGGGCACAAGGCAGGAAACAGCCAGGAGCCCATCACAGGGCACACTCACACCTATGTGGAATTCCATAACTCCAATTAACCTCAGCATGTGTTTGTACTGTGGGGGGAAACCAGAGTGCCTACAGGAAACCCCATGATGATACAGGGAGAACATGGAAACTCCACACACATGGAGTCATGGCTGAGACTCAAACACTGGTCCCACAGGTGTGAGGTAACAATGTTAACCACTGTGCCACCCCAAATGTTGGTTCTTTCTTTTAAGATGTAAGAATGGATTCTGTAGGGGGGCTGTCAGGGCTGTCATTACTTTAGGAAATTGCATCTGAGTTTATATCCGCTCACACACCGTGGGCAAGATCTGTGTTTCATTACCCGACCTGGGGGGTATTCCACAAAGCAGGATTTCTTGCTTAGCTGGTTAACTTGACAAATTTAAGGTAGTCTGAGCTAAACGTAAGGGAACAAAGATAAAGTTCATTTAGTCCAGACTACCTCAAATTCAACAAGTTATCCGGCTAAGCCAGAAATCCTGATTCATGGAACACCCCCCTGGTCTTATGACAGTGATGTGAATGTCTCTCACATACCCCAGGGTTTCCTCACTATTGATGTTCCTCTTGCAGGAAACGGGACGCTAATCGGCGCGTCGGCCAACGTGGTGTGTGCTGGCATCGCCGAGCAGCACGGCTACGGCTTCTCTTTCATGGAGTTCTTCAGGTGAGTCCCATGCAGTCTCGGGAACATTGTGGCGGCCATGTTGGTTCGGCGGTTTCAGGAAATTACATCAGCTTAGCAGGTGGCTCTGATTATTAAACTGGCGTATTTGTTTTACGTGCATACAGCGTCACTGTAAATTTGTTGTGGCTGTTGTGTTGTCCTGAGATGCACTTATGCTTTCAGTTTGTAGTGAGTTATTGGCTCTTAGGCCTGTTGTTGGGACTTAGCGGCCCACACCTTTCTAATCCTCACCGTTATTAATGAGCAATGCTAATTAGAAACAAAATAATTGTGGGAGAACCTGAGCACATTTCTTATGCTGTGCGTGTAACAGATGATCCTCGTGAGATTCGCTGTCAAGCCTCCCGTTCCCGCTCACCGATTGGTTCCACCAACCCGTCTCCATGCTCGGTGGGTGTTTCACTAGATGATGGAGCCTTTCAGTCATCATGGTGCCCCCTGCCAACTGGAGAGAGCTGTTTGGGAAACTGCTCTAGTGAATCACACTTGGGGGGGGCAGCCCGGATTCTTTCCATCCGAATCTTGAAGCACGTGGTAGAGATTACACGAGAGGGTGTCTGTCTGCTTCCCTGACCCCTTCAGGGCCCAGAGAATAAAACCAGACGGGAGGTGTTTGCAATTTATTCCGCCGTCCCCAGACACACCGAGCATAATCGCTGGCGAATGCGATGGTTGGGCTGTCAGGGTGACGATGAACTGCGGGGATGTGAGCGGAAGACTCCTGATGGACAAATGAGGCTGTTTTCTACTTTTGGAACCCTCCACTGACAGGATGCAAATTAATTAAAACTCTTCTTAGATTTGTACCCAAGTCGTCTTCAGGCGGCAGGGTAGATGCCTGACCGCGGCGCTCAGTTTGATCTCTGTGGTGGTAGGGATTTCCCGATATTGATCCCTGCTGACTGGGATCCTGAGAAGTCCATGCTGTAATGATGTCGTTTGTCCTGGTGAGGCAGTGGGATGGGCACCATGGTTCGCGTGATTCTTCATCCGATGACTTGTCATGACCAGGGTACCTCCAAAAGAATATTTTTTTTCATTGTCATCATTTTTGTATTTCAGGTTACTACAGCTGAGCTTTGATTGGTCTCCCTGGTGTTTTGGATGTCATAGATGTAGGTATTGCAGAGGGACTGCTGTGTTCTTAAGCAGAGTACCGGCCATCTTCTTATTGGCACCGGGTTTGGTTAGTGCTAGAACTGTAAGGTGTGTGAATCACTTTGTTTCCATGTTATTATTAGCCTGATTTCTGAAGGTTGTTCAACACCAAGTGGTCAGAACAATTAGCTAAACAAAACCCTAAACTTTTGTTTTGTTTTTGCCCGTGGAACATTGTGGATTTTGACGCATGTTCCAGTCCCTGCGTTTCACCTGGAGTCCCCGGTCTGTTCGCTGCTGGGTTAGGTGCCCTCCTCCTGTCAAATGCAAGTTCAAATTGGTAGAGCATCTGGGAGGTTCAGGCTGACTCTGCCAGTGGATTCGTCTTGTCTGGGCCTGGAGAAAGACATAGGAAAGTGGCAGATGGTGGGATAATTGCTCATTTATCACTGGATTCCCTCCCTGCCTTCTGTGTGTTATTTGCAGTAGTATGCAGTTACCTAATCATGACTGACAGTCAATTTCATGTCAGTTGTACAATCTTTGGGGGGGGGGGGTCATTCAGTAGATGGCCACAGGTGTCTAAACCCTCTGTTTGCCTGCTGCTGTGTCAAAATACATTCATTGCTTTTCTTTACATCTCATGCCTTCAATGGTCGCCGGGACATTAGAGCACACTGGACCAGTCCCCGTTCATAAACTGTTACTCTTTGCGTCGACAAGGCCACATCTAGCAAATGAAATGCCGGCCTGCCGTAAATCCCCACCAAGCTGGCTTTATGGGATTACTGTGGGGATTAAGGGTGCACTGTCGTCTCTCACAAGTTTATGGGCTTCATAATAAAATCCCCCCCAGAAAATTGTGGCCCATAACAGTGTTTTTTTGGGGTGGGGGGTGCTGTAATTGGAACGCCCTACAGCACCGAATGAAAATCTCGCAGCTGGGGTAATGACAGAACCTCTCTCTTGCAAACGCGTCGAATTAAACACGTTGAAAAATGCCGCGCAGTGCTGAACCATGGCTCTCCCATTATCTGCTTTGTCTAGACTCGGTGTGAAAGCCAATTACTTTTAAACGGCAGCCCTGCTCCATCCTGAAAGGCATATGGCCGACATTAATAGGCAGAAAGAAGCAGGGGTCACTGGCGGGAGATTGATGGGGCCTCAATGTGCCACTGGTGCCGCCGTGTGATTGAATACTTGTGATATGTTGTCAAAGAAAGGATTTAACTAACCCCGTCCTTCCGGGCTTCGAGGCTGCCTTGCCTATTTGTCGCTCTGCTTTCCTGAACAGTAACGTGACCCATTAACGAGGACAGGAGCTGAGGCACTTGGGTCTGTCAGGCGTACGTCAGTGACCGGGCTTCTGCGGTATGCGTGTACCAAACTTGATCTGCCGATGAAACATGCCATCTTTGCCGGGCCAGGACTGCCTGCTGTCCTGTGGTTGTCAGATTTTGGCCTTAAACACAGCATTGCCATCGATGATGCTCAAACCCCCTCCCTCTGTTCTGCAAAGCAGCATGTTGTTTATGGGGCCCCCGCCTCACCCCCCCACCCTTCCTGAGCGTGAATAATGAGTATCCCCTTCCATGTCTGTGTCGTTACCATCTAAGCTTTGGGTCACACTCCCCCCCTCCTCACGCCCTGCCCCCCACCGCCCCCCGAGAATATAGCAGGTGCATCCTCGAGGTTTGGCAGGGGGGCGTCGAATGAGATGTCCTTCAAAACAAAACCACCCCAAAGCACTTGAAGCAAACGCTTGTGCCCCTTTTGTGGAAGAATATATACGGACAATATGTGCTGCTTTTCATGACTGTCCCGGAAGCTCATTGACATGCTGCCCAAAAGGATGGTGACCGCACCTCTGAAATATCCGGGGCAGAGATAAGATGGATGAGCGCAAAGCAGCTCCTGACAAAAACCAGAGCCGGTGGCCAGATGAGGGTCAAACTGAACAGAAGGTCGGGTAGCCACCAGGGGGCGCTGGCGAGGTTGATCCATCAGTAATTAAATGGCTGGAGTGAAGATGATAATCGGTTGCTGCCAAGGACAGGCAGGTTATAGCTTATTCTTGTGATTCTGCACTATATGTATCGCCCCGTCCGTGATTGGATGGAGTTGATAGGTGTTCGGGAGCAGTGTGGGGGACCGACACCCTTCCAGAAGCATCTAACTGTCTTCATGTGGAGAGGAAATTGTCTGAGACGCTGGTACTGATGGGCAGGCAGGTTCCAGATGGCTCTAATGGCTACCTGTGTATTGGGGGTGGAGCCTCGCCCCCAGTCCACGGCGGCTTGTTGTGTCGCGTGTCTGAGAGCGGAAGTGTTGTCATGTGATGGCCAGTGACATGCAGAGCCATGACACTCCTGCCGGTGTGCCGTGGGGTCGGGGGCAGAGACAGGGGAGGGCATGCACTGATTTAGCGTGAATACCCCCTGCTCGATCAGAGTTTGGGCTGATGATGCTTGCACGTGTGACTCGGCAGTCAGACTAACCTGTGGGGGGGGGGGTCTTTCTGCCAGTGATTATGACCGTTATAAAGGATGGAAAAGTCCCAGTTTTTGTCTATTTATAGTCTGGAGGATTAGTCTTATTGTGTGGACTGCAGACGGGGTAATACATCCTGCCTTAATTAAAAGGGGCCACAGATAACGAACACCTGGTCATGCAAAACTGATTGCCTGTGCCAGGGGAGTCGGGCATGAGCGGGGGCAGCTATGGATCATGTGGACTGGCCCACGTCGTACACGGGGGGGAGGGGGCTGTCACTCCCCACAGGTGAATGGTGGTGGCAGAGGGTTTTTTGGCAAATCCTACATGTGGGATGTTTAAATGTTTAAATGTGCTCTTTTAATTTAAGCATTATCAAAGTAATTTAGGAGGTCCGTGAGTATTTGTGTTCTTGGGGTGGGTGTCAGCTGAGTTTTGATGTGTGCCAGTGTGAGGTAAATGAAGTAGGTGAGAGAAGTGAGGTGGGTGAGGGAGGTGAGGGAGGTTTTTTTTAATTGTTTAATGTATTTATCAGACAGGGCCCACTTTCCGCTTGGGGAAAATGGCTGATAGAACAACCTTTTATTATGCAAATTTGGTTGAAAAGTTTTCACACAATGCTCATTATTTGATGTGATGATTAAGCAAGGGAATATGTAGCCTATTGCGCACGCGCACACACACACACACACACACACACACACACACACACACACACACACACACAGACCTGTACTCATATATTTGGAGGACTGTCCATTCATTTCTATGGGAAAAACCCTAATCCCAACAATGACAACCTTACCTCCTAGCCAGCCCTAACCTTAACCATAAGTAACCAAACAAAATACAAGACTTTTGGCATTTTAGTTTTTTGATTGCAATCACGGATTTTTTATAAAATTGAGTTTCCGCTAAGTGGACTAAGAAATGGTCGCCACAGCATCAAAATAACGGGTTTATATCACATTGTGAGGACATTTGGTCCGCACAATGTGGTATACACATGAGCCCCCCCCTCCCACACACACATACACACACACGTGCCCACAGACCCGGCCAGACACTCACCGCGCAGTTCTCCTCCTGAAAGCGATGGTACAGGGGGGCTTTGGGAAAGGTCATCACTAAATGGATTTTAAAACGTGGATCGGAGTCCGATAGTCATTCGTCAGGGAGCTGGTGTGTGGATTCAGGTAGACCTGCTAAACCGTCCTGTCTCCTGTAGAATGATATGCACCGAGTGGAATGATTAGCTATTAACTGAAATTCTGTGTCACACAGAGCCTCACTGCTTGCCGCTGACTGATGCGAGAATAACTTGTTCTCCACGATCTTGGCACTTTGGGGGGAGAGGGGGTGTTTCCAGAGTAATTATCTTTTGATGATAAAGCTTTAACCTGAAATGGTTTTCACCCCGTTTATTTTCAGAAATGGTCAAATAACCTGGGTGTAATTGTGGAAAAGTTATCAAAGTGAGAGGGTAACTGTGATGAGGAACTGCGTCGTAGCACTGCTTGAGGGGAGAGTTGCGGGTGATACCAGCCTGCGTGTAATAGGCAGCTGTTTTCAGCTTGCATGTGATAGGCTGCTAATTTTTGGCCTACGGGTGACAGGCCGCTGTCCTTTTGGCCTGCATATGACAGGCCGCTGTCTTTTCGGCCTGCGAGTGACAGGCTGCTGTCCTTTCAGCCTGAATGTGACAGGCCTCTGTTTTTTCGGTCTGCATGTGACAGACCTCTGTCCTTTCGGCCTGGTTGTGACAGGCCTTTGTCCTTTCGGTCTGCGTGTGACAGGCCGCTGTCTTTTCGGCATGCCTTTGACAGGTCTCTGTCCTTTCGGCCTGCTTGTGACAGGCCTTTGTCTTTTTGGCCTGTGAGTGACAGGCCTCCATCCTTTCGGCCTGCGTGTGACCGGCCGCTGTCCTTTCGGCCCGCGTGTGACCGGCCGCTGTCCTTTGGGCTTGCGTGTGACAGGCCGCTGTCTTTTCAGCCTACGTGTTACAGGCCTCTGTCTTTTCGGTCTGCTTGTGACAGGCCTTTGTCTTTTCGGCCTGCATGTGACAGGCCTCTGTCTTTTCGGTCTGCGTGTGACAGGCTGCTGTCTTTTCGGCCTGCTTGTGACAGGCCTCTGTCCTTTTCGGCCTGCGTGTGATAGGCCTCTGTCTTTTCGGCCGGTAGCCAAATGTGACATTCCTGCTGATGTTTCCGATCCATTTCCTTCATTTCCAGTGTAAGAGCTGCAATTACAGAGGTAATTAACTACATGTAAATCTGATTGAGGGCAGCAGAGTAGCCCATGCCTGCAGGGCTGGCGGCTTGATGCCCCTTCCGGTGTGAGAAGTTAGTGCTCTCCCCGTGGTTCGAAGGCTTCCTCCAGGTACTCAGGGTTTTCCTTCTGCAGTCAAAGATGTGCATTTAGACTAATTGGTGTCTCTAAATTGCCCATAATGAATAATTGTACATGTGAATGCATCCCATCCATCCATCCATCCATCCATTTTCTGTACCTGCTTCTACTATTCAGGGTGGCAGAGGGTCTGGAGCCTATCCCAGGGGCTACGGGAGCAAGGCAGAGAACAACCCAGGATGGGGCACCAACCCATGTCAGGGCACACTCACAAACATGCACACATTTGAAAAAAGACCTAGAAGTTCATGGGTGGTCACAACTACCGCAGACTTCTGTGGCATGACTTAAATTTATTGGTCGTTGGTAACCCACTTAAGAATGCTCCGGTCCTCTTATGGTGTGAATACTGCTGGGTGCTGGGTCACGACCCAAAAGTGGGTCACAGAGCCATTTTCAGTAGACTGTGCGGTAAAAAAAATAGCTCCCCCCTGTTGGCAAATTTTATTGACAGTACAATTTTTCTTGGGGAAACGAATTTCATACAAATTTTATTAAACTTGGGTCAAGACTTAACCAAGGAAAAATGTGAGTCCGCACCGCCCCAGCTGACAGCCTCTGTCCTAAGTTATGGGATTGAGCATGCAGCCCCTGCCTCCCTGGAGACATTTCCTGTGTGTCCTGTCTCAGTCTTGCCTGTTACTGTGATTCACCGTGATGCTCTGTTGCTGATCAGGCTGTATTTGTGTTATGTATTTATAATGTTTTATTGACATGTCTAATGCGTTGGGTGATGGCCTCACCCACATGCCCCCTACAGGTGTGGGAAAAAAGTGTACGAAAGTGTGTGTGTGTGTGTGTGTATATATATATATATCCTTCTTTGCCCTGTTACTCAGTGTCTCTTTTGGGCAAACAGGTGGTTACCAGCACCAGGCTTCTCTTGGACCCTTCCTTCTGCTCTCCCCTAGTAGGCTTCATTGTTGCATTTCCGCCTTAAGATGATCCAGATTTCTGATAGAGATGTACCAGGAAATTGTGTTACCGCTGTCTGCAAACGAAAATGGTAATCAGTATGGAGGTAATCAACAATGATGCTGAAAAAACTGTCAGTCAGAGTGAAAGTTGTACAGTATGTGATCTAAAAGATTTTTAATGTCTAACCAGTCGATGAGTTATATGAATGAGATGATTCATTACACTATCCCTCATAAATTACAGATTAAACTAAATTTAGAATAAGTTCTGAATTGTCAAAAATTACTGTTTTCCAAACTACTACACAGTAATGCCGCCATATTTTTGCATCTTAAGGTTTTAAAGTCCAAACAGATCAGTCATTTAAGTATGTGATCTTTCCTATATTTCCTTACCAAAAAAAAAACAACTTAACGTTGCAACTGAACCGTAACTTCAAACCATAAATTTTTTTTATAATGAATGATAATTGGGGGGGGGGCACAGTGGTGCAGTGGTAACAGTCGCCTCACACCTGTAGGATCAGGGTTCAAATCTCCACCTGGCTTCCATGTATGTGGAATTTGCATGTTCTCCCTGTGTCATCATGGGGTTTCCTCCAGGTACTCCACTCCCCCCCCCCCATGGTCTAAAAACATGCTGGTTAATTGGAGTTGCCAAAAAAGATGAGTGCAGTGACCTTTCCAGGATCTAAAGGGCTTTTGCTTGGTCCAGTACAGCCTGACAAGGCCAAGCTCACTCTTCCAAAAAGCCCAACAGCCAACTCTTGAGCAAAAATGGACATTTTTGTTATTGATCAGACATTCTTTTCAGATCTGTTACTCCCCCAGCAAGGCTGAGCTGAAACAGAACAAACACAAATTTTTGATTGAATAGGCTGCAGTCGCTGTGTCAGTATCACTAAAACTTGATCTAGTGTCCTGGAAATGTATGTCTTGACTTCAGTCACCTGTGTGTGTTCGTACCTTTTTTGCTGGTTCTGACGCCACAACTGAAGGACGGACATCACTGGAGGAACTACTCAGTGAGGGTGATGTCAGGCAGAAGGGATCTTAATTGCTTTGACCATCTTTCAGGATCTTCACCACATTTGGCAACTATATTAAGACAAAAACACTCCATATACCACCAATCATTTTACTGGAATGTTCAACGGACTGTACAACAAGCCGTAGCACTACAATTCAGGTACCTTTCAATGCTAAAAGTACACCATCAAACATGACCTTCTCTTTCGGAGGTTACAAAGAGCTATCATCTTCACATTCCAGGTCTATGTAAAAACCATTGAAACTCACTCAAAATTTAGTTCCATGGAAATAACCAGAAACCTCCAAAACACAGGACCTTCACTGCAACCGTCTCACTCAGTCCCTACCGTGTCCCAGGCTGGGTGTGACTCTGCTAATCTGTTGTACATATCGTGTGTGTCTGTACGTGTTTGTCTGCGCATGTGTGTATATTTGATTTAATGTACCCCCACAGTCTGAAAACCTCATAAATCATTGAAGTTGATGGACTGGGCAAACAATATTTTCTATTCCGAGAGAATGTTCCAGAATAGGCTTCCCGCCTGGGGATATTTTCATTCCAAACTGAGAAGAAATCCGACGTGGGTGGAATTTCGCATGATTAATATTGCATGTTTATATGTATGTACTAATCCCAGCTACCCCACTCCAACCCCTCCCCTGCCATGGAAGGAATGCCCATGCTTCTCAGAGGATTCCCCATGCGAGACGCCCAATCAGAGGACTGGTTATGTGAAGGGGGCGGAGCCTGAAGGTTCTGCGTGATTTTAGAAAGCCCACAGATTTTATCTCGCAGGAAGAGATTAGTAATGAATTTGCAGGCTTGCCAATTTACATTTTTAAGCATTTTAATCAAACCATAAGTTGTATAATATTGCAGATGGAGGACTGAGGGTGTTGAAGGTCAATTGGATGACCACAACCATTAACCTAATGCTGTCATTATCCATCATGGTTCAAGAGGTGCAGCGGTGAACTCTCACTCACGTCTGTCCATAAACAGCTCCGCTGTCCAGTTCTGATTAGCCCAGATGCTGAAGCTCTGATGGGGAGCCCTGCTTTTTAATCCTTGGTCTTGGGTACTTAACCAGAACTATTTCTGCTAATAGTATTTAGCTCTGTTTAAAAAGTGTCATATTTTGTGGTTGAATTCATACAATAAAACAATCTGCCTTTCCCCACTGCTAGATTTGAGTTCATTCTATTGATTTATTTGAAGTAGCTGTCAAGGGCACAAGAATGAAATGTAGGGATGCTGTATAAAGCAGGACAACAGCTTTGAGTAACAGCACCGTGTGCTTTGTGTCACAGGCTGGGATTTCCGATGATGCTCCTGACGTCCACAGTGGGCATGTGCTATCTTCTCGTCGTTCACATCGGGCTGGGCTGGAACACCTAACCCCGTCATCTCCACGCCGTTTTTGGCTTCACATCCCAGACGAAAAAACTTTCTGAAGGAACAAAATATGAAATACATGGATCTTTCAAAAAGAAATCATAAAGAAAACATGGGGACCGACACAAATACCCCCACCTTCTGGACCTGTGTACAGAACAGGAAAACAGACAAACTTCTGCGTTTTAAAATGAAGGCAGGAGCATCACAGAGGGAATGAAAGGTGTGAACCTGGCACGTCCCCCGTGTGCCATCAGCTGTTATCGTCAGCCCTGTGTGACTTCTGTACAATGAGATGCTGGGCCGTTTATACAAGATTTTAATCACCGAGCAGGCCGTTCCTTTTCAAAATGACTGATATCATTGTTTGATGCCATTGTGACATGCAACCAAAGCCAACTCTTATTGTGAGGTCACAGGAAACCTACCAAAAGGGATTTTTACCAAGTCTCTTCCCATTCTTCTTAAATCCCTTTTAGTATTTTTGTTTTGCAGTCAGCCCATGTGCATGTGGCGCCCAAAGCAGACTGAGAAATTCTCCAGTTTCATGTGTCAAGGTGCAGCAACTAGTGCTGCATACGGTGATCAGAGCCCATGAGCTAATTAGATTAAAATGAGACAATGTAACGCTTGTAAGCTTGTTTAACACTTAGTTTTACTGAAGAATACAACATGATTAAATGTATTGATTTAAGTAAATATAGACATGTGTAACTTTCTCCTTTTAATCCAATGACCCTGTATTGATCCAGCACTTTGCAGACCTTATTCCAACAAGATTACTGCTGTGTTGTTTTACACCACCTACCCCCCACAGGCTGTCTGGTTTTAGAGCTGTAAAACGTTTAATCTGTTTGAACAATAAAGCCTTTTGTAGGTGGTTGAGTTTTCAGTTTCTTTGCATTGGCCTGTCGACCCTGGAAACGCAGTAGGTGCATCTGGATTCTGTTACAGGAGAATGGACTTGCTCTGCCCACCACCCTAAACGGGATCGTTTGGACCGAGTCTGGATTGGTGGGTCCATGGGTTTCTATAATTAGCTTTGTTTTACTCCAAATGAGGCCTGAGTTTTATAAACTGGTCCTATTTCAGAGCTGCTGCCAGACTGAAATCCACATGCCCCCCCCAACACTGAATACTGTTGTGGACCCTTTTGCACTGTTACTGAGTATCTCAATACAATACTCTGCAATGCTTCCATATTTCTATATACTCCTATGTTTATCTTGTTACTTACTGTAATCTAACATTGTAATATGTCACAGATCCTATTTATTGATAAGCTCTGAATAGCACAGAATGGCCTGCATTGAAACAACACTGCGTTTGCAGTTTCTGCGATTTCCTGCAGAGCTGTCCAGACGTTTGAAGAGGGCTCCAGCGGCAGACTGACGGGCCTCCCCACCTACCTGCCTCTGTTCCTGTTCAGGATGAAGCTGCGGAACCCATGGTACAGCTGAGGCGAGCGCTGATGGGACAGGAACCGCTGAGAGGTAGACGCCCCCCAGAGGAATATGTGGGGAAGAGCTGAGGCCAGTGAAACGGTATAAACAAGGGGGAGAAGTTGAACAGGAGTTCAGTGCTGTGGTGTCTCTTGTTTATTGTCTGAATTCTGTTTGCTGGAATAACTTACTGTTCAGCTGAAGCACAAATCTTAAAGCTGCTGTGAGGGTGAAAAGTGCTTTTAATACCTACAGCTCAGACTGGCTGGCAGCACTTTACACATTATCGACCACTGATAATACTGTCTTTCTCTTCAGGTGCAAATTCACCTACTTCATACTAAATGATAAAACTTTTTCTAAGGGTCTGTATTCTACTGAGTTTCAGTGAAGTAAAGCTGCTTTAATGTATGTAGAAGGCCTTATAGTAACAGACAAAAAGAACAGAACATCCAGGACTTTGCACAGATCTCTGGCTACACCTAAAGCATTCAGCCCTGACGCCATTTCATCTTGTGGCTTCTCATCACGTTGCCGAATCGTTCTGAATGTTCAAGTCGACTGAGAGATGACAGAAAGAGGGTGGAAATCGATTATCCAGAAATTGTGCATTCAGTATACATTTTGAAAACATGTAGGCCTTTGATTTATAATATTCATCACTGCTAGGACACACAGGACAGATGGTGACTAAACCAGGAACATTCACTAAGAGGTCGATACGCTGTCCAAAGATGTTTCATTTTCTTGTGTTATGACCAGAAAATGTCATGGATTTAATTGGCCATGCTTTGCCCAGATCCAAACACACACTAAACCTAAAACTACTGAATGCAGTAAAACCATTTTCATTTTTGAAAATTACAAGTGTTTAAATGTCTTCATTTGTTCGGCACGCACCCCAGTGTGTCAGCACCTTGCTACAGCCTCCAGCCTTGTAGCTTTTCACAGGGGCGACACACCTCCATTTAGGGAAATTCCTTTACTCCTTTCTGCAAAACTCTCTGAGCTGGAAGATCCAGGCTGGCTTTCACCGTCAAACAGCAAACTCTAGCTCATAAAAAAAATGTTCAAATGGATTTTGGTTGGACTTTGCTTTTCTATAACACCCACCTTCTCTGCACTGGCCATCCGAAGGACCACAGTAAACAAATGCCTTTAAGTTATCAGGTTACTGATTCTGCACAGGTTATCAAGTTACTGATTCTGCACAGGTTGTCAAGTTAGTGAAGTGAAGTTATCCTGCGATCTAGAGTGCAATTGGTTATTTCTGTGATCGTTTAAGGCAATGTTTTCCAACCCAGTTCTCGGGGACCCCCAGACAGTCCACGTTTTTGTTCCCTCCCAGCTCTTGATATGGAGCTAAAATGTGGGATCTCTGGCAGGGAGCTGGGAGGGAGCAAAAACGTGGACCATCTGGGGGCCCCCGAGTACCGGGCTGGGAAACTCTGGTTTAAGTGATGCTATATCAATGTGGTGCATGCTTTTCAAACACAGATATTATAATTGTTTATTTTTAATTAATATAAGAAAACTGTTTTTCATTTAGAGTATTCTATGTAGACTAATAGGAAAACAGTTTTTTCCTTTAGGCCTTAGATTAACAAAATGTAAAAATTGTTGAAGGGGTTCTATTAATTTTCTTTCCACCGTATGTAATATAAACATGCACACACACAATATAAGGCTGAGTGGTTTGTTGTGGTGAGTCAATGACGATGAGTTAACCAGACAGCAGTAGCTGGTTGCTGTTTTTGGCTCAGTCTCTGCTTAAAGGGCTCACGCCTTGGTATCACAAGGAGGGGGTGTGGGGCTGGGGGAGCTGTGAGATTTTATAGTGCTTTCTGCTGATTAGCAGCTTCGCGGTTCCATCGGAGGCTCTGTCACAGCCCAGTTTGGCTGCTGAAGCAAAGAGCACGAGCCATCAGCTTCAGTCTCCAGTCTTCAAGCCTCCTGAGCAGCTGGGAGATTAAATTGCTTCTGTTCCATACAAAGTATCAAAAAAGCAGACAATGCAGCTCTGATGGGTGGGATTATCGGGGCTTTAGCCCTTGTTAGTTCCTTTCTTGGTTCTTGCTGGGTTATTTGCTGGCAGTGTGCAGTAAATGGCTGTGTGTGTGTGTGTGTGTGTGTGTGTATAAGTGTGTGTGTGTGTGTGTGTGTGTATAAGTGTGTGTGTGTGTGTGTGTGTGTGTGTGTGTATAAGTGTGTGTGTTTGGTGCTAATGCTTCTGAAGATGCCCCCCCCCCCCAATCACATGGCGCTGGACCAGAAACAGACTGACTATCTTGATGTCGTCCAGTAAATGTCAACAGGACGGGGGTAACATTGATGGACGGGAGCTAAGGTGGACGTTTCTGTGCATCAAAACAAATTCTTCCCAAGACCGGGGGGGTGGGAGAGACGACACTCTGTTAAATACCGTGTTGATTCTTTTTCACTAAGCTTTTACAAAGGACCAAATACTCCTCACATGAATCTATGCGTTACTGAGGCCAATTCACTGCCCATGCAGAGCAGGAGCACAGGGCATATACCTGACAAGGACTGTAGTCCTGTATCAGACAAATTGATTTTATTAATGAATGAATGAATAAATATTACATTTATATAGTGCTTTTTAAGATGCCTAAAGCGCTTTACAGAAGCAATAGGGACATTTCAACCCCCACCGCTATGTAGTCCCTACCTGGATGATGTGACGGCAGCCATTCTGTGCCAGTACGCTCACCACACAGTAGCTAAGGTGGTGAAGGGGCAGGAGAGAATTCACCTACAGGGGATGATTTTGTTGGCCACAGCAACAAATAATGGATCATATGGATCAGGCATTTCTTAGTTTTTTTTTGTTGAACTGTACACTAAACAGTGTTAGCCTTATTGTAAATGATGAAATTTTTATTATTTTAAAATAAATTTAAACTCTTTCTTACATCACATCCTTTCACATATTCATGTGACCATTGATTGTTTGGCACTCCCCCCCAACGGCAAATTCGATGCCTCCCCCAATGTCAACCTTCTCCAAAGCCCACTGCTCCTCTGTCATGCCCAAATCAAACTCTGTGTGGCTCCACCTTTTCGCTCTGAGTGGCCAGGCTGGCTTGCGTGAAGCTCCTGATGTTTTGCAAGTGACCTGCTTATGTCACCCTGACCTTCACGTCACCGCCTGGATTGTTAATACATAGCCACGGAGACGGCCGCATTACTTTCCTCTGTCCCCAATGCAACGAGGAGGTTTTAAATCCCTGCAGGACATCATGTAAGTTATTTATACAATGATCCATCCTCTCTGAATTATGACCTCCGACAGGTTTAGTTAGGAGCCTGAATTTACACCAACACCGTGGCTGTGTTGGCATTCTCTAACGATAATTATTTTAACGATAAAAATATCTTACTGTCGGCCATCAGATAAGGTGTGCTATTACCAGAATTAAATGGGTCTCTTTCGTGTTACTTGATTAAATGGCTTCCAGGTAAAACCCTTTTCTGTGACTAAAGCATAGCTTCATTTGGGAGTCCTGGGGCCTAAATGCTCGACGGCCTTATTAAAGCGCATGACACAACAGCTTCAGGTGAAGGTGATAAAAAAATCACATCCTGCTGTTTTTCAAATCCTTTCTTTGGTTACTGGACTATATAATTTTTAAATAATGTTTCTGCTTTGAGTTGAAACTTCTATGACTTGAGTTTCACATCCATCCTCCAGTTCATCTAGAAGCCGTTGCTCCCAGCAGGGTGACAGGGAGCCTGGTATCTGTCCCAGACTGCTCAGGGTGAGCAGTTGGCCTACACCCTGGATGGGAAGCCAGTGCTTTGGTCTGTTTGGGGGCTGCCCATTGGCCCTCTGCTTCATTATAAAGCTGACAAACTGCAACCAGTTGCCTCACGGACACTCAGCACCTCCGGCCGTCCTTATGAATGGCTTCTGGATGGGCAGCTAAACTCCACCTTTGGCAATGTGGTCCAGAGTGATTCAGTTCAGTTACCCCTCAGGGACTAAACCTGATTTTAGCTGTTAATTTCATCCTTGGTCTATGGAGGTATACTCCAACCCTGGAATGAAGGAGTGCAATTTTAGTTTAAAAAAAATTAATTTAAGGTGCTAAGATAGGGGCCAGAGGTGCACAACTGCATCAGGAGAGGCTATGGATGCAAGATCGGTTCCCACAAACCTCTTGTTTCAAGTGGATTTCCTTAACTGCAATTCTGAAGGTTTCTTGGTCTAATTAGTGTAATCAGTGCCTCAGAAAACAATCTTCTTGTTCATATACTGAGTGGCCACTTTATTAGCTACCTACCTAGTACTGAATAGAACCGACTTTTGCCTTGAGGACTTGTTAAGGGTTAGACAACTTATGTGTTCAGAGATTTCTGCATACCACCTTTGTGCTGAGCTTGTTGGCTTCCTGAGAAGTTTAACCAGTCTGCCCATTAACAAGATGCTATTGGCCACAAATGTGTTTGATTGGACGTTTTTTGTTCATCGTGTAATTCTCTGGAAACTCTAGACCAGGGGTGCCCACACTTTTTTGACTTGTGAGCTACTTTTAAAATGACCAAGTCAAAATGATCTACCAACAATAAAAATGCTAAACATATATTTATATATATACCAAGTGTACTTTATATTTAAAATATATATTGTTTACCTTGCACAACAGCAGGAACATGTATGGCATAATACAATTCTGTACATTTTTGGCCATTAGCTTACTCCAGCTCCCCCACTCATTTTTAGACCCTTTCTTTAGTAGAAATAAATTGGAAGCCGCTAACTAAGTATTTTGTTCGCTGGAGTTTTGCAGTAGCTCGCACAGTTGACCTAGCATGTGCGGCCTTGTGTTACAAAAGACGAGATCTCAGACTGGCTGTACTGTATGTCAATCAAGTGCCAAATGCCACAGTGGGGATGGATGATAGGCTAACAGCTATTTTTTTAATGACATGCGATCTACCCACACTACCTGTACTGTAGTGTATTGTGTAGCTCACGGTTCACTCGTTTTTACGTTGCGCGGTAGAGTTTATTTTGAAAGACAGGGCTCCGCGATCGACTCGCGTTGCCTGTGTGATCGACCGGTAGATCATGATCGACGTGTTGGGCACCCCTGCTCTAGACACTTTAGTGTGTGAAAATCCGAGAAGGGGGCTGAGATACTGGAACCATCACATCTAGCACCAATGATCTCCCAACGTTAAAAATCACCTAGATCACTTGTCTTAACCATGTTAGTGTACCTGGACATCTCGTCCCTCTCTGTACGCTTTTTGTATTCTACTGACTGCTCACAGGTGAACCTAATAAATTGAGCTTGGAATGTAAGCCTGGGGCTGGAATTACGAGGAGCCAGATGTTCTGTCCATAAACAGATGGCATTTGCTCCATGGTCTTTGGTGGCTAAGGCCTCGCTGGTGAGATGTTGGGCAAAAGTTACTGTTTAACAAAGAAATAGAAAATAACAAACATTAGACATCAGCTGTGCCTCCATGGGAGGATTTAAATCCTGTGTTTCACTACTCTGTCTTGTTTTGTTTGTGCTGTGCTCGAACATTACACCCGCATGTTGTCTCTCGCTGCTGAGCCAATCAACAGTCTTCCTGTGGTTTTCCTGCACTGCTGCATGCCACCTTGTTCCGGAATGTCAGAAGAGCGGCTGGCTCTTCCTTCCGTTTGAGGTGTTTAATGTGCCGTTATCCCTTTATCTTCCTGCAGACCCCCCCCCCCCCCCCACTTGCGCCAGTCTTCAGCAAACGTCTTTAATACAGCTTGTGTGACTCCTCATTCACTTAAAGAAGAAAACTCGGTTACTATGGAAACACACCCAAATTTGTTTGGATTAAGCATTGTTTTTTTTTGCTGCCATGGTCGCTCGATATCGCCCGTCCATTGCTTGATGTGAGCGTTGGCTGTGGCCATGGTTACCGCGTTAGTTGCCATTGCTCAGCGGCAACAAGTGGCTGCAGATTTGCATGTAATTGCAAACAATCGTTCGGATCTTTATTGCGTGCTGACCTTTGAGCCGCCTCTAAAAGTTTAATTATTTCTCCATCGACAGAAAGCATCTGCTCTGCTCTCAGCCCAGCCATCTGCCTCAGCCAATCCCGAGAAGCCCCCCCCCACTTGGTTTGCTTAGACATACTTGTTTTTCTGTGTTCGAGAGGCTCTGCGGAGATGTGCGTGGGCATGTGTACGTGTTAAGCCATATGGCCGTTTCCAGACAGTCTGGACATGCTACTTGGATGCCAGCCGGACTTGAAACGCTTTGTGTGGAGCACAGCTTTGGAGGATGCCCAGAAAATGTATATCAGCCTGTCAGAGCGTGTTAGAGCAGGACGAGGGCAGCAAGGCCTGCTATCGGGGGGCTGCAACACTCACGAATCTGTCAAACTAGAAAGGTGAGAGTGACAGTAATACTGTTGCCCTGCAAGTGTGGCCATTGCTATATTTTAGTTGTCAGTGGTCAGATTTGTCCTTTAATTTTCTGGCTGATGGGGGCGGGGCTTTGCTGTCAGTGCGTGACCCGATGCCTGTCTGGTGGAATTCAACGCATGGTGCAATGATCACGGCGTTTGGGTCGAACATGCCAGAACATATTTGCTTCCTTATCTGGTAAAAAGCCGCAACACCCTGAGGGGACTGTCTTAGAAATATAATAGCAATAATTGGCTAGTTGCTACTCCATCGGCCATTTATCTAATTTGTACCGGAAATGGCTTCTGAGATGGTGTTTAACCATCAGCATGTTTGAGGGACTTAAAGTCACTTCTTCCTCAGGATGACTTGATGCTGGGTCCTGACTGATGAAGCAAGTGCCGGGTCAACCCCGGGTCCGTTTAAGGTGCTCCCATAGGCCCCCTGCTGGAGTTCAGAGTCAGAGTCCCTAATTATCTTTACAGTGGCCGCATTGGTTGGTAATTAAATCATCCCACTTGACTTCTCCAGAGACGTTAATTAATCCTCGTTTGTACTTTCGCCATGGCGCTGTCTGACTTTTCCCGTTTTGTGATCTCCACCTCCATTAATAACCCTAAAGCTTCTTCTCCAGTCTGTCTTGTGCAAGAGACCTCAGACCTGGGGGACACATGCTGGGGGGCGGGAGGCTCTGAATAATTCATCCATTCCGATCGCAGCATTGTAAGTCATCCAATCCGATCGCAGTGTTGTAAATCATCCAATCCGATCGTTGCTTCTGGAGACACTCCCTCTTCGTGTGGACACAGCTGAGGCAGTAGTGGAGAGAAGGACAATGTCCAAACTACTCTCCCCCTCCCTACACACTGCCATATGACTGTCCAACACTGCCTTCACTAAACAACCGTGTCTTCTGAATGGACATTGAATTGTATATATGCAATTTGCATAACAGCCTTTCTGCACTGTAGTAACCATTACAGTATGGTGTGTGCATCAGTATTTGCTGAATATCATATTTTATTACTCTTTATTTTCTGTACATCCTTGTTTGCATTTACTTTATGTTATTCGTTGTTGCATTTATTTTTGCCTAAATTCTTCTGTCCTTTCTGTGATACTGCACACAGACATTTCTGTCTTGTGTTAAGGAACAGAACAGAAATGCCTAAAAGCGGGTTTGAAATCCCCCAAAAAGGATTCTTTTCACCCCTTGAACATTGTATGTAATAACCCATCAATGGATCCATCAAGCAATGTAAGTTTCATTGTAAGGATCTCACATAGAAAGTTACATAAAAATTAATATTTCTTCAAATTAATATCTCCTTTCTCATATGCACCATTGTATTCAGGTAAAATTTTAACTCCAAAAGAGCTCTAAAAGCTGAAATTACTAATTTGCAGAATAGTAAGGGCCTTATAATCGAAAATGAA
>JAAGVU020000076.1:2291292-2307373 GCA_011763525.2 Mormyrus iriodes | reverse complement strand
GGTAAGTCACTTCAGCTTTCATAATCACTGCTCTCCCTGGTGGATGGATAAATCATTGCAAGTACTTTACACACAGACAGTTAAGGGGTGGATCATGCCAGCCCCCTTGTTCATTACATCATCGTGGGGGATCTCATTACAGTCAAGGTCACACCCAGAACCTAGCAGGGACCAGTCATTGACCAGCCAAGGTCCCATCATGGAAACAGGGGAAAATTCATATGACTGCATCTGTAGACATGTAATGGGTCTGTTGAGACCGGGGCTCAAACCAGTGACCTTCTGAATAAAAGCACAGAGGCTTAGCTTGCTGAGCCACAGATCTCCTGCTCACGTGCATCCAACTTCTGCAGGGGTGTGGCGTGTGGCTCAGCCGGTTAGGATTCTGTGCTGGTGATCGGAAGGTTGCCCATTCAAGTCCCGTGGCAGAATGGTTTTGCTGTTGAGTTCTTGGAAAAAGACCCTTAACCTCTAATTGCTGCAGGCCTCTCACAGGTACATCTCAGCTCTCTCAGAAGTACATCAGTGTGGGTGAAAGTGTTTGCCAAAAATGGGCCCTTACTTATTGTAAACTGACGATACACCCTTAAAGGCATTATTTTAAATTCCAATCATAGGCTAAGATAGAATGCTCCCAAGGATTTATGTGGTGAGATGATCCCTTTAAGGTGAAGTTTGAATCATTCTTTAAGGTACTTCTAACTGTTCTCCTGTACGATTCCTCACACTGACTTTCCAGCTTCACTGCATTTCAGTCGTTCATCACTGTTGCCCAGAGGTTAATCTTGGATGGGAGGTATTGATTAGCATAAACACGTTTGTCAAAGAAGAGCACATTGCAGGGGGGGTGTCGTTTGTCATGTGCAGGATACCTGTAGGGTGGAGGCAAGGGGTGGAGTTTTGGCATTTGATCATAATTTAATTAAATATGTGAGGAAAGCCCAGGCGAGGGGGGAGTCGGGGTGGCTGACGGAGGGGCTGTTGTGGGGGCTGTTGGGGGGGGGGGGCTGCACCAGCGGCCTGGCCACTGAAGGGGTGTGTGGGGGAACTGTGGGAGATGAGCTCTGATATGCACAGACAACACAATACCTTATGGGGTGCGCGTTAAAATAATGTGAATTCAAGAATACCATGTCCAACTCTACCCAATTTTCCCACAGTGCAGAAATGGCGTCACTAAGTTTGCGGTGTGTTGGACCGGCATTAAGATATAATGCTTCAAAATGGATAAATGTGCAAATAAGCTTCCATCCGTCCATCTTATCCAGGTCAGGGTCACGGGGAGGGGGGGGGGAAGCCTATGGCAGGCAGTCCATGGCTGGGGCACACCCTGGATGGGATGCCATTCCATCATACCACGCATAAACATGCACAGATGGCTGTGGTCCGTTTCAATGGCTTGTATGTGGATGCCACCCGCCCTGTGTGACAAAAGCTACCCCCCCGATCATCCCCCTACATTGTATCACTCACATGAAGGTAAACCATCCGACTCCATCACTGATTCAGTTCCAACCTGCTCCAGTCTCGGCATCATTGCTACCTTCCTTGACGTTCTCACTCTCATAGTGAAAGAGCTAGCAATCTGTCCATGCTCCCCAGTCCTTTAGGTTGCTAGTCGTTCAATACATAGTTTTCATTGGTCCATGCAGGTAATTTCTTTAAAATCGTCAGGCGTGTGCTGGCACAATCATTGCCATGCAAACTGATGTACAGCAGCTGAGAGACCTGAGATTGCATTTAAAAAGAAAAAGATAAAGAAAACAGGAAGTATGACAGCTGCCATTAAGCACTTACTGTATGTCTGTTTTGGCTGTTACTCTGTTATTCTAATAGCTATCAGCAACTTCAGGGAAATTTCTGTATCAGCTAATATGCAAAAATGGGTTTAAAACAATTACAGTGCTGATAGACTTTCTTTAGTGTAGCATGCTAAGGCCCTGGGTGAGAGTTAATATGCACCTATCTGTAAAAGGTAATTCACAGAATAGTATCTGTGAGCCCCCCCCCCAACAAACAACTTGCCCACTGACTATGGATAAGTAAGAGACAGCAATTATCCTAACAGCAGGACCCTGGACTGCCAGCCGGAAGAAACCTGTGTGGTGCAGGGGGAACGAACCAGCTCCACACACACACACACACACACACGCACACATGCCAAACCTGGAGATGTGAGGTAACAGTGTGACCTGCTGAGTCACCGCGGAGAGGTATGTTATTAAGTTATTAAATCAATAAATACTTTATCAGCTGCTTTAATTTGATCTTTAAATTCTATTATCTGATAACTTGAGGAGTGTGATATCAGGCAGAGGGCAGGCTGTGCTGATGCCGTGATGCCTAACAGCAAACCCAAGGTGACACCTCTGTTGTACCTTTGAGCCACGTAGCTGTAATATAACCTGTATATGTGGTGGGTAAAGTGATCGACACTAAAGTGAGCAGAAGGACATGTCAGGAATTTCCTCTGTATATTTCTTGAGTATTCATATCCTCATTTTATGCAATTCTGTTCGTTTGGGGGGAGGGTTAAGGGGGGCTCTTTCCGGCAGCCATGGCTGGCATCGTGTTCACTGTCATATAGCAGGTGGACGCCTGGGTGCCACCACGAATCTTTCATTTTACTTATAATGAGTCATTTGCATATCAGTGACCATCGTTTGTAAACACAGACCAGATAATTGCAGAAATTGTAAAGCAGACCGTTGTTGCTGCTCTCTAATTGGATTCGTTATCGGGGTGGGAATCTGTTACCAAGAGATTCCGCTGGTGTGACAGAGTCCAGGCTGGTTGCATTGTGATATGAATTATAAAGAGGCTTGATATCCAGACCTCCCCTGCCTATTAGGTGCTGGGTGTCAGCTAGAGAGTCGGACCTTGTCCTGCCTGTGTGGCGGGCAGTTCCTTGCTCTTTAATAATTATAATTTGTCTGACATCCCACTTTTCTGCGGGTCATACATTTTCGGGGGAGGAAAAGAACCCTTAGACTTCTCAGCCCTGTCTGTCAAGTGCGGGTGGGGTTGGGGCTGTGTGTTGATGAAATTGCCTGCAATGAAATCGGTGGGTAAATGTGTGTCTCTGTTCCCCTGGTGAATATAGTCATAGGGTTAAATGAGGCGTGCTTTGAGCTCCACTGCACAGAGAAGATATACTCGATTTAACTGAATGATTATCTTCACATATTGTTGTTCCATCTGATTCCCTGCCAGGAATGATTATTTTTCATTCATTAATAAAAAATATGGTTTCTGAGCCAAAAAGTTACATTCTTGCATATAAATACACGCAAATACGCGTTTGGCTTGATGGCTTTTTTTCGGGAAAGCACACTTCTTTGCAGACGCGTGTATGTTAGGATAATCGTGTTCCTGAGATGTAAACTCTGTCTGTATCCATCCACAACCTCCCCCTACTTGTCTCCCCATATCATTCCAGCATCTAGGGATGCCAGGCAGATTCACGCCACACGACAAGCTTCCCCCAGTGCCACTCATTCCTGTTTCTGTTTAGTCCCAACTGCTAGTCTGGGGTGCGTTTCCCAAAACCATAGTTGCTAACTACATTAGCAACTTCCATAGTTGGGCCCATTCAATTGCATGGGAAACGCACCCCTGGTCTCTGAAATTTGCTGAGTCATTTGGCATAAGATGGAGCGGTTCTTGTGCTCCCGCTCAGCGGGGAGGTTAGGTGAATATGCGGCCCCGAGTCACTGCAAAATGTATCACCCTGCATAGTGTCGTCATTTTTGTTTGTTTGTTATTTTAAAATGCATGTTGCTATCTGGCTCTTGGATAGCCTCGTATCTGAATTTATGGGTTGCGTGTCAGCCAATAAGACAATAGACGCATAGTAAACGCTTGACTGCCCTTTCTCAATTTAATACAACACTGAGGGGCCAATTCTAATAACAGAATGTAATGCAGTGTAATAGGGGTGGCAATTATGCAGCTCACTGAGTAGAGGGTACTCTCTCTACATACCACTAATAACCTCTCCACTTGTAATAGCAATACTGGCAGACTGCAGAATTACTACATGGCATGAATCGTGTGCGAACAGGCAACACGATAAAGGCTGTGTGAAAGCCGTTCTCAGAAGATTAGGGAAGGAATAAAATATCTAACTGCTGCATGACAGGTGATCGATCCTGTGGCTTCTTGCATCTGTAATTTCACAGTGCATGTTTTAATGAATAACACCCGCTTCTCTCACAGGGTTGTCTTTGCTGACACAAGCCCAGAAAATTATAATCAGGGATGTCCAGTGATTGTCAGTGATTGACCCGATGTAATTTTGCGATCGTAAAAATCCTGCTTTCAACGGTATCTGGTGGCATGAATTCTGACCTTGCTTGAGATGTTGGTTTCTGAGGGTACGTTGGGAGTTGGCAGTAAGTGTTTCAAGTTTTTTTTTTTTAATCATTGTGTAAGGCCAAAACATGGTGCACTGGACTCTGGAGGTCAGTGAACTTGCGGTCAGAAAAAGATTACTTTCAAACCACTCAAACGATCATGTTCTTCAGTTTAACTGAGTGAATCTGGCACTATTAACACTGCTGGCTCTAATGGACAATCTTCTGTCCAGGAAAGACCTGCATCTGTGTGCTTCTGTTTATTTATAGACAAGATTTCTCTAATAACTATCTTGTTGACAATAACAGACCTTGGAAGTTCTACCTCTTGGCAACAATCTAAATAATGATTCAATATTTATTGTGCAAAGATGTGTACTGCGGGAATGCTAAGTCCTGCATAGTTTCCGTCTGCTGGTGCTGTCTACATGTTATTGTCAGCCGCTGTACTTATGCCCCTCCGTTTATTGTGTCCAATTTATCTGTTTGGTGGGAGGCTCTCAGGTGAGAATTTCCTCATACGATACCCGTTAGGTGGTCAGACGGGTCAATGACCGCAAAGGTGGCACGGTGAGGAACGTCAGAAGGAGCTGAAGCTTACTGATGAGCTTGTGGCTATTTAAAGGCGAGGCTGCTGCATACTTTTCACAAATGATCATTTCAGCCACTTAACCTGAGGACTTGAGAGGTGCCAGTTGCACCAGTCTCTCAATTTAAGCATTTTCTTTGTATTGGGCTTTGTCTGAGCCCTGACTGTTCCTTTGTTACACTCAGAATATTAATATTAATATCTTCTCCCCTTCAAACTTCAGGCTTCTGAAAGAAAAGCTTCTTTAAGCCAAATTAATTTTCAACTAACTAATCAATGATGGCCACCATGGTAGTTACCGGACCCAGGATTAGGGTGTGATTAGGATGCCCACTCTTCTACCATCAAGCATCAAATCTCGTTTCACCTTTCACAGGTAATGAAATTATCCCAGTGGTAGATACCTTCCTCACCATCCGCTCCTTCTCCGAATTAGGAATTTCAGACCATTTTCCATGCAGAAAGACTCAAAGACAGAAAGACTTTCATTAATGTTCTCTCCCCAAGGTATCTTCTTTATGTCCCTCCTGGAATTCTGCAATAGTGTCTATTAAACATGTAGGACTTTTAAATGAGCTCTTGGTTATTCATGAAAGGAGGGGGAGGCACTGTGCTTGGCCCACCCCTGGGGGGGACCCTGAAATGGACTGCAAGCAGTGATGAAGGACACGGCTTGACTTGGATGCGGTTCAGAGTAAAAATGTTCTTCGGTGCTCTGCTAAAGTTCGGAAATGCAAAAGGCATATATTTCAATGCCAATAGCAAATGGAGCATCTATTCAAAGCTCACGGTCTAATGTTGCAAAGCAGCTATTGTTTTCCGGTCTGTTTTATTCCATAAATGTGCAGCCGTTTTGCCATGGATGAGAGTTTACTGCTGTCTGAAAGATGTGTCTTTTTTTTTTTGGGATGCAAAAATGGTGGTTTGTTTCCATTCAGATCCCTTATCTGCATATCATGCGCTCATTGCAAACACATGCACAGACCCTGGGAAGGCCCTCCCGCGTGTCACACTGTGTCTTACAGCAATAATTCTCTTCAAGCTGGATAGTTGTGCTTTTTAGGAACCTTTTCCCGAAATGACAGCTAGAGTGTGGAAATGATCCAGGGTCTCCTCCCATCTTGGCCCAACAGGACAGCTGAAGCTCCCCATTCATCCGGAGGTGATTACCATGCAGGGTGAGTACGAGCTGCTGTATGCTGTAAATGTTATGTTATGGAAATGCGCTATGCAAATAAAATTGAATTGAACTGAATTCTCTGCTTAGGAGATGGCTGCTCCTGGTGCCCATGTAACGTGGGTGTTTTTTAGTGGGGCAAATATTACAGGGAAGGGAAACACAAAAAAGAGAGGCATAGGTTTACAAGCAGAATCAAGATTTAGGGCAGCTGTGTTCTTCCTTCAGTTGTTGCGTTCCTCTTGGTTTTCAAGGTGGTTGCATTTTATAAGCCCTTCTTCGTGTGTTTGACGGACCCCAGGAAGGGCTCCTGCTGTTTTCCTTTTGGGTTACAGGTTCACATTAATCATTCATGTAATGTGTCTCTCTGAAATATGCATGCATTCCTGCCCTTTCATCACACGCAGACTCGATGGAGACGCCGGCCGGGTCCGGCAAGCCGCGGCCGCCTCCTGCCGCCAGGAGTGGTTCCAATAGTGCTGAAGAGTTGCTAATTACTAATTAATTTCTCAAATATAAAATGGTGGAGTGGGATTGTGAGGGTTTCACACCAGCAACACGCTCCAGTCGTCTCCCCGCTCATCTCCTCTCCTTGCACATTCTTCGGTCATTTTCCTGGTTTTTGACCTGCTTGGATTTTTTAATGGTGTTTTCTCCCTTGATTCTGAGCTTGGAGCAGACATGTGCCACAGACAGGCTGACATTTCCAGAGGTGCAGGAGAAACTCTGCTGTCAGTTGTGGTCCATCTCAAGAACTATTTATCTCTGACCTTCAGTCTGCTACTAAACCTCACATGTCAGACAAACTTAGCCTTACCTGAAAGTAAAAATAACTGGTGTACATTAACTCTTTTTTAAAGAAAATAAACCATTTGTGTGTGGATTGATTTTTTGAATTTTATTGCTGCCTGGAGTTGTTCATAGCTGACACACTGTACAAGGTGATGGACTTTTATATGCACATATTGGTTTGAATCCTAATAGTTCATTAATCCGAGAGCACAGTGCTGGAAATATAGGCAGTTTAGATTCAAACCATTTCTGTTTTTATCAATAACATCTCCGTAAATTTGTTAATTCTGCGTCTTACTGAGATCATTTTAAGCAATTGCATTTCTGTAAAACCTGGTCATAGTTAAACAACCCACTGTGTTCTTCACAATTAGAATTCACTGAAGCAAAACAGCATATGAGTGTCATTAACTATTGACTTGCTCCTCTATAGCATGACCGTTTATGCTCTGATCGATGCACTGTAATAACTACCTTCATCATAGTCAGTGTCATCCATGCACAGTCGGTGTTTGACAAATCAAATGAGCCACTCTGTTTTGAGGGGGATTGACGCCATGACCCAGTGTGACAACATCATAACGGAAGAGGCCATTAAAATCTCAGTAAACACATCTCTCTCTTTAAAAATTTATTCTCTGAAGAACTTCAGGATTGTAGCTATTATGTAGACATGAAGGTCACAGCTGAGCATCGCAGGTCACACTGGGGCTTTTAGTGAATATCTTTATTGTGCAAACAGTAATACTGAAGTCTGTTATTTTGGATAAAGATGTCTGGCAAGTATATTAATGTCATTATGAAATATTTCCAGAATACAGTAGTGATTACAGATGTGCAGGTTCAAAACATGTAAAGAGGGGGGATTTACTGTGTGCTGTTAATTATTGCCTAGTTCTTGGGGAGAGAGTTAAACCGATAAGTGACTGACAGCTTGTGATAATCTTGTGCCCTGTGGGCTTCATCCGTTAAAATCCAGGAGTAATGCAAGAATGTTACGGTGTGGCCCAGTGAATCCCGTCAGCCTCGGCATCTCTCCAGCAATTTCTGTGTTACCCGTAGCTCTCACGCATCCTTGGGTCTGTCTTTCTACTGATGTGAATCAGTAAACATTTATAGACCTAACCATGTGCTTAGGCAGGGAGTAGTCACCTAAGGACCTGCAGCGGGCTGGTGGAATCCCACTATTAGGCTGAAGTCAGAGGAGGTATTTATGGGCTCCTGTTTGCCTTGAAGAGAAGGAGAACACTTCAGAACAGGGACAAGGAAGAGAAAGAATTGATTAATTGTGACGTCTCCTATGGAAGCATCCAAAGTGAGCATGCTCAGTTGTTGTCGATGTGCTCGGTTATGTAACTTGCTTGCTAAGCAGTCACCTTTCTCCTAACTTACATAACTGCAGGATCTGAGGTGTTTCAGGACTGTGCTGAAGGCAGCATATGCACATGCAGTCTTTTGTTCAGATATTTAGATATTAAATGTGAACTTCTGTGTGCTGGCAGTATTAAGGCAGAATGTCAGTTTGCTCTGGAGAAAGGCCCCAGGCAGATAAATTGCGAAACATGAAGCCGATATGTCATGAGTCTTTCAGCGGTGGATCTCTCAATGTCCCAGAAACGAGCATTTCCATAAAGGTGTGCAAATATATCACCCACCGGTTTTATATTATGTCCTGTCATAAATGATGCAGGCCAGCCCATTGTTCAGATGGGGGCAGGGGAGCAGCAGGGGATGTGTCATTTCCCACCACTGGAGGCAAGCTGTATTTTCAAGGAGGAAAACAACACACAGAGAAGCAAGGAAAAAAACATTTAAAATGCTTCTTTAAATGTGTCAAAGACCAGAGTCTCTAATTACCCATCACATCATTCAGTCCCATGTCCGCACTTGCTGGATAGGTTCTGTTTCCACAGCAACCGCTTCCCGCAATTTACGTCTCCAGACACATGCGATTAATAGGGCAGTCGCAAGGGACTCTGCACCTGACTGTGTCATGGCTGGGAAGGGCTTGTTGGCTGAACTTCGCGATGCACTTAGATAGGGGCCCCTTTTCCATGCCTGACGACTGCATGATCACCTGTAGTGCGTTGCTGCCTGCGAAATGTCACCCGAGAAGCAACTCATAGTCAGAAACGTGTAATAAAATAAGCTTTCCTTTTTAGTGCAGCCTGACACGTTGGAAAGAGGATTTAAATGGCTGTGCACTCTAAAGCCGTTCTCTGAGGTTTTGTGTGTATTTGTGGTATTTGTGCACGAATATTGTTTTCTGTTCAGCGCTCGGTGGATATGATGTATATTCTTATAGGAACAGTAAATTAATTAGGCTCAACATGACCAGGATGAACTTGGGTACCATCCACCAGCCCTCCCCCCCCATTGAGTGTCCCTGGTCATTTTCAGTAGCCAGGTGCTGTAAGAGAGGAAGGGAGTGTGCGGATGAAGGGCTGAGAATCAGCTCCTTGGGGTCTTCCTGTCCATACCTGTCCTCTGTCCCTCTTCCAAGAGGTGTAACCTGTGTGTTTGTAAATGCCTGAAAACCAAAACCCCTGATTCCCCAGGCGTTCTCTGGCTCGGGTGTCTAGTCCAGTGGGCTTGGAGATTCTCTAACGCTGAATACCAAGCAGGACAAGAACCAGCTGAGCACAGGGGGGATGAGCACTGTTGATTTTCTGAAGGGAACAGAGGTCATGAGCACTGATATCAGTTCAGTGGATGCTTCGCTGTCTCTCTGCTTATGGCAGGGAGGGGGGGTTAGGTAAGTGTCAATATTTTCTTTACAACAGACACATGATGACCGTGGCAACATCTTACACTGTACCCATGAGGTCTAATGAATCATCCATGTCATTATTCATCCAATCAAATACAGACAGGATGAGATATACATTATTTATAATTATATAAATTATATGCTGAGATGTTTACTCCTAATGGGTGTGGGGCCACAAAACACTGGCCCTTTAAATGGGGGAGGGGATAAATATGAGCATCTGCTATGTGTTGGTCCTCTATCAAAAGCTTCACCTTTCCATTAATAGAACAATGCAGGTATTTCAAATGCAGTGCTGCTCCTGTCCACATGCACGGCTGCATTTGGGCCTGTCTACTGACTGAGTTAAATGGCAAATGCAGTGCCCAGCCCTCTCTAATCCAGTATATCAGGCTCATCACAAAACAGCCTTACAGAAACAAGATTTTCTTTAATAGATCAAAAAACGTACATAGAGTTAAAAACATTAATTTCCATGTCTGATATAACAAAACTGCTTCAACTTTATCCCTTATTCATATATTGTAATAATAATCCCTTAATCTCACTTATAAAATAGTTTAATTTATACTAGGTATGTTTAACTAAGACATTTCTAAAGTGCAAAATCATGATCGCAGTGATAAATGGGAAACAAAAAGAATACATAGTTTCATGTTTTCCATTAATACTCCTAAAATGTACATTTGGAAATATAAAAGAACAGCGAATTCGAAAACAGAAAGGCGACTTGAGATAAATCATAAATAGCCAAAATGCTTTTTTCTTTTGTATTTAAGATGATGAATAAAACACCCCAATAACAATACAGAACAGTATCGTTTGAGAACAATGAATGGGAAACTGCCTTTCACAGACACACTTTAAGAAAACATGGTACAGACATAGTCTTCTGACCTGTAAAGGTGTACCAGTTATCCAATGGTCAGCTTGTTTGTATTCATGTGGCAAAACAAAAGAAAAACATAGGAACTCTGGGAGAAAGACCAGTTTTGTGTTCATGACACTGGAACTGCACTTGAAGCTTCATAATCCAGCAGTGTGTACTATTGTAACGTGGAGGCTACCACTATATTACCAAGTGTAAACATGACTGGCTCGCACACTGAGTTACACCCTTGCGCCTCCTAGTGGTCACTGCGGAGGCCACGAGGAAAAGACTGTGACAGAAAAAGAGGCTCCCAACCTGGGATCTGAGGCCCTAAAGGCCTGGTGTGTGAATGTCATAGAGAGTAAACGTTGAAAGTGCACTCAGAATACAACTCATTTTAATGCACCGTTTGAGGCTCTGAACTTTACAAATTGCAGAGAGCATGTCAAGCAGGCCTAGTCTATAGGAGAGTGCAATCAGGTATAGAGAGCTCAATACTCACATCTGCGGTCCTGATGGCGGCTCTCAGATCTCACATCTAGCGTGTTTGAGGAGGTCATTCGGCTTAAAGAGTGACCTTCTGGCCGTTTAATTTCGAAATAATCAGGCAAACTGTCTCCATGCAGTTCTTACTCTTGAAATATTATTTCTGAGTAAGAAAAATTGTTGTTGCTGGTTACAACTTTGTTTCTTTGGTCTGACAGTCCAGGTTTTTTGAATTGTTGAACCGCTGTAGCTCATTTTCAGCTGCGATAGAACACCTCAAAGTCACAATCACTGCCACTGGACGCCTAAACCAACAAACTGAGCACAGCTAGGAGATTTGTCCACATAGTCTGACAAGGCAGATCTTAAACCGGTAAATCATTAGTCACCGTTGTTGCTACCATGACTCCTGGCAAAGACTTTAGGCATCAATAAAATCCTACCTAGAAAACCTGTCCAAACACACAAATATACAAACACAAAATATACCTTCAAACTCAAACTGAAACTCAATGGCACACTTGATAAATAGCTAAGCTCAAAAAAACTCTAAATTCATCTTCCACTAAAATGGAATAAGCCTCTAGGTTATAAAGGCCACCGTGCCAAATTTGAGTCGACACCCACCATCCTGCAGAAAACGGAGTGTCATAGATGATGGTCGCATTGCTTTGAGAGAAGTCATTTGCATTTACACAATTCTTCGTTTGACAGCTACCCTTTCAGACTCATTTTCACTTTGTCTGTGCTAATTAAGCTCCAGACAGTTTCTCTAGAAGTTGCGCGATGCCTTTGTTGAGAGAGCCCTGTGTTACAATAGCTCTTCTCCACATAGTGTTGAGTTCCTAGAACCCACAAAGATTAACTCCACAAGAGTGTTGAGAAGCTAACCCGGCTGACGTGGTATCTGTGGCATCGCTTGACGTTGGATGTTAGATTTGATCGTAACACCTGTGTTCCAGACCCCTCTTCAGTCTTATGGAACAATTTCTGGAGCTCCAGCCAAGCTTGTGAGTGACATTTAGGAGCCAGCCCTACCTGGTGGGCTGAAATGAAATTGTCCAGATGATGATAATCAAAGGCTGGTGATTGAGTGAGTGGAAGGCCAGAAATAGGAACTCCTCACCTCTTACACACGCACACTGAGGTGCTGCACCTTCTCCTTGACCTGGACAAAAAAAACATTAAGCCACTAGCAAAACATCAGGCAATGGTGTGTTAGTATAAAAATCAAGCAGACCTGCTGATATACTAGGGAGGAATCAGCCTCTCACACGTCCCCTCAAATCCAAAACGATCTCAGTATAGCACCCAGAGATCATGAAAATAAAGCCGAGCAGAACGGACATGTTCCGCTGAAAGTCATCATGAACAATAGGCCTGCTGTTTGGGAAGGGCAGCCTGGACTGAATCGTGGGGGTGGAGGGGAAAAGGAGGGAAAATGAGTCTGTCGGGCTTGATTCTGGAGATTGATTTCTTCTCTGCTGCTACATAGCCAGCCACATTTTTAGTGACCTGCGTACTACAAATGTTGTGAGCTATTTTTCTGAGTTTTGTATTCGAATGGCTGTGCGCTGTCCGCAAAGAAACAAGCCTCCCACGTCATGCTATGTAGCATCAGACATTTCAGCAACACTTTAACCCAGTGAATAACCTTATGTAATGCTGCACGTCTTGTCCTCTATACAGTGACACCTTTGGTGAATTAAATGTTTAGAGGTAATTATTTCCAACTAATACAGTGTAATTTATTACGTCCTGTGCAGGCAAAGCCTAAGGCAATGTTCCCCCCATTTACATCTAAAGAGAGCAATCTTCACGAGCAGGGTCAGCAGGGCAACTGGCTACAAGCAAATGAGACTCAAAAGAATGGATTACATGATCAGAAAACAGATGCCATGAGGAGACAGGGACCCTCTGACTCAATTGGATGGTTCTTGTGCTCATTTAACAGATTTATGATGGGAAACAGTTACAAGCAGTAGCTTCAAGCGAAACCAAGCTAGCAGTGGGTACGATTAATACGCTCGATCGCTCCACATGGGACGCTTTAATGGTTAATATTGGTTTAAACCAGACAGTATTTAACAATGTACGTTAATCCTTCCAACCTTGGCATCAAAGCCTTTTTTCTTCCTCAACCATGGGGGTAGTCAACTGGTGGACTCCGGATGGTGACAAATCAGATCCTGGACGGCAAAATCTACCAAGGGTGACCCCAGGAAATTTTTATCGGGGACAATGGACCTTGGCTTTGTATTGATGGTGGATAATTTGGACCTTGATTAAAAGTAGTCCAGTGCCTCTGCTCTAGGCAGCAGCACTTTTCAAACCGAGAGCCTCAATCATTAACTGCACATCAACAACCTGGCATCTCCCTCAGCAGGTATCCCTTGGAAATGGTTGTTGCTTGCACCTGAAGAGCGAACACTGATCGGCTGGTCAGTGTCTTTCAGGAGACCTGGCTTCTCTGTGTCCATGCCACGCCACAGCGTAATCCATAGATCGTGAAGTATAGTTCTATAATCATAAAATTAAGGGACTGTGTTAAAGGCGTTTGCTTCCAAAGAAACGGAGCATCACTAAACCCAGTCTCTGAAAAGACATGAGGCACTGTGATTTGCCTCTTTATTCCTTACTACACCATGCAAGTCTCCATCATCGTAATTCAGCTGTACATACATTTTAAAATGATTAGAAGAAGCTAATGGTGCCGAGCAGCTTTCTTTGAAAAGTACAAATCTAAACGTTAGACGGTTTTTGCATCCTTCATGTGTTTTCTTCTCGTTTGAAGAGATGACATTGACAATGTCAGTTCTATCGCCGCAAAACTATTTCTCCATTCCTGCCCCCCCCCCCTTTCCTGGGAATCCTTTGCGCAGTGTCTGGGTTTGCTACTAAACAATTTAGTAGGCAATAAGACAAAAGAAGAAACTCTGCACAAAAACAGATGGGTGGGCAATGTGTGGGACAAATCTGCTGGGAATCAACTTGAATGATCAGTCAAAACTGGCTCCGCTACTTTCTTTATGGTTCCTCATCTGCTTCAGCAGATAACTACCCCTCCTGAAGAAGGCACTGCGGATGTTTCAGAATGTCCCTCCCGTGACAGACGTGCCGGTTTTGACTGATTTCGAATGACAGAGATTTTCCTCGTACAGTAAGCATAGCTACAAGTCAGTGTTCTGCTCTGTTGATAATGTGTAGACAGTTACAGAAAAGAGGTCAAGTTGGGGACCTTTGTTTGAATAATCACCACATCCTACTCTCTTCTTAGAGGAAAGCGTACGAGTGTTGGTCATGTGAGGGTACACTTTCCTGGTACCTCGAAGGGCATGACAGGTATTCTTAGTGGGAGCCACCAGGATCTGACAGCTTGTTTGCAGGTAGCACTTCCTGGTCGAGTATGGGAATGCCAGTTACTCAGCTGGTAAGTTCCAAAGGAATTTTGATGACTAATGAACTGCTAGGCATCACTCTACCACAGTCTTTGTAAGAAAGTCGTGTTACGCAAGAGTGATTTTTCTTGTTTGTGTCCCCTCCCTTTCCTGCCAGTTCTCTCCTCCTCATCACTTCCTGGTTTGGAAGGAACCTGCATCCCAGTCCTCCTGGGCGCCGCCTGCTAGAGGTAGAGGTAACCCACCCAGTAAACGACATTGAAGAGCAGGAAGGACGTGGGGAAGAAGACGCGTGAGTAGGCGTCCAGTTCCAGGATGTCTATGTGCACCCGGCCTCTCCGCCACGCTCCACCCTTACACTCCTCATAACAGCAGAAGAAGCTCTGGCAGTCCTTGCCATCCAGGCATTCATAGAGGCAGGCCTCCTCAAACTCCTGCCAGTACATGGCGTTGTTCAGCGCGATGACCGTGGGGGACGGTGCCACATCCAGCACCGAGTAGTTCTGGAGGGTAGAAGTTACAAGCAAGAGTCAAACTGAAAGTCACTTAAGACAGAAGATAGTTGACAAGCTATTTGAGGTAAAACATACCATATTCTTTATGATTAATTCCCAGCAGTAAACCTTATTCACTTTTGTACCAACTTACTGTGATAATCTACATTCTGTACAGATATGCTGTCTGATAAAATTCAAGCTGGGGTTTAAGGCAACGGACCACACAGTGAATATGAAGCTAACATGAAGTCAGGTCAGTCCACACTATGCCTCGATTTCCACAGGCCCAGTTTGAGCACAGGATGAACATAGCCTGACACCCTGAAATGTGGGAGTCGGGTGGTGCGTGAACCTTAACAGCGCCCTAGCGAGTCTCCCTTGCTCTCAGCATCTCCCGTTTTTCACTCTGGTCTTCACCATAGCAGCAATAATCCATAACCGTCTGCATGGCTTTTAACTGATGGAGCACCCGAGGAATGAGGTGCTCCCCTTCCTCATCTGCATTCTGAGCTAAATAAATCTGCGCTTCCCAGGAAAAGGTGTTTCATATCCTTCATCCCAAGGGTCTGCAGTGACAGTGCTGTAAGCGTCTCAGGTACAGTGCAGGTTTATTTATACCTGAACTGCTTAGCTATTATTCACCCGAGGCATGACTGCGGGTGGGCAGGGGCTGGGCAATGCCCACCCAAACAGATCGTCTGCTTACCCAATAGTAATCATTAAATGAATACCTTTCACCATCGCCACCCCCAACCGCAGGGCTGTCCGCTCTCACGCATCTGGCGTGACACTCATTCTCAGGCTCAGGCAAGAAATCTTACGGCAAATCTATATTAATCCATTATAAACCCTAAATTAGCTACGACAAAAGCGATGGGGTAGTTTGCAAACCCTACAGATTATTTACTAGGTAATGAAGCTGATACACACACGTAAATACGTGTGCATGTGTGTGCAGACTGTTCCGGAATTGAAAATCTCACTCCAGTTAGCTGACAAAAGTTGGCGACCCTGCATCCTCACACCCAAACATACCCAAATGCCCAGATACACCAAGATGGTAACACTGCTATTACACTATGTAACACAAATTTTGTTCCTGGACAATACATGTTATTTCTTAATTGCTTATGTTGTAAAAGTATA
>JAAGVU020000076.1:2268116-2291192 GCA_011763525.2 Mormyrus iriodes | reverse complement strand
GGCATAACGGGTTAGGAAAACACACTTTGTACCCAGGAACAAAATAAAAATAAAAATTTGTTACATAGTGTTATTCATCGTTATTCACCAGATAAGTAGCAGAAAGACATTGTTTTTCCTCCAGCATCTTTTAGGTAAATGATTAAGTAGCTGCATTTCATTTGAGCTGTTTAAATAGAGCAGGTTAGCATCTAGAAGCTAAACCTGAAAGCTTGTTTCTGTCCCATATTGACTTTGCGGTAACTTGGGAGAACAGCAAGCTGGGAAATAAAAATGAAGCAAAGCTTTAAGTGTGACGGTGATTTATTCATGCCGGGTACTTGAACTCTCCTTTGACAGGGCGAGAGGACTGTGTCTGTGGAAAAGGCACTAAGAACATGTGCCGCCATTTCAGTCTCTTGTCATTTGTGTGTCACGTTTTTCCTTAGCTTCCCTGCTGAAAAAATGACCAGCAGACCAGCACCAAAACACAGCATATGCTGATACTTGGTAATGACGGGTTACTGGTTACGGCCGCTTGTCTAAGCTCCCCTTTATCCTGGACTTACATTCATTCACTTAAGCTGTGGTTAAAAGTGTAAAAGCCCCAATCATTCCGAGTGCACGTAAATAAACTGTGAATTTGGGACATCCATTCTGAACTCACTCGTCAGGGGAAATGAAGTATTTTCAATTCTCTCTGGGTGAAAACAAGTCCAGTGACAGATTTTCATAACTTCAGTGGGAACTGGTTTTGAAAAGTCTTATGAGCGTCAGTTTCCCCGTGAATAAACAAGCAATCTGACTTGCTCTATCTTATGTCTTAATTCTATCTGCACCAGGAGAGAATTACGCACTGAAATGGGTTTACAAACACTCTACATGGCATGTCTTGGTAGATCTGGGCTCTGTGCATTAATTGTATATCATCTATGCAGATGCTGCTCAATTTACAATAGGATTATGTGCTAACATGTCCTAATAAAATTGAAAGTTGAAAGTTGAAAATATTGTAATTTGTATAAGAATATGATATGCTGTGACACACTTGGGCATTTAGTAGACAGAATGGGCTTGGGAAACTTTGGTTAAAGCACAAAAAAACACAAAGTACAATACATTGTTAAACACTGTACACTTGCGTTTGCTGATCCTGAGACTGGAAGCACGGCTGGGTGGATGCCGACATCGCCCGGATCAACAGAAAGCACCATATGCCATACCGCTAGCCTGGGATCAGGTCAAAACTCAATATACTGTGTGATGACTGCTGAACGTGCGTCGCTAATCGTAATATCATAAAGTGGAAATATTGAAAGTTGAAGTGTTGCAAAGCGAGAGGCTTTATTGAGGTTATCCTGGCATCCCATCCGGGATGTGGCCCTGCCATTCGCCCTGTGCTACGCGGATGGGCCCCCAAACCCCATGTTGAGGGAAAACAGATAGATGAATGGATTTCCTGAGGTTGTGATTTACTTCAGTGTATGAGATTTATAGAAGCTTCTGCTAATGTGTTACTGGCAGCTGTGGTGAGATGTGAGGCACAGGGAGCCATGCGTGGGCCATGGAGGATTGGGATGTCATAACAAGGCGATGGCCTCTCACCGCTCTCTTGGTCCTGATGCAGGTCGGTTTGCGTGCGCTGTAGGAGTAGTAATTGAGGGTGGCATACTCCATCAGGGCAGCAAACACGAACAAGAAGCACACAGTCACAAAGAGGTCCATGGCAGTGACGTAGGAGACCCTGGGCAGCGAGGTCCTGGCCACCGTGCTGAGTGTGGTCATGGTCAGCACAGTCGTTATTCCTGGAGAGACAGGCAGCAGACAGTCACGTGACAACAGTCATGTTGTGATTCATTATTAATGACTGGTTAATGATAGTGAGAGTAGCAAAGTTTTTAAGTGTCAGACTGAACTAGAGCTGGACTGAAGTGGATGCTGAATGTGAAGAGCAAGAGCAACAGCTCTCTGGAGTCATGTGACTGTGTGTGGTCGAGGGGGGGCCAAACGAGGGCGGCCGTCTCTGGCAGCATCATGCACAAGGGCTGAGACGAGAGTGAAAAGGCGAAAAACCCAAACTGTCTCTGGGTCCTGCAAACATGCTTCAGGCAGAGGAAAGGCGTGTTCGCAGAGCGAGGCTGCTGGAAGCTTCTCATAAATCTGAAGAACAGGACGGCGCCTGGTCTACATCCACAGCTCAGCGCTGCCATTCTTCCCCTCTGTCTTATTCCAGATGAAATTCGTCTCACTCATGATCTATGTTGCCTCATGTCTGGTGTGATGGGGGGCAGGGTTTTAAAAAAAATAAAAGAAAAAAACCTGTGAGCCGAACACCACCGCTGAACGCAGACACGCAAGCGCCTCTGAGGCTGGGGGAGGACATGGGACTGTTTTAGTGGTTTCCATGGAAACAAGCGGGGTGCATCTATTTTAGGAGGGAATCGCACACCCAATTCTTTTTCCTCAGACTGTTGGCCACGGTGATTGGCTTTACCTGTCTGTCTGTCTTTGGCTGACAGAACGAGACACACACGCACAAAAAGAACAAACAACTTGTATTTCTGCGAGAAAACTGGATGCACAAAACAAAGACAAACATTCCTACAGGAAAGAGTGGGAATCACAAGTGAATGTCGCCCCAGGCAGGACTGGCAGAAAAAGGGACAGTTTCTGATGGGCGCCATATTGGAAAAACACAACGACGGCCATCATTCAGGACACCTCATTTCCTGTCTGCCTCATTGACCTGCCACCACGGAGCTTGCAGTGAGAGCGGGAGGTGCCATCCACCCATCACACTCCCACTGGTGTTCGTTAGCGTCTCTGGGGGCCCTGCTGGTATGCTAATTTCTCCTGGAAAGAGCCGGTGGGGCTGTCAGCGAGTCTGGACGCCGCGCCGAGGGCCGGGGGACGTGACAGCCCGCCAATCCTCAGCCACCGCTGCTGACATTTCTCCCTCCGTCTGGGCGAGCTTCAGCTTATCTCTCCTCCTCTGCTTTGGATTAAGAATGGTGTCTGAGCGCAAAAATCCGGTTTTTCTTTTTTTGGAGTCATAATGACTTCCCTTGTTAAGGTATTTAATGGCATTTTCCTCCCCTTCATCCAGACGCATCTCTCTGACACAACAAGCCTGCTGGCTCTGTGACTGTAAATCCATTGGCAGTCACCAAGAAAAAAAAGGTAAAGCAGAATTCTTCACAACGAAAATCTCGAGGGAAACATGGGCTGTGTTGCTGGGCTTCAACTGAACATCCTAACACAGAAAACTGCTCCTCAGTAAACCTGCTTCACGCTGGCGTCCTAGTGGCATCTCCCTAGAGCTTCTGGCTTTACTCTATAGTTTAATACCATTGTTAAGTGCAAAACCGATGAGAAAATAAGCACTGCTTTGAAACTTAAAACAGAGAAAACACATCTTCAGCCTGGGACTATAAGGAATGGCATGTGGCTGACAAGGAAGACAAATAGGTAACTGTCCCGTAGCCCTCAGCTTATCCCTAGTTACAGTCACACTGATATTGTATCCGGAACAAAACCAAACAAATATTTTTGCAAAACGAATGACTGCTCCCACTTTTCTGGACTGAAACTTTCTTCTTTTGAAGTTTGAGTGTGATTTTAAGCTTTTAAGCTTGAAAACTAGCAACCAGCTGGCTTTTGTTAACGGCTAATAGATATTGTTTTTTACTTCCTGGAATAATAATAATAAAATAAGAAATAAAAGTATATTAGAATTCTTATTCGGGACTAGATACATTTTTAAGTAAGTGTAATACTGCCACATTTTTCCTATATTCAGGTCAAATTTGCTCTGTAATGTTTGGCAGGAGCTGATAGGCTGATCTGGGTTGCCGCTGTGCATGGTTGATCAGATTTTGATTGGCTGATGAGCTGCGTGCTGAATTGACTGGCAAACAAATGGGGAGACAGAAGCAGGAATCCTACACCTACACACACAGGACACGATAACTCATAAGATGGGGGGGGGTAAAAGAAACCAAAACAAAAGAGAGCAATTACCTTCACTGACGTTCTTCTGGACAAGCAGAGGTGATGAGATTTTATAAAAGCACCGTGAAAACATAAAAAACAAGGTAAGTGGAAATGGGAAACAGGCTTGCTGACTGACAACCACCATTACAGGCCGAAGTGAAGCGGGGAGAGAGACGGGCAACATTCATCATCAGTGAGGAAAGCTGATGCAAAAGCGGGGGCTCTGTGGACAAGTACGCCTTTCACACATTTATTATGGCCAAATTTGTATAAATAAGGTTATTTTAGACATCCCTTATATGCCTGTTTCTGTTTTTTGTTATTTGACGTAAAAAGTACGGCTCCCCCTCCCAGGCAGGTATACCTAGAGCGGTTCGGGCTGGGGTGGCGTCCTTTTTGATCCAGAAGGAGACCCAGGACAGCACCACCGTGAGTATGCAGGGGATGTAGGTCTGGATGGTGAAGTAGCCCATTCGCCTGCTCAGGTCAAAGTACACAGTCATCACCACGTAGTCCCCTGCAGAGGGTGGACAGACGCAGCATCCTGTCAGAGGCGGCTCAAGCAGGGAAGTGGCCAGTCTGCTGTCAGTCACTTCCTGGTTTAACCAGTGGGACTTAAGAAAAGTCCTAGATTTATTTGAAAATGCAGAAAATCATCAAAATTAATAAACATGCGGTGAGGTGAATAACTTTTTTTTTTGTGGTGCTTAATATTTATTCTTGAAAATTGTATTCTTTGGTTAATCTCTGAATAGGTTCTTAATTAAAAACTAATACAAAACTCTTTTACACAGACAACAGCTTCTACAATATAGAACATATTGTGCAAATATTTGAGACACATTAAACTGTTTTGGAAATAGCAAAGCTATTATAAATGGCATAACCGTATAGAGATAATAAAATCACTGTGGAAACATGATAAGCCTACAAATGGTGCCTTTTCAGTCCAAACTATGGGCAAACAAAAACATTTTCAGCCATCACTTAAGATACCAAGAAGAAACGGAATCTGAGCTACAGAATACCCTACGGGAAAACTAATCCTCCTCAGATAAACTGATTTCAGACACCTGCTTATCAACATATGTACTCCCCAGACATCAGGAAAAAAGGCTGTGGTGCCACAAATTGTAGAGTTACCAGGTGTTAAGTATGTGCATCATAATTTAATTTTGATATGTCTTTTTTGTGTAATCCTGTAGTCCTCAGACGCGATCATCTGTCAACCACATAAACATCAACTGTCAAAGGCACGCTGTGACTCCCCTAAATGAAGCCATTTACTCCACAGAGGTTTACAAACACACAGTGATTCGTCTGACAGGAGGAGACCCGCTTATTTAGCCACCGGCTGCCAGAATCTGCCACCCTGCTGAGGCAGCAGCAAGGCGTGCTACCACATTGCACTCCAGTCGTGATGAAATGGACTTGCTTCACTGCAAGAATAGCAGGAATTATTCCTTGTCGTATGGCTCAGATTACAAGCCCTGCATCCGATGGCAAAGCCATGAAGAGGATTTAACGACCTACAGCACGGTCGAGTCAGTTTGAGAAGAGGAACTTCCCTAAGGTTTGACCTTGGAACTGGGGTCTTCAGGAGAAAACACTGAGGAAACCGATGAACTCAAACTTTTCATGACTTTCGGCAAGGACGTTACTTATAGTCTGTCCCATATTTGCATTTATATATTATTTTATTTTTATTCAAGTCCTTTGTGACTGCAGAAGGGAAGACTTTCAGCTGACATTTAGCAGGAAACAATATTTATACTTCACTCATTTCCTCAGGCTGTTACTGGTGTCATAGAAGATGATCAGAAGAGGGCAGAACAGAGTCTGGCGACTGGCAATGAAAAACAAAAACTCATCTGGGAGTGATGTCAGCTCTTCATGGGCAGGGGAACAGACCCATGGGTCGGCCTCATACTGGTGCAGTATGGAATCTTTTCCCCTTACTGGTGTACCCAAGGGTCTTCCTACTGGTGAACTGGAAGCACCTCCTACATTACATGGGAACATACTGATGGCTTCCCACTGACCTACTGGGAAGTGTAGGGATTCCTGTTGATAAATTGGAGAGGTTTCCCACTGGTGTGCTGACAGGACTTCCTACTGTGGCAAAGGCAGAGATAGGAGTTGCTTTCTGTCACCTGATCTGCCCACACCTCACTCCATAGCATGGCATGCCTCTGCTCCCAGACACACTGGTCTGTAAGCCAGTGGCACTGCACTCCATTTCAGCCACTTATCTTTTAAGATGGATATGTGCCGATTCTCCACACACGAAAAGCAATGGCCATCTTTTTTCTGAAACACGGTTTAGAGATTAATTATTCACATATTAACATAACTCTCATCCATCTTCCAATTGCTTTTCATGGACAGGGTAACAAGCATTCACATCACATAAAAAAGTAAATAATAGCACATCTTTTTAAGTGTAATATATAGTAATATTACATTCATCCACCTAACATGTGCCCCAGCTCTGTCCCTTGTGCTGCCTGGGATGGGCCCCGGGCCCTGGGCACCATGTCCAAAATGATTGGTTGGAAGGTGGACAGATATATTGCTTTATATAGTAATATATCATATTCACCAAGGTATATTAGAATATTTTATTTCACTTTTCCTGATATTTGAAGCCTGTAACACATGAGCTTATAAACGCACCTATCTGCCTTGTGACCTTTCGACCTGGGACCACACTATAATTCCAGCACAGAAAATGTCAGCTGGTCCCATGGTTTCTGGCCTAAGTGACATTTACATGGTTTTTAAAGAGCACCTGTAATCGTGACAACAACGATCAGTCTGGCATAGCTAATGCCATAATTAATGTCTTAACGATGATGTCGATGAAAACACTGCATGTTACTATGGTGACGTTGTCGTCTTACCTGCTGATGTCTTCACGATGTCAGTTGTGTTCCGCAAGCCCATGAAGTCAAACTGGTATAGCCTCCAGGATTTCTGGTCCGCTGCCTCCACGGAATTCTTTCTCCATTTGTAAATCATCTCATCTCGTGGGTATCCGTCTGTAATTAGAATGTGTGACCAGGATGACTCCAGGTGGGACCCCCCCAGCCTCCCCCAGCCCCGTCATTGCAAAGGCAACATCTGTCTGCTGCTGTGGGCCAGCGGATGAAATCTCATTGTCAATGCATTGGATTAGAATTTGTAACATAATATCAGGAACCCTACAATTGTTTTATCGACAAAACAAAACCATTATTAGCGATGATGGGCAATACAAATTCAACAAAGAGGCTAACATTGTCAGGGGGATGTTTTAATAAACAATAGTTGTTTACAAGCCACTGTGATTAAATGAATACCTTTAAGATTTTACTGTATGTTTTTTTTGATAAATGTGCTGTGAGCACTGTTCTGGAAGGTAACTGAGCATCTGCACTACAAGCTGAAAATGAGAGTTTACATATATAAACACGCACTAACACACTATTATATACCGTCTGTCCCTGGTCGCCATACTTTAACCATTATAAAATTCGTGTTCTTGTTTTTCCCCATGGAAAGGAATTTGATGGCAGGGGGAGGAACACGATCCATCAACATGATCATGATGGATAGTTCAATGGAGAGAATAATGTACTGTATAGACTGGTGCTGCTTTCTCAGTCTGGGCAAATGAGAGTGGCACGGGCAGCGTGCTGGGTCACCGCTGAACGGGCCGGCTGAGAGTCTGCCTTGCCAAGGTCAGCAAACACACTGGCCAGGTCTGGCACTCGTGGTCACTCGAGGGGCTGACGAAATACTCGCAGATTTTCACCTTCATTGGTCTGCCTGCTCAGCGGCCCATGTTTACTTATCCCTGCCTGATGAATGGGCTATCAAATGGGAAGACGGCGATATCTTATTATGCACGACCATAAGCTGGTAATGACAGGAACAGCACTGCTTATGAAAACTGAGCCTCACAGACACACACTCAGCTTGTGTGCACAATATTCAAGTTTTGGAATATAAACACATTATTTCCATCTCCTGGATACTAGCCAGGGTGCGGTACACATGACTGATAATGGTGTGGTGTGGCACAACTCATTTATATTAAACCGGGTTCAGATTCTTGGAATTAATTACATGTGACTCACAATAATTGCTTAATTAAAAGTTGCTATTCCCAGAGACAAGCTGGTGAAATGAAGGTAAAAATTATGACTTTAGGGTAAGAAACCAAGTTGTGAAAAACAATTCTGCCCTCACGCCCCCTTCCCAGAACGTCACCCCTTTGCATGATGAATGTCACTGATCGGCTGAAATTAGCCCTGTGGGGGACAAACATACATCGTGCTTTGAAGGAGCAAATTAGCTGTAAACACAGTGCCGCACTTTAGAGACGCTCCCTTCCTGAAGGCACGCAGATATGTTTGGTTGTATTGTGCTCAACATCTGATCTTCCTGCACAATGAGGCACTTCAGCCAAACTCCCATTTCCATTTCAAATGTGAGACTCACTCCTCCCCATCTGCCTGAGCGCTCTTTACTCATTTCTTTTATTTGTCCGGATTCTGAGTGATTTATGTAAAGTAGCATTTTAAAAAGTATAACCTATGCACCTTGTATTTCATGTTCTGGTATCTCCTGCCTGGATCTTCAACCAGAAAATCCTGTAGTATCATCATCATCTTCATGATCATGACTTCATCGTAATCATATTTCCTGATGTCCCAAGTCCCAGCAGAAAATTCCCTTTTATTTGCGTGTGTTTTGCTTAGCTGACACCTTTGCATCTTATCCATATAGTTCTATGGCTACAGTATGAATATATGGGAGAGATTAATCACAGGATTATGTCCCAGCATGGGGCTCCACTCAGCGACCATTGGGTCATGGGATGACCTCCTATACCACTTCAGACACTTGTGGTCACCCTTCTTGGACCCTACAGCCAAAATTCATACCCTTGCCTAAAAGAGGCTTCTTTCAAACTGTGCTGACTGTGATGACAGGACAACAAATGACTAAATTCAGATTTGTGTGCATAGCACTGCTATACTGCTCACTTCCAGTTATTCTGCATATGATAAGGTAAACAAACGTGGCTATTTCTCATGATAAAAGGGTAAAAAAACTCGTCTCAAAGAGCACAGTGAAAGCAATCTCACGAATTCTGCTTGTGCTCCGAATTCCTAAAGTTAAATCACAAGTATGCCTGTTAAAGACAGCATTGAAGATTTGTTTAATCTCCGTTTGGAAATTAATAATGATCAGACATGTCAGGTTTTGCAGTTTAATTGTATTCAACACTGTCTGAATGGAGTCATTTTACCAAGAGGGTTATATAAAAACAGAAGAGCTGTTACCTCTGTATACAGCATTGGCAGTGAAGTAGCAGCCTGACTTTATCAGAAGATTCCACAGGGGTATTTCTGTTGTACCTTAGGTTGCATATTAACATTGCTCCATTTTCTGCATGCTGCAAAAAGTAGCCAAGATGGCTGGGTACAATCTGATAGACCTCTACTCTTTCAGGTCAGCAGGACTCCAGCAAACACTGGAAATAGCCTTTTTCAAGGTACACTGGGGTGTCACGCAAATATTAGTCTAGCAAACAGGATTTAGTAAATAGTTCCCAAGGGAAATGAAAGACAGATAACTTAATGTGAGCTCATCCATGTGCTTTTGGAATGTGCATTTTCTCTGTGTTGCAAGAGGCTTCAGTACAAACGCATAGATGTTACTTTAATTGGAATCTCTAAATCACATGCAGTGTGTGAGTGTGTGTGCCCTGTGCTTTTGCCCTATGCTGCCTGGGATAGCATCCAACCCCCCCCTCCCCACCCCACAGTGACCAGATTGGAGTGGCGCACCAAACAGGTGGAGACAGGTTGCAGTTTACATGGCACTGTGAGGTCAGGCCAGCACTGCTACATGGCACAATTTAGAATTTTGAATGTTAAGCCACCTGTCTCATATTCTGATGTCTACACCAGTGACATGCACAGTTTTTTGATGGGTGGGTGCTTGACTAGGGGGCGTGGCCATACGGTTCATTTTACCCATGGGGGGGGGCAGATTATTGAAAATGAGCTGTAGGAACAGGGGCTTCTGCAGTCTCTGAGAGCTGATCATTTACTTTTTTAGGGCACAGATCTTTTGGCTGGGAACAGTGACAGAAAAGACACCGTCCAGGAACAGACTCGCACGGACGATGAACCCAACGGCTGTTGTTTGTCTGGAACATTTCACAAAACTACAAACCAACGAAAAGTTCAAGAGTCATGAAAACATAAAAGCAGAAAAAGCTGCTCATATCTATGGCCTGGAAAAATTATGACAGGCTGTCATCTGACTGTAATATACAGCTGCATTTATATTTCCAAAATCTATTGAAATTTGACATGTAAAAAACGGATATTAACTTCTGACAGACGTTTCATTGCTGAACTACAAAGGAATGACGGCAAAGGAACATTAAATCATCATCTGCACGGGCATTCAGAGAAGCACTGTTCAATTCTGTAACCTCAGGTTCGGGTTTTATGAAATTATTTCCATTGGTACCTTGCTAATGAAATGAAATGAGCCCTATCATATGAAGAACTGGCAAACTAGTTAGAAAATGAAAAGCATTTTATCTTCATAATGCACCTTTGCCTTGGGTCACTGGCAACGTGAGACGGACAAGCCCGGAAAACAGAGTGCAGCATGTGCGTGATGGGCCAATACACTGCGGCGGCATGACAGGGGAACAATAACAATGCCATATATCCAGGTGGCACCATACTGCCGGCAGGCTCCGCCCCTTTATGTAATAACCAATCACCGGATCTGTTTCCTGAGCTCTGCCTCTTTGCACTTGGCTTGTTTTACCAGATGTGAAGGCTATAGTAATATGACCAAGACACAGATCTTTCAGAAGACCACCCTGTTACTTTGGGGGAATTATGGATTTTGGAAACCTTGATAGGGTCGGGTTAAATCAACACAATGTAACACAAAATGTGCAACATATCTCATTGATGCTTAGGGAAGCAGGTAAACTGTCAGAGACCTTTAGACCAACCATGTCCTTTGGCAGGGAAGTGATTTTCCCACTTCCTTCTGAAGGCGGGTACAGTCATCACTCACTAAAGGCTTCATCTCACAAAACCTGAGACAGTTAATCTGCAGCGTCAAATCCTCTAGTTTGTACAATGTAGCCTTGTTTGTTGCAAGATTACTGTGATGCTGCTGATCAAGAACCTGAAGGTTTTCAAAGGGAACATTTGTCCAAAGTGTTTTGGTAGCATGTGTTACAGGGCAATTCCTGAAAGAGTTCCCAAACCTTCATAAATCACTGCTCTGTTATGCCATCAGACTATCCTCACGTTGCCAGATGTGGTGGCAGCATAACAAGCCAAATCACTGGAAATATATTATGCACAGAAGCCTCTTTGTTCACAACATTTGGCGACCTGTCCTGTGTGCTGTGCTGACAAAGCCTGCTTCTCCCATCACCTACCACGGGCCAAGCTTCTTCAGCTGTTAATTGAATCCCATTTCTGCAGCAGAGTCCTAGATCAAGGATGTTCCCTCTTCAACATAGAACATCGTTTATTTCAGTTTTGCCTTATTTTTACAGTTGAAAACCTGTTTCATGTTGAATTCTTCTTCATAATTTTGCCCTGTCAGAGAGTGATCTGAGAGACTGGCACAATCGTGGCCCAAATATCCCACAAAAACACAGGAATAATCCATAGAGACACAGAAACGATCCGTCGTACTCACAGCCCAGCTCTGCACGGGGCAGGATGGCAGCCTCACTCACACACCTGCAGAGAGGACACGAAAAGCTGTTTCCTGTTAAAATGGATATAAGGAAACTGATTCTGAGTTTTTAGAGACCGGACTGGTGCACGTAACACCAACACTGTATATCCATTAAGTGCCACACTGCAATACATTCCACAAAAGACAAATACCCAGCATGCAATGCACATGGCCAGTGCAGTAATCAGGGGTCTGTACACCCGCCCGTGTGTCCGTTATGGCCCAGTCCTCTTCATTATCATCCGACCTTCCAGACTTTTGATCCAGAACAACTAGACACTTCTGCTATGTAATTATCCTGCACATAAGGTCAGGAGGCCCTGTGAGAGGCAACTGGGCAGCATGGCAAGAGCAAATGAAGGTAAGGCAGGGAAGGGGCCAAGAAGCAACAGGGTCACCATAGAGACAGAATGAAATCAGCACCTTGCTGAGGGAACAGAACCTGAAACCTGCCGTCTTGGTTTATAATCCCTGTTTTCCTTCACCGGGAGATACAGCCAGCACAGGGATACTAGAATTAGCTCGGTTGTGTGGATTGTGTAGCGCTGTACATGACATTTCCTCTGGGAATGAGACTGCAGATGGGCCTTTAATGGCCGGCATGAGGCACACACACACATACACACACACACACACACACGTAACAACTCCCATAGCTCAGTTTAAAAGCAAACACAGAAACAGAAATCCTGGAAGTTCATCTTTTCCACGGACAGCTTGTTTAAACTTTATGGCTACAGGGTCTGGCCTGTTTATGCCTGTTTATACTTGTTTACTTCATTGCATTTCTACAGCAGAGTTACACACGGTGCACAAAGACAGACTGAGAAGCACACCAGGACCAAGACCTTTTCTTTAGAGAAGACCGTGGGTATCAGGCAGCCCGAAAACCGTAAGTAACAAAGCAATTTGCACACTTATAAAAATTCGGCTGTCACAGCACCTTCAGCAGCATAGAAATAACCCAGTGTCTCTCACCCTGTGCAAGATGCTCATCTTCCTATTTACTTTTTGTAGCATAAAGAAATGGCAGAACAGCATTTTTAAGGCCCATAACTGGTTTAGTCAGGTCAGTAACTGTAACTGAGCCATGTTATGTGACCTGAGGAACATCCTCTTGGGGGTGGCGCACTGAGCCATCACAGGGGTGTCGTGACCCCATCAGACCCTCTCCTCCAGTCCAGAATGCCGGGTATACACTACTTCGGATCCTTTCCTTCTTCTCCTTTCACATGTTCACCCTCATTAGACAAAGAGTCAGCAGCAGGATGCCATAGCATTCCATCCGGTCACTTGTGATGAGCCCTTGGGGGCTTTTCGTCACTCTGAAAAGACCTTTGAAAGGATGCGGGGGGGAAGTGGCCTGAGGATGGTGGCTGTATTATTATTACAAAGATGGATGGAACCCCCCATCCTTGTCTACGGCGGTAGAGCATGTTAAACATGGTTTTGAATGACTCGTTATTCCTTGATCATCTCTTGTCTCACAGTGATCCTGCGATTTTAGAATCACAGCTGGGCTGCACCTCTGCTACATTGAATGATGTTTCCTCACAGTTGATCACAATGAGGGCCAACAAGACATGGCTGCTGGCTGATAATTGCTCTTACAGGGGGCGGGACTGTCTCCCCAGTGCAGATCTTAAGCTTTAAAAAGGTGAGCAGGCAATAAGAGAATCATTTACCTCTGCATGTGCTCTCTGCATCTCTGCATCTACAGCTCTTGTTCCTCAAGGGGTATTTGCCTGCACTCGTGTCTAATAGCCTGGGGCTATTCTCCTGGTCAGTCAGCTCTTTACGCTGGTGTGCCTGGCCCAATGCTGGCTTATATAACCTCACTGGTCAAAACTACACTTGAGCCATCACAATCTAAAACTATCAACTAATCTCTCTGATTCCTGCCTATTGAATGTACTGCCCTAAGTCAAGTTTCTGACTTTCTCATACAGAACAAGCTCCTAGACCCTCAAATCTGGTTTCAGGGCTGGACACAGGACTTCTCTCCTAACACTTTGAAAGCGGCATCTCAGCCATCGGTCCTGATCCTTACACCTTCTCACAGCCATCAGCAGTGAATCACCAGATACTCTTGACTACCCTGAACTTGGCATTATGGCCACTTCTCAGGTATTAACTTACCTACCAGGAAGATCATTCAAAGCATCTGGGTGCAACTTCAGCTGACTTGTCCCAGGTTCGGTCTTTGGACTCTGGTTATCTCTAGTTATCTCTCTGTCTAATGATCTAGTTATGGCTTCACTTCTGCTTCTGTTTCACTTATACTACATCTGTACCCAGCTGTGCCTGACCTACCCCCTGACAAAGGTTTCTGCTCATATCTACACATACCTTCACATTACTGCCTGGGTGAATATGAATCTCAAGACACATCTGTTCAGGGACACCAGTGATAGCTGAATCCAGAGCCCATAGCAGGCCACTTGCGCTCACTGAGTGCTCCTAGTATTGAGTAGTCTTATTGCCTTGCTATACTTTAAGGTCTCATAGCTTTCTGTAGAGCCCGCACTGAAATGGGCATTCGTTGGAACTGTTCTATCTGGTTCAGTTGTATGACACAGCATAATCAACTGCTAAATGAGCCCTTGTGGAGAAAGTAGGTTCTGTATATTGTGAGGTTCCCATTCCCTTGAGTAGATATTTTGCCTTGGCAGTGGCTCTAAGCATGGCCTTTTCTGAGGGCTTTCAGCATGCAGCCCTGAAAGTTATCCACATCACTAAGAACTTCATAGCTGCTCTGTGCCAGGGCCTACAGCAGATGATACCAGTGCTGTTCTCCAGCCTCCAGGTCATACCCAACTATTCCAGTATGTCCAAAAACCCCTGGTCCATCCCATTGTGATGGTGCCACCTCAATGATTACTGGCTGAGGTTGCCCAGTGCAATGGCTCCCCCATGCCTCACATTGATAAACTAGTCAAGAATTTAGGTGAGGCTTTCTTCATATCCCTTACAGTATATCATACTAAGGACTTCTGGATGGAATCTCCCAGCCTGGTTGCTAAAGAGAACCACTTTTAGCAGGCACGGTGGCCACCAGCTATGCTGTGTAGGATCACACACGCATGCTAGGGCTAATATTCAAAGTTTATGGCCCAGAGTCTTAAAAGCCCTGCGATAAGGCCTAGCCTGGTACAGGAGGTACTGGGTGGCCTATACACAAAAGGGGGGTCAACAATTCCAACCCACCTACACATATCTTCCAGATAACATGGTAAAAGGAAAACCAGCATTCAAAGTTTATGGTTTTAATTTAGGACCCTAAGAATAACAACCTCGGCCTCGAATAGGGATCCTGGCCTGGTGCAGGCTTACACCCGTCTTAGGTTTAGTCTAAAGGGGGGTGAACACTTAGGGCCTGATTAGGATAAAACCATGAGTGCTGGTATCTTAAGGATTCAAACAACCCCCCCTTATTCTCTTTCATCTCTCACACACACAAAGTACCTCAGAGAGGACTTGATTTAAGATTTATCTGTGGTCGTGTTTTGTCTAAAAGTTTACCTTTGTCTGTAGAAATGTCTAGATGTTATGTCTGTGTGTGTCCTTTTGACTACTTTCAATATGGGTATTCGCAAAAAGGTATCTAGCATACTATCACCTATTCTATCTTCCTCACCTAAAGAATTATAGGCACGAGTATACATATACCTATATATATTTGTATATATATATCTCTATCTGTATAGGCATCTACATGTAGATAGCTATCCAGGTGCTCATGTCTACCTTAGGAAAAGTAGGAAACATTTAATGAAATGCAACTAGGTTATCACTTTGCCTCTTATAAGGCCTGTTATAAGACTCCTCTCTTTGTTTGACTTAATTCAGTCACCCCTCCCTTTTCTTCCTGCATGCCATTGCAGTCATGAATAACCAGCAAGGGCACCATTTCATGTTCCCTTTGTCTGGTCCACTCCATACAATGGATTAGAGTATTAAGGTGTGTTCTTAATCATGAATATGAAATTGTTGTAATAATCCCGTGTGACAGTTAACTGTGAATTGTAACATGTAAATGCTTACGTGGATCTGTTATTCTAGGAAGCCAACGGCAACTCATAAACCTAGAATTAAGATCTAATGTAGAAATGGGAATGTAATTTCAGTAAAACTGAACTGTAAGTGTCAATACCTTGTCATTTGTGACATAACTGCACATGCTACGTCTGATGTGATTGATCGACGCGTACATTATAATCGGAATTATAAATTTACTAATTTGGGTCGTACGACGTGTAAACCTTTGGGCGTAATGTTATGTTTGCTATCAAAATGACAGAAATGTTTTGTTAAACATGAATCTGTCTACAGATCATCATAATATTACACGTCTCAAAAGCTAAATGCGTGTGACTAAAGTCAATTCTAGAGTTACCAGTTATCTCCGGTCATAAAATTTACTGTCTGTGGCAGGTACCCCTTTGACCAGCCCGCCAGTTGAATGGACCCGATCATTGGTCTGAGGATCAAGTTTCTGATGATCAATATTCATGGACCTCACACAATAAAACTTAGCGCTCTCTTGAGAAAAGTGAATAAGCAAGAAAAAAAAAGACAAGCAAAGCAAAAGTGGCGCGGCGCAGCAAGAAGACAAAGGAACAGAAGAAGAAACAAAGAAAGAACTTTATAAAAGAACTTGGTGAAGTGCACCATTAAAGCCCCGTAAAGTTTACCCATGAGACCAGTCGCTAGAAGAACCGTGCCAGACACCTCTGTTTCTTCTGGACTGCCATTGTTTCCTCAGCGTACCACCTCTACGACCAACTGCCAGAGACCCCATCACCTCTGCAGTAAAGTAAACTAACTTCCATTTACTTACCAGTTTAATCTGGTCTTTAATCTGTTTTATCTAACTTGGGTTGCATTCTTAAAATCCTGTGCTTGCGTTGCAGACAGTATTTCCCTTTTAAGAGTACTCGGTTAAATCTGGTCACTGCATCTCTTATATTCATATTACCATATTCCATCCTAGATTGTTATTTCACTCTGTCATTGATGTTTGTGTTTTGCTATGTGTGATATCTGTCATATGTTAGTATGGTGTTAGTTAGAAATAAACGCATGCTTTTATACTACATTCTCTGCCTCATTGAATGTTCACAAGAGTCCCTTCCTCTTTGTGAAACCGCCCCTAAGCTTTGAAACCCCAAGCCTACCTAGGAATCTCGCGAGACTCTCTCTCATAGACCATGAGAAGAACCTTGTATGTAACCGCTACAGTACCTGGTGAAGTGTGTTCACTGGACGATAACCCTATCCCAGTTACCGGGTGATTACTGAATTAATAGACCCCATTTCAACTTTCTATTTGCATCTTCATTGGAGATTCCATCACGTTGGTTGGGGCAGAACCAAACAGTTCACGTAAAATAATTAACAAAATAATAACAATTAATTAATAATCAAATATTAATTAATTTCCCTAAACATTGGTGGAGATCAACATTTATTCTGAGCTAATAAATTCCTATGTGTCTGCCCTTTTAGGTCCGGGAATGACTTGCCACCATAAAGACTCACATACTTTGCCCTCAGAGTACATGGTGGCCTAGGAGACAATTTCATCTACAAGGAGCTGGGCTGAGTACCTCATGTGCTCCAGACCCAGATCTCCACACACACTGTGTCTCCTGGATAGTCCACATTATTTGCTTCATGAGGGGCTGGCCGTAATGTTTTGGTTCATTGATGTATATCCCCTTTATATTTTTGATTGTGCCCTTACCTTCCTTGCCTCCTTCTCCATCATCACCAGTAACAAAGAGTCACACATTCAACAGTGAATATTTGACCATCATCAGCACCACATTGGGGGGGGGGGGGGGGGGGGCGGGGGTGAACCCCCACCGAACTCACTGTAAGCCTGCCATCTGTTTTGAAAGACCAGCCCCAATCCTCCAACTCTGCTCTGAGGTTGATTTACCATGTTTGCGCTGTCTGATTACTGAGCTGGGGATTTTAGCTGGAGTGATTACAACACAGAGCCTCACACTGGATATCCTGATCTAAACACTGGGAAATGTGCTTAACTCGGGGTACTTTGCACTGAGATATGACCCAATGATAAACAGCTTTCAGGGACCCACTGCTGCACTGTTTGCAGGTCAGCCATAAGACCCCTATCCAAATAGGGAACTGGCACTCGTGGTCTGGAGTGTTAAATGTCCTGATGCTGCACCTGGGCCCCCATCCATTTTCTGTAACCGCTTATCCTATTTAGGGTCACAGGGGGCTCAGAACCTATCCGAGAAGCTACAGGTACAAGGCAGGGAACAACACAGGAAGGGGCACCAACCCATTGTTGGGCACATTCACATACCTACATACAATTTGGCATCTCCAATTAACTTCAGCATATTTTTGGACTGTGGAGGGAAACCGGAGTACCCGGAGGAAACCCCAGAACGACACGCGGAGAACGCGCAAACTCCACACACACGGAGCCAGGGTGTCCCAGAGGTGTGAGGCAACAGTGCTAACCACTGCACCACTGTGCCACCCGCACCTGGGTCCGTTTCAGGCCAAAACATTCTGAATAAAAGAAAAACCTGCAGCCATTGTGGCACAATGAGAAGGGGCCTGGCTGTACAATACCATCGCAGGGCCTCTGCCTATGTATTACGCAATGATTTAGAGGCAGTTTGTCTTTTTTAGAAACCTAGATGAAACTGTGAAGGATGTACATCCCAATGAATGTTCAGAGGCTGGAGCTGATGGCATGTCGAAAGAACCAAACATCATATGGATGAGGTTGATGCGCAGTCAAAAGATTATGGCAGTATGGTGAATTTTAGAAATTCAGGATGGCTATGTGTGGTGGAACCATAAAGCTATCAGCAAAATGGAATTTATGTACGTGGTGCATTTGTCAAAAAAACATGCCTAAAGAGAGTCTTTAAAGGGAAGCTGGCAGTAAACAAACTGAAGACTGTCAGTTTAAGTCTCAGTGCTGAATGAGGTTTGGAAATGCTGGGAAGCCAGAAATGTCACCCGTGATGATGATGGCAGTGATGGCAGTGATAGCAGTGAGGCAACAATGGCAGTGATGTCAGTCATATCAGTGATGGCAATGAGGCAGCAATGGCAGCAATAGCAGTGATGGCAGTGATGGCAATGTGGTCCGGCTTACAGCTCGAGAAGATGAGGGGACAGGAATGCTCGTCCATTGGAAAGTTGTGAAGCTGCAGCTGGCATTCGGCGTTGATGGTCAGCCTGTGCAGACAGCGAGAGAGAGAGAGACAGAGAGAGAGAGAGCGAGTGAGAGAGAGAGAGAGAATTAGCTGCATTCCTCAGACCCAGATTAATCCCCTATTTATAAGGAGTTAAAACAATAAATGAGGGTGTTCCGGTTTACATGGGCTTTAAGCAGAAGAGCCATTTTAATGGCTGTAAACTGAATGAAGTGTCGATCACGGGTAACAGACATGTTTTACACAAAAAGTTTACGTTTACCAATTTAAATCAGCAAAGGTGGTCTCATCTATCCACTTGTAGCTGCAACGCTTTCCTGCCCGCAGAGGACTCTGCTCTCTGGTGTCTCAAGTTGCCTCCAATCTTTTTAAAAGCCATGTTACACTTAGACAAGGTGAAGGTCTAGTGCAGAACCCTCAGAATGTGGACCCTGATACATCAGCCCTGAATCACAAAACCGTCCTGGACACATTGCCATTGCCTGGTGTGTGACATTATCTTCAAGGTCAAGCTGTCATGGTGGCTGTTGCAGAAGTTCTTTGAGAAACAGACACAATCAAAACTCCAGTATGGTGTCATTTGAATTGACTGCCTTCTTTTGAAGTAGTTTGTGAGCTGTAAACCCCAGAAGCCTCTGCATAAGAATCCTGCGGTGATTCCTCATAAGTGAGTGTAAAATGAGACTCAGAAGTTATGTGACGTGTTCCGTTTTCATTTATCACTCCCTTGAGGACCTTTGTGAAACGCTTCAATTGAGAGCACATATTTTTCAGTGTAAAGCGTGTCTTTAATCAGCTTAACTCAATGCCAACCACCTGCTGCATACATCTGGCCACAAAAGTATACTATTATCTTTAAAAGCATTTTTACAAGGTTCAAGCCAAACCTGTTGGTTTTTTCCCACCTGGCAGTTTATGAGGGGAAAGTAATAAGTTGTGGAGAGGTAAGGAACTCAGGTCAGATTAAACCTGACGAGACCTTTTGCAGCCATATCATTCGACGGGTGCTCTCATGCACGCTAGGTAATGACCCAAAATACCTTGTAAAACAACAAATCAGAACTAGGTCTGTGAATCATTCCTTTCACTCACGTCTGGGACTGAAATACAGGTGTGAATTAAGATGGTGATGATCATGGTACAATACAGAACAGCCTTAGCAACAGCAGAGTGATAAAAGTTTGCATATATGCAACCTGAATAAGAAGTCTGAAAACACTCTCTGTGGATGCTGTGTCGATAAGAATCTATGAACATCCTCATAACACATCATAATGCATTCATAAAGCATTATACACATGGTTATAAACATTTATTAAAGTTTATAACACATTATAGACATTTTTATTATGCATTATGAATGCTTTATGAAGCTCTCATCTATAATGCACTATAGATACCTTCATAATGCAGTGCGAAGCATCCTTAGTGCTTATGCTTTATGAAGGTGTCTGTATAATCAGCACTATAATGCCTTATGGCTGTCAATAGAAGATGCTGTAATGCTTTATTAATTTTTATACTGACCATTATAATACATTATAGATGACAGCTTGAAGTAAAGTGTTACCAGAAATATTAAACTTAACTGTATTTTTGTCAACAGGAAATAATCCAAGAAGGGAAAACAGGGCAAAGTTTTTAAGCAAGAACAAAATACAGATGGTTGTAGGTTCACTTGACAGTGAATGAACACACTCTCACTTGATGTATGCGGATGTAAAGGAGTTTCCTATTGGATTACTCTGCTCAAATTCCATAATTCCTGTTTTTTGTGTCTTGTTTTTTTTTGTCCCTACACTGCATGAAAAATGTATCCAAGTATTTTTTAGGAAACCTCCCAGCTCATTTCATTCTGTTGAATTTCTAGAATCTCTTCGTTAACAGTGTTTTAACACTTGAGAGCTCTGGTAAGGTGGAAATTGACGTCAACGTTCCATTTCCTTGGCAAAACAAATAAATCATTTTTAATTACAATATGTAACTGTACAGTCTTTTCGAATTTATTGCTTTATATCCTTGGGGGCTGTTTTGCACAAAAAGAACATCGTATTCCAATGCAAAGATCGCACATCACATAGTGGTGAGCCTGCCGTTCAAACATTTCCTGACATTATACAACTGGGTCAAGTCGTTGGGACTCTGGCGGTGAGATTTTCCAATTAGCCGAGGGCTTCGAGTGTCCTTATTTCAGCTTGCCAAGGCCGATCCGGAGGTGGCCTTTAACAGCTTGCTACTACTCCGGACTCTCAGGCCTCCGTCTGTCACTGAATCCCACGGAACAATCCCCCAGATATCCTGATAGTCTAGGAGCCATACACTGAATCACAACACAAAAGGGCCATCGGTCCAACGACACAGAGGGAGGGGCATTTCCACACCGGCCCCTGAATATTAAACAGGGTCCAGAAGCTTCCATAAAGCTTCATAAATCATGAATATCCAAAACTCATGAGGCTACCAGAACAGAGTAACACTTGGAAAACGTATCTGTTTATGGCTTATAAAAATGGCTTATTGAAATTGGTCAAATGGCGTACAATTAAAAATAGCACTGATCACCACACACGGGGAGTACCGGGGTCAGTAATATCTGACATTTAACTTGGGACAGTCTCTTGAGTCATTTTCCATGGAGCGAAGGAGTGCGCGGCTTTTTGAACTATGTTTTATTACTGAAAGTCTAGCTTTGGCTTTCTAACGACCCAGTAAGAGAAAGGTTAAACTGAGATGAACGACAAGTCAATTGCAGGAAGAATAAGGAATCGGCTCGTTTACCTCAGCGTGTAGAGGATTTTCCCGTCGTTCCAGATGCGGAGCAGCTGGTTGGGGGCTGTAATCCAGTGGGCATCGGCGTTTTTCGAATTCCTGAAGATGGTGTCAGGTATCCAGATCAGACCCACCATGTTGCTGTTCAAAGTCAATATTTTCATCGTGCTGTTATATCTGAGGCGGCTGTCCGTCCACGTCTGGGCGAAAATGATGTCTATTTGGTACTCCTACAATAGGGCGACGGGGTGGCAGGTCAGTCAACATGAACTACATGACAACAATTAATATTTACATTGTTTAAAAATAATTTTTTAAATTTTAACAGCATGAAATGTTAATCACACAACATGTTATTGCTTTAAACTTTTAAACAGCCACAAATGACTGCTTATCCAGCACTAGACACACCAGACCTATGTCCTGTAGCGATTTGACCATTCTGATGTAACATTCTGGTTTCAAATTGGCAGTTTTATCCAGAGCAATGTCTGCCCAACACACAGTTGGCTGCTTTTACTGGGGAAACACCTCATTTTGCTTTAAGGTTTCACTGCCACTACCGTGAATGTAAAGAGCTGTAGAAATGTCACCCAAGGATCTGGTAAGAACTCAGTGAAAGTGCAACACACAAAGCAGGTCACGTAGTAATGCCAGGTGCAGAATTTCAGCAAAACAGTCTGTGGAGACGGTGAGCGGTCGAACGAGGTGCGTCAAGGTGTTTACTGGCAGAGGTGGCATTTCTCAGAGGTTTTGCAGGATTCTGTTCGTGTCATTGTATGCCTGGCGTCAGATTAACGTGGCCGGCTGGGTGTCACCCATGGGTAAGAACTGGTAAAAAAGACCACCATGACTTTGACAGGTCCCAGTTAAGTGGACATAAAACCCAACCTCAATACCCCCTCTCAGGACGTCTGCACAAGGGCAAACAGCCCCCAGCCCCAGTTACAGCTGCGGGCTGCCTGGCCTTTACTGTGATACTAGAGATCAACGTTGCCCCAGATCCATGTCCCGGCAGAGTGGAACGTGGTTTAAATGCATCTCTACTGGGTGCTGGCGAAACTTCTCAGCTTGAGAGAGGGGAACATTTAAGCATAAAGCCCAAAGGGCATGGGGTTCATTAGAAACCCACCCGATTTTAGAGTCCCGTTAAAGATTTGGGGAGATTTGTGGAGATTCCTGTCAAACGAACAGACTTAGTTGGGGGAATGACTGATTTTGGTGAAATTTATTTGGCTTGTACAGTTGAGTGTGTGTGTGTGTGTGGGGGGGGGGGGGGGTAGGGGAGAGATTGGGGGAAGTCAGTGGGGTAAGGCATTTCAGTGACTTTTACTGAGTTCAG
>JAAGVU020000076.1:2256199-2268016 GCA_011763525.2 Mormyrus iriodes | reverse complement strand
CTTTCACCCTCTCTCCTTCCGATGGCACGGAGGCTGCACTCATATTTGTATCCCATCAAAATACGGGTAGTGCAAAGGCAGTGAGGTAACGCATTTCAGTAACTTTTAATCAATTCAGAGGATTTATCCAACATGCTGCATTAACCCCCGGAGCCCCCCCCATTATACCCACTTCACAGATTCCTGAAATGCCCATGGCACAACGACTACAGGTCATAACGTTACGAAATGCCGCTGCATTGAGCTGGCTGCTGTGGGTCTACGTCAGACACATGCAAGGCTTTCCGAGTGAAAAAGCCGAGAGGAACACAGCTAATAACTGCCCTGCAGGGGGACCCCAAAGTAAATGGGCGAGCCTCCAGCAAGCCCACGCAGGCTGGCAACGCAATTCCTAAATGCAACCAACTCAGCATCCTGTGTCCGCTTTAAATTTAAGGCTCTGACAAACCATGTCTGAAAATAAGACTTTTTCTACCTGCAAGGAAAAACCAAGGTTTTAGCAAAGTGGCCTCTTTGGTATCTATGTATTCAGTTGGTAGAGCAATCTACTGATCTTAATGTTGTTTGACAAAAATAAGAAGATATTGTCATATATCTTCAGAGCAAAGACTCCACCCTGTAGATACACAGCTGTAGGTACCACCTGATCAAATGCCAGTGCTCACAGTTAAAAGTACATTATTTCATTTCAGCCAGGGGTGTAGCTAGAAATTTTGCCCCGCCGCCGCCTGACAAAATGTCAGCTTTGGGTTTCACTTGGGTTGGCACTTTCAGTCTGAAGAAATACGAGTAGGGTCTCCTTTGGTAGATTTTGCTGAGCAAGGGCCCCTGACATTAGATTTTGGGGCCCCTATAACCTGCTGGGCCCCCTGACTCCACTAGGTCATCCATGCCCCTCCGACGCCCCTGCTGTTAGCATGTTGGCCATGGCCGCCACAGGCACTGATCGCACAAGTGGCATATGTGGATCCGCTGGCCAAAAACATGGCTGGAGGCTCACAGCTTTCCTCACATCCGTCATATGTGATACATCATTATAAATTCATTCTGCTTGCAACATCTCCAAGCACTTGATTGTGTGGAATGCATGTTTTGAAAACTGTGACTAGTTCAGATATTTATACAGAGATCAGGCTGGTGGAAAGAAAGGGTCAGTAAAGTATCACAGCAAAGCAAAAACCATGCATGGAAAAAGTCTGTATGGCTGCATTCCACATAAAGCACCGTGTCAGTGCTGATTTAAAGTGTCCTCCTTACAAATATACCTCAGACAGTGTCCCAACATCACCTTCCACACCCTCCCATCTTTTGTGGCACAAATAAAAGATTCTTATCCCAAAAAATATTATTCTTGAATCACAATTCTGAAATTATGTGGCGATAATCTAATTACAGGAATGACAATGTACTCGTCGAGTGTGTTTCTTCGGTCTGACATTAACATTCTAAAGGAAAACAGCCTTCGGCTCTGGAGGCGCAAAACTGAAAGACGCTTTACAGAATATCCCTGTGAAACACCCAATCAAACATTTCATCGCTACATGTCTCCTCTCCACCAGTCAGATTCATTGATCTTTATCTGGCTAAAAGCATCTCCAGAAACACACAGTCTCATATTCAGATTTCTGTGTGAAGGAGACAGTCGTTGAACTGGATGGAGACCGATGGATTCTGAGCCTCTTGTATTGTGCAGCTGTGAAGTTGCCTGACAATGAAAAAGGAAACACATTTCGTTTAATATACAGTGAGAGACCAGGTATGTCCAACGAGGAGTTAATGACTGGCGTTTTGTTCTGTCTGCTCTCTTAGAGCAGTGGCGGCTGCTAGTCTTTCAAACAGGGGAAGCTCATTTTATTATACATAATATCATATAGCACCGTCTGCCATTATGCACAGCTTGCTAGCTGGCTAGTTTCCTCTTCCATGAGCTACTTTAATTATATGAATGAACTAACTTTACAATGCTGAAACAAGGAGCAAAGTCAGGAACGCTATAATATTGATTTTTTTTGTTTAAAGAATGATTTGTACAAACAAAAATGGCTTATATCACCAGCAAACAACACAGAGTGCAACAGTTTGTCATACGACTTCACCTGAAATTCCGCATGGGACTGAACTTGAATCTCTGTAGTGCTGGTGTATATTTAAAACATGCTGTCAATCAAAAATGGGTTCCGCCCTTTAGACAGCTCCTCCAATCATCATGTAGCAGCCCAGCGTCCTGGCCCGCCCACTGCTCCATTCACCGCCAGAGATGCTGAGCTTCCCTGGAAGTGACGATTTTGGTGCATTTATCCAATAACCGTCCAGCTTTTCTGCAGTGAAAAAAGCTCTTCTGTGCCGGCCCATAGAGGTCCAGTGAAGCTGCGCTTCAGAAGGTTTTAATGCACTGTGCTGCACGGAAATGTATTGGAAGAAAATCGCGTCAAACAATCTACAATAAATAGCTGATTCTGAACAAGCCTGTCATGAAGTTGAACGTTCTAGCACACTTTTATTAAAACTAATATAAATTGCATATACGAGCATTTATTTCCTGACATATTAGAGGAAGCGGAGCTTCCCTTGTACACTTAGAGCAGTCACCACTGCTTTAGAGATGCCCTATTGATAGGCAACAGTTTACAAAGTGCTTGGTTGCTTTCTCCTTGGAGGTTCGCTGAACTACCTGTACACATCGCTTATGCAATGATTGAAATGTAATGCAATCCAAAATAAATTTCCCAATCTATTGCTGATGAATGATACAATACATCTTGCGATTTTTAAAGACTTCCACCATGTTGGTAATGCAGTTCCTGCTTCGTGAAGATGGTATCCTGCTGGTACCCTGTCCATTGCTGTCACTGCATTCGGTGGAACTTATAAGGCAGAACCAAGACTTGTATGTGGTGTGTGGCCTGAGACCAAGGCACTTTACATCGCTCATGACTTTCAACAGGCCGAGAATCCGTGACTGCTCCCCTCTGACTGGAGGGCAGAGGAGGGGGTGTTGTCTGTCTGCCATATTTGTGTCATGAACCGCCATGGCTGTAGTTTATCAGCAAGGAAGAACAGAAAGTTTCTGAAAGGGCAGAGAAACAGTGACACCTGAACGAGAAGCGACATAGGGCAGGCTCACCCAGTAAAGCAAATTAAAATGAATTACAAGTTAGACAGACTGGTAACACTTTACTTAAGGAGGGACAAATACTACAATATTATGCTGTTACTTATGTATTAATTAACTACAAACTAAGTTTTAGTGGTGTAGCTAATGATGTTAATTCATCATTAATTAATCGTGATACGTTTTATCGCAACCAGTTACTATATTTGTTGCTATATCAGTTAATTCTGTAAACCTTTGTGAACTACTTAAGGAATGAGTCATCAGTAATCAAGTGTAATATTGATCGCATGTTGGTTCACCATTAATGAATCATGACATCTATTATCAAGTAGAGAATATATTTGTTCATGACTTGTACTTCAGCAGTAACTAAGTTATTACTATGTATTTGTGCTCCATCAAGTAAAATGTTACTGTCAAACTGATTTAAGGTAGTTGTTAGACAAGAAGCATAAAGAACCATATAAGAAAGTGGTCGGATGAGACTTTTGTTTTGGTGCAATTGTTGGAGGATCCAGAAGATGGCAAGAACTGTGTGTGTGTGTGTGTGTGTGTGTGCGTGTGTGTGTGTGTGGGGGGGTGATACTGTAAATGCGTGAGAAGAAAATGGTATGTCAATGCTTCCCATGTTACAGGACTATATCTGAAAAGCTCCTTCAACAAGTGGATACAAGCTTTTTTACAAAGAGACACTTACTTCATGTGCAGAGAGCGGAATATAAATTTTATGAATGAAAATGGAGGAAGCCATCAGAGAGAAAAACAGAGAGAAAAAGCTTCCTGTAGGGAGTGTTTTCAGAATCCAGCCATGGCAGCAGGAGGGGAATGTCTCCTTATTTCACAACTTAATTTTATTACAAGGACAGGGGGCTCTGTGCCACAGAGCTGAGCTCAGTATTCCATGGCTCTCATTCACTTATTGTATGGGACAAAAACAGAACTTCCAGTGAGAGAAACATTCAGCTTTTGTGTAGGATGCACCAGAAACCTGTTCCTGGAGGTTGGAGACAGGCGACCGCTGTGCCGGAATATTTCTGTTAATTTATAAAGATGTAGTCTGATTCAGGTCTACAGCCTTCAGGAGACTCTGATGGAACCCTGGGTTGTTCATAGGAACTAGGATGAACCAACTGCTTGACACACCATTGCACGTAATAATAAGTAGGCTTTCTGTGGATGAGTGATACCAGCGATACTCTGGACGGATATCTTACGCACACATCCAGGGCAGGAACCAGAGAGGAGGACACACTCCTGTTCCTTTACAAACATCAATTCCAGTATGATCAACTAAAACTTCATGGATGCCTGTCACTGTAATTCAGAGGGGAGTATTCATTTCCACGCGAAAGGCGCTATGAAAATGCTACCCATAAGAGTTAACACTCCTGTTCATAATTTAGTGTACATGGATGATTTTTCCAGAAGACTTCACATCATCCAAAACGACCTGCATACGAATGTGAAACTCTTCCTTCAGGGGGCTCAGCACGGCTCCCCAGCTAAAAATAATCGTCTTAATCCGGCAGCCGCCTGAAGCTGCTCCTGGGCCATCCCCCAGAACGGCGTCCCTGAGTCACATGGGGCTTCCGGGTCTGATGCCTTGGCTTTGGCCAGAACTCTCTCCCCCACATGCTAATTACATTCCTGCTGTCATTTATCATCTCGTAGAGAGGGCACGGCTTGCAGGTACAGAGAGGATGAGCGGGCTCCTGGCCAGACCAAGGCGCGGGTCACATGGACAGTGCTGTTCCTTACAAATGGGCATGCATGTGTGCCGGAATGCCCTCCGGATATTCCTGCACAATGAGAGCTCAGGAAAACATGACGGTGACACATTCACAGACACAGAAGAGTCACTGATGAAGCTGTAGATGTCACATTGATAGGTTGAGTATGTAATGATGCATGGAGTGAAAACCAACTAACCTACAAGGCGGCCCCGAAAACGTTTGCCTGAGCACCACGAGTGTGATGAACATTGTCCAGCTACTGCTGCACCAGAAAAATTTGTCTACTACCCCAGGGTCACATGGTTACGGTATGATGTTTGGTGACAGATGATGTTCTGTTCTTGCTGCGGCCTACAGGATTTTCCAGTGGTTCAAACCCCACCCCCACACCCCCACTTAGAAAAGTATTAGTCAGCCTCCTGGGGTGTGTAATAGCCACTCTGTGGCTCTCAACTGAGCTTCAGACTGTGACATTAATAAAAAAAAGTGGCAACCTGCAGGGCATGAGAACATGGTGTTGGCTGCACTGCTGCGTATGGTTGTGTATGTTCTCAACAAAACTGAACTGGAAATGTAACCAACACCTGTGGGAGTACCTAACCACACTGCACATCTCTCCACCTGTGGGAGTACCTAGCCACACTGCACATCTCACCATCTCTTGGAGTACCAAACCCCCCTGCACATCTCTCCACCTGTGGGAGCACCTAACCACCCTGCACATCTCTCCACCTGTTGGAGTACTTAACCACACTGTACATCTCTCCACCTGTGGAAGTACCTAACCACCCTGCACCTCTTCACCTGTGGGAGTACCTAACCACCCTGCACATTTCTCCACCTGTTGGAGTACCAAACCCCCCTGCACATCTCTCCACCTGTGGGAGTACCTAACCACCCTGCACCTCTTCACCTGTGGGAGTACCTAACCATTCAACACATCTCTCCACCTGTGGGAGTGTGTAAGAAGTCAAATTGAAACCGAACGACAAACAAACTTGTTAGGTGTTTGGTCTGAAAGCATTGTGTGCAAGGCTGAAAACTGACCTTGAATTTAAAATGTTTTACTTCCAGGCTCTCTAGTTAATGAAATTGCTATCCTGTTTACTTACAGTGAAAGTATGACAAACAATACAATATACATACAGGAAATATGGCATGTTATATGTGAGCAGTTGAATCAAAGATGTCATGTAATGCAGAGCATTTTAAAATTCTGCTTTCAGCTGTTTACGTTCCAGCTTAGCAAACAGAGTCATTTGACATGGGAAGATAGCTATGGACAGGATCAGAATAAATGAGTAAAATCAGCCCAGTAGGCAGCAAAAAAACCCACTTTCTGTTGTGTCAAATAACAGAATTACTTGAGTAAGCAAAACATGCACTCTCTTGGCTTTGATAGCCGAATAACCAAGCAGAACACATCTATTTAACTCAAGATGGAGCTCAGGAATCGACAGACTGGTGGGGCTTATTTGTAAGGGTGGCGGTTAGGAAAAACTCAACATCTGACTCCCAAGATGGCTGCATCTCCCCGCCTCCCCGCCTCCACTCCCAAAGCACAGCAGCACCATCAGAAACCCACCAGAAGGCCACGGACGCCTGCTTAGATATTTCTGCAGCTGTTCTTCGAGCTGCAGCACTGTTTAACCGTAAGCCCAAATAAACCCATATGCTCAGCAAAGAAAAGCCATCGCATGACGGCATCGTGTGATAGCAGGATCATGTGAGGAAGACGGCAACTAGCCAGCGTGATGAGGGAATCCAGTGCCCCTTCTACGACAACGCCTTGGCGGCTTCACCCGCCCCTCTAGGCGAAGGCTTTTAAAATATCCATCTGTCCCATTTCATGGCGGTAAGGGCCCCGTCCCCTTTTACATCACGAGTCCCAGACTAATACCCTGCCATTCCGACAACCGCTGCCTTTCTGGGGAACCATGGCAACAAAGACGATCTGTTTCCTTTCCTCTGGCTGCACCCCAGTCCGTGGTGAATCGGATTCAGGCTCCGTGGCTCTGCGGAGGAAGTAATGTGGCATAAACATGGCAGATGCAGGGCAGGGGGATCAGAAAGCCAGCGGGTGTTTCTCTGTGCCATTCTGGGGGTCTGTTCCCACTGGCCCCATATCATGGGACACACACTGCTCTCCTGTCTCTATGTGTACAGTTCATGCACAGGTCCCCTTCTGGCATGATGAGTATCTACACGGTGGCAGTGTCCCCCAGCCCCCCAGCGATCAGCTGCTAGCGGAGCAGCTAGGTGCCTGCTTTACCCAGGTCTCCTGCACAGCAACAGCATTTGCTGCATTTCAAAGATATATGTGCAGAAACCAAGAGCAAGACCATCACCATTATTACCAACACTACTCTGCTGACCCATTTGCTAAGTGAGAAATTCTGCTTCTTTTTCCCACCTACGGTAAAACACAGTAATGAAGGCAGGCATAAATCACTCTGTGATGGAAACAGGGACAAGCCTTTCTCTGCTCCCTTGATCATTTCTTTCTGTCCTGGGTCCCGCAGTGTGAAACCGTATGATCAATAAAGATGATTGCTTTAAACACACACTGAAACACCATCCACTGCTATTCTTCAGCCGTGTCAATTAGTATGGTCTATCTGTGCTTTGATTGTTGTGAGCAACAGTTTGTGAATTGTGACTATTTCTCTGTAATTGGTTGGTCATGGATGGATTTGTAATAGGGTATAATTAATATTAATAGTAATTGGTCTAAGCTATCTAGAGGCAGCCTTGTAAATTAATGTGTCCAATTCATATTAATTGCTTACACAACTGTATGTCAGATTGAAAAATTGATTTTTGCTTAGAAGTTACTTGTTCGTAACACCCAAACTGGTTCCTTAGCTGAAGTTGGAATCGGTTCTGTTGTTGGTGTTTAGTCCCTATGTGAAGCGCAAAGGACTTGTCAAACACCAGAATGCACTTTGGCATCGGACCTGTGCAATTCCAATTCTGGAGTTTACTTTATATCTCAGCGTGTCACTGAGAAGGACAAGCAGCAAATATCAGCACGAATGCGGCCTCTGTATATGCTGGCGTGGAGGGCAAAACCATGGTGAAGGACAGGCTTTCCCAGCAACCGACTGGAGTCAAAGTAAGGATTGCAGTGCCTGCAGGGAAGCGTTTGGTTAGCAATCACACATTAATCACCGAAGCTGGGAGTTCATAACCATGGAAATCTGTGCAGACGAGGTAATTTATTCTGAGAATTGTGATTAAATATTCAGGGCCTGTGTAAAGAATGAAAAGATAATATTTTTTAAAGGCCCTGAGATGGACTACAGCCTGTTTCCACCTAACTCTGTGGGGTAACACTTGAGGGCGGATATAAAATAAAAAATTGCTTATAATGTAATTTTTTCATTTGACCCCTTTTTTGCCCCCTCTATTACTCCGATGTATACCTAGATCCAAAATAACCCGCTCAAAACTAAAAATACTGCTAGGACAATGGGGGTGGGGCTTATTCTGATTTCCCTTGCCAGACTCCCAGTAAAGGGACTTTGTTTTACATTTTGCACATAATGATGCTGGTCTGAGCAGGTGGTACAAGACAACCGGTAACCTGGCTAAAGTTATGTCAGGTAGGAGGGTCTGCAAGTTAGATTTGGATTACATGGAATGAGAAGATGTGATTGAAATGGTCACAGCAGCTCAGAAAGCGGTTAGGTTAAAATCATAGGTTCAGAATTGGGGGGGGGGGGGTCAGTATCCAGGATAAGAGTACTTCACGGTTGTGTGGGTCTGGAGCCTATGCTGGAAACTACGGGCACCAGACCCAGGATGAGGTGCCAAGCCACTGCAAGGAACACACACCATTCACAACTACAGGGTTTTTGGCAACTACAATTAACCTTAGTATATTTTTAGACTGTGCTGGAAACTGAAGAACCTTGAGGAAACCCAACAATGACACAGAGAGAACATGCAAACTTCATACACGTATAGCTGGGGAGAGACTTAAGGTGTGAGGTGACAGAGCTAACCACTGTACCACTGTGCTGCCCTTTGACCATAACTGCTCCCATCAAATATCCGACTGATTAAATGGGCAACAATGGTCATTTATCTTAAAGGCATCAGTAAAGGATAAAAATGTAGAAGTTCTTGCATGATGCTTTAATGCACATCCTCCAGAGCACATCATCCAGTGGACATCCTCCTCAGTACATCATCCAGTGGACATTCTCGTCGTACATCATCCAGTTGGCAGGTATAGTGCACATCCTCCAGTGGACATCCAAAAGAGCACATCATATAGTACACATCCTACAGTGGACATCACCCAGTGGACCTCCTCCAGTGGACATCACCCAGTGGACATCCTCCAGAGCACATAATCTAGTGCACATCCTCCAGTGGGTATCCAGCAGAGCACATCATGTAGTACACATCCTCCAGTGAATATCACCCAGTGGACATTCTCCAGTGGACATCCTCCAGTGGACATCCTCCAGAGCACATCATCTAGTGGACATCCTCCAGGAGTAGACCTCAGAGAGATGCCTGGTCCGCTGATTCTGACTATTCAAGCAGTGTATACTGCGGCTTGAAGTTTCAAAGAATAAAACTGAATCAATTCTAGTGTCATGTGGAGATTAATTTCCAAGGGTGTCTGTATCTTTAAAATGACTCTTTCAGGTTTTCAGCAATTCCCCTCAAGGGCGGCAGTGCTCATTTGGCCCCATTCCGTGACATCCCTGCATTACAGCAAAGTTTCAAGCTTCCTTCACAAAGCTCTCTGCCTAGTCTCCTGCCTCACTTTCTCCTGGATCAATTTCCAAGCCCCCAGTACTGCATAGAGAAGGAATGAAAAGTAGTCTCACAGTCAGACAGATTAGAATAGAAACAGAAGAACATCACCCACACCAGCATGACTGGACATTACTGATTTTTATCCCCTCATAGTTGTTGTTGTCTATTCATTTGCACACTAATTTACACATTCCACATGCTCCAGTTGAGTTGATGTGCTGAATGCAAATTCATGACAAATATCCAACTAGGACTGGGCCGTTAGCTGCACAATGGTAACTTACAGCACAGTACTAATAAGTGGTGATACTGTCCAAATGAATGCCTTCACATTATAGATAACTCACACACTAGTTCACTCACACACCAGAGACCACTCACACAGCAGAGATCATTTACACAACAGAGATCATTCATAAAACAGAGATCATTCACACAACAGAGATCATTCACATACCAGAGGTCATCCACACACCAGAAATCGCTTACACACCCAAGATCTATTATACTCCAGAGATCCTTCATATACCAGAGATCATTCACACACCAGAGTTTACTTGCACAAAATATTTTACATGCAGTTCAATATAATTTAAAATCTTTGGATTGATATGTTGAAAATAAGTACAGCAAAGCAAGCAAAGAAAGAAAACTAATTAAGATAATGGATTTCTCTAAGTTTTTCTGTCATCATCAGTTTGCTAGCTCTCTTGCCAAACAGAATACCTCTGTATCAAGTTCACCATAAGAATCTGTGTAAACACCCTGTGTTCCCCTAGATCAATATATACATTTTTAAAGACTTATTTGTTTTCTTGCGGTTTCTAATGACGCCACTCTAAAATCAGAGCGGCTTCTGTGGATAATGTTCTTTGTTGTTTAATCATTAGCACTCTTGAGGATGGTAGGTATCCTTGAGAAGCGTTGGGTTCCCCTGGGCTGGACTGTGGCTGAGTGATTTTCACAGAGAGTTTAATTAACCTGCTGCAGTAAAAGGTAAATCTTCACACACACACACACACACACACACACACACACACACTGAATCTGCGTCTTTTCTGTGCCAGTTGTGGAATTACAAACAATACAGATACATATTCTTCCTGTGAGCATTTATATTGCAAACTCATAACTGTCACAGTATATTATCAGTCAAAATCAATTATTTGACATCAAATCCTTTAAAGAAAATCAAAAATTTTTAAAAAAGCAACTTGCATAAGTATTTAACCCCAGCACATTAGTCTTTGGCATATTTGCCTATTGCTGCAATAACAGCTCTAAGTATTTGAGGGTAAGAAGCCAGCAGCTTTTTACACTATACAGGAGTGATTTTTTTCATGGCAGACTTGCTCTAGGACCTTTAGGTTAGTTAGATGTCACTTGTTGACTGCAGTTTTCAAGGGAAGCCCCAGGTTCTCAGTGGAATTAGGGCCTGGACTTTGACTTGGCCTCTTCAAAACATTCACCTTTGTATTTCTCCCACGCTTCAGTTTTTTTCCTGCAGATTGAAGCAGGATTTCTTGTAATATCTTCCTGTATTTTGCTCCACCCATTCTCCCTTCAATTTTGACAAGATGTCCAGCTCCTGAAGATGAACAGTATCTCCATTTCATGATGCTGCCAGCAGCATGCTTCACTGTAGGGAAGATGTTAATGGAGGCATGGGCCATGGTACGTTTGTACTACACATAGTGCTTTGAATTTTGGCCAGAAATGTCTAACTTGGCCTAATCGGACCACAAAACCTTGTCCCATATGTTAGCTGGGTCATGCTTATACCTTCTGGCCAGCTCTAGACATGCTTTCATATAGCTCTCCTTGAGTGATGTCTTAATTGTAGCCACCTCCCATACAGGCCCACAGTTTGCCTCTCACCTGTTCCGAAACAAAGTCACCACTGCAGAAGCAGTGTTTGAGCCGTCTGCTGAGAGGGAGCGGTCACCATGCCTGACATGAGTCCTGAACGTGTTCTGTATATATACAAAGTACATGCAAATGTATTTGTTCTGTATAAATATGAAATAAACACATTTGTTCTGTATAACACACATGAGTATGTTCTGCATACATCCAAAGTACCAGCCCATGTTTGGTATAAATGCAAAAATAAATATACAGTACTGTGCAAAAGTCTTAGGCAGCCAAAGAAGATGATGCTTAAATGATCTTTATGTTGGTGTAAAACTATGC
>JAAGVU020000076.1:2201635-2238161 GCA_011763525.2 Mormyrus iriodes | reverse complement strand
TCAATTACAGATGACTCTTAAGTGATTCCCACACTCAACCAAAGTACATAAGTAATTTTCCTGACAGTGTTTGACAAAATATTATGACATAATTATAGTACTAAATTATACCTAATGTTAACATAGAAAATAGGAAGGGAAAATAAAACAATTCCTGGGCTAATCACCTACCACAGGTGGGGAATCTTATGTTCATTGACATGGTATCAGAATTTAGTCAAAATAGGAGGTATTTTTATGTTGTTTCTCTGTTTAAAAAATGCAATTTTTCACAATTTCAATCAGGCCACTTGGGCCAAATCAGCTAAATGACAGTCAGATCAGATGAGCCATCCGTGCCTGTTTGTTTACCGCCCAGCAGGACTTGAGAGCGCGGAGCCATCCCTCCGCCACAGGCGAAGACACACAAATAAATAAATAAAGCAGTGCCTTCTGGGTAATCCCGAAGTCATGGCAGCTCAAAGACGGACGCCTCGTGGCTCTCCTTGAGTATTGCGGCAGCCTAGCACCAAGGCGGAGCCACAGCGTGGGTTGAAAAGACATGATGACAATTAAACTAAGACGAGAAAGCTTTGGGAGCACAAACAAAGACATTGGCATGGTTCAGAGCTTCCGGGCAAATGTCACATTAAGTTATTCTCGTGGTGCCCAGGTGAAAATGTTTTATTGCCTTCAAAAGCGGGGCGCCTGTTTTCAGACAACTACATGTTTTCGCCTGTTTTTTGGCTCATTTACTCGGTCCTGTGGTCGGTTCATCTGCTGAACGCACAAGAATAAACCGTCTCCTACAGAAGGATCCCGCTTGTGAATTTGAGCAGGGAATTACTAAAAAATACAGTACAGTTTTTTAGACTTTATTACACCTGTGACATTTCTTCACAAAATGTCATTTTCCTAGAAATGTTATTGGATTGGTTCTTTGAGAAGAGCTTAACAAATCCAAGTGCAACCAGCATGTTTATGAAATATTCTAAGTGCTTCAAATGATACAATGCATTAAAGCAGGATAAAAAACATTTGGTGATCTGTAGATAAATGTCATTCCACGTATTTCTTAAACTGCACTTTGTGTTTGGCTGATGGGCCCATCCAGTAGATTCTCAACCCATCTGGAGACCTGCTTCGATCCCACAAGGCCTCACGAGATGTGAAGTGAACCTCCAGTGTGCCAGGAGGGTATACGTGCTCATGAATGTGTCTCTGCATGCCCGGTTGCTGCTGACAACAGCAGGAGCACACTTACCATGTTTATGGATGAGACTGGGCCGATACTGTTCACGTATATATCCACGTCTATGACCGTCGGTTTAACTGAAAAAGCAGGAGAGAGAGAGGTGTGTTAAGTGCATTGACATGCTGCGGGGGGCGCTCCTGTGTCCTGCACATCTATGCTGCTAAAGTCTCCATGGTGAGAGGAGAGCCCCCTTGAGAGCCTCATTAGCGCTGATTCACACCCTGCTGCCATCCCACGTTCGCTTTCACTCATTGCTACCAATTTCCCAGATTACACGCAACGTTCATATAATTACCTGGCCTGAATCCGAGTCTCTGATCACAGACTTTGCTGAAAATCTGGAATATAGAGATGGTACTGAGGAACAGGCTCAGTATAAAGACCCCCCCACAAGGAAATAGGAGCTGTCAACAAACATGCACAAGTACAGAAAAATCATATAAGTAAACTGAATAATAAAAAATTGCGAGATTCTCCATAATAAATTCCAAAACAACAAGGAAAGACACAGCTCTTTAGATGCATTAGAAGTTCGTAGGTGTTTTCTTTTATCTTGCCTTTCCTATCACATTTTCAGATTATGAGACTGAAGACCAGGGTGAGACCTCCATGTGGCCGTCTCTGTTGGGGGGTAGAACCTAATGTTCCTCAGTGTCCCCAGCCTTGAAAAACACACATAATCACAATAACACCCTGACTCATAAATTGAGTCAAAAAGCCGTTTAGCGAATGTTTTTATCCAGGAAAACTTAAAATCACTAAAGCCAGATATTTTACTGGAGCAATTTAGGTTTATAACCACAGTAGGGGCCTGCAACCACCTTCACCAACCTGCCATCTAGTACTCAAATCGGAACATCGACATTATCTCAGCAGACTTCCTAAACAACACTGTAACACATTTTCAAAATGAAAATCACTAATAATACAGGGTCTGTTTTCCCTCTCCATCAATCAGGACAGACAGATATTTACTCAGTGGCAGAGAGAGACAGACTGCTCCATACCACTGTTTAGTACCAAAGCCTATTACCGCAGTAAATATACGCTGATGACTGTCTACACAATGCCAATTTCTAGGTGACTCATCTGCGGCTTGATGGCTGATGAGAAATATACAGTACGTTTGGCAGAGACAATGACTAGAAGCGAGTGCTTTCAGAATGCAAAATACTGAAAATATAGTGATACTTTAATTAATATAATAACATTAACACTGTTACACTTTAAATACAACCTATGCCCCTAAGACAAAAAAAAGACTTGGGTGAGCTCAACTGGGTAAGTAAACTAATTAAAAGCCTTATCCCTCTTTGATAACTTTTGAGTTGAATGAATCTTCATGATTAAGTCCTCTGGGGCCTTCCTATTTACATTCATGAAACCATGGGCTGAAATATTCATTAGTGTTATTGTTCAGAGTTCTGATACACCCCCTCTCCCTGCCCCACCTGCCGTTTTTCTGATTGCAAGGCTTTGGGCAGGAGGGCACCGGGTGGGAGCGTGTACTCACTGGCACTGTGTAATGCTGTGTCTGGGCGTGAAACAGGAGACGCTGCACATGTGATTATTAATCAGTTCAACCGTATCTTCAGCAAGGGACATTCGGTGGTGTTTTCTATTCACAGTGGACTACTGGTACCTAAATTCCATAAGTTCCACTTCCACAGGAAACAGATAACACTGACAGATTCTGATAAATACATTAACGAACCAAATAAGGACCAGCCAGGCTGAGTTTGGAAAGACTCACAGTTTGATGATATAAGCTGCATTCTTTACTAATAACTGAAGACCATCGGGCACGATGGGATCAGGGTATAAATGACCCCACACTTTGATATCCCAGCACATCATATTCATATCTGGTTATTGGTCCACACAGTCTCAACGCACTTTCAGCAACAGTATCTAAATATGAACTCGACAGCCCTCAAAAGCCTGGCATAGGTTTAAGGCCACCAGCCCAGCCCCCAGCTTCAGTCTGGCAGGAAAACATACCTCCAGGCCTGTCTGTCAGAAGAGGAGCCCCAGATTTACCCTGACCAATGGCACGTCAAACAGCCGCCCTGGCTCGTCCACTTATCAATGTTTTTATTTCAGAGTATAAAAATCCATCTCTTTACTCACTGCCAAGGCTAGTTGGATATTTAATAATGCAGAAATGTGCGGCAGCTGTCCAAACCACAAATACCAGCTATTATCAAATGTCATAAGCATTACATGGTTTGGTCAAATGCAGTCATTGCTAACAAAGACCACACAGAGTTATTATGCAGCTTTGTTATAGATCATTATCACATTTTGCAGTGTTCAGCAGCTGCTCTGGCTGCCACTTGGGGCTTTTAACCCGAATAGCGGCTCAGTTATACAGAGTTTCCCATCAGCAGATCCACAGAATGAAATCAAGTTAGCAGATGCCAGACGTTGTCCTGAGCCAAAGAGTCTCATTCTGAAGCAACGAGAAAATCAAGAAAGTAATTTCAGGCTATCGGAATGCGTTTCGATAAACGGTCACTCCGACACAGGTGGGAGATGTTTCACTGACAGATCGCATTAGTGGTGATGCAGAGGTGGGGTGGGTGTGTTACTTGGCTGTGGTGGGGGGTGGACGTCGCCATGTATCTGGGCTGTGAGGACAGCATCAGCTGAATATCTGAAAGAGGGATACATTTCAGGTGGAAATTTTGGGAGATATAAGGTCACTGTGATACCCACTGAGCCATTGTGCAGCCAAAATCAAATCAAAGATCTCCAAATAAATTAAGGGTTTTTAATCTCACAGAATAAGAAGTTTGGGTGCATTTTAAAATTCCATTCATACTTACAAATCAGATAATGGGATCATATTTAAGAAATTTTTCCCAGTATTCCTGTTTCTCTGTCTCCTTTGTCTCAGAGCCTCGGAAGCAACAAAAGGGCGCCTTCGTTACAACTGACATGTTAGTCCTAAATATGAGCAGGACAAACAGCTGGAAGACGGATGGATGGATGGATGGGAATCTTCCACCAGCTCTGATAACTCTCAGAGAGACCAGACAAATTGTACATGTGTAAGGTAGACATATTGTCTCTCTCTATCTTACTGGAATCCGGTTTGTATGCTCGTAATTCTGGAATGTGTAGGATTGTGCGAGATGTTGCTTCTAAGCTCGATATTTGTCTGTACTCTTGCTGTGCAATACTCCAAATCCAAAGGCCTTTCATCACCTCCACCAGCTTTTCACCTTCAAACGCGGGTACCTCTGCTCTTCAGACGTGCTTCAGACGTCCCTCCTAAAGGCTGATAAGATCACGCAACTCCAGCTGGTGGGAGTGATTGCTGTTCCTCCTCTGGTTCTCATTGTTGGTGGTTCTGATATTAACACCTGCTGGTGATTTATGTGCCATAAAAACACTTAATCTTGTTATAAGAAAAATAAGAAACTTAGAGAAACAGGCAAGTATAACTAAACAGTTGTCCATTCATCCTGGGCAGGGTCACAGGGCCCTGGAGCTTATCTCAAAATCTACAGGCAGAAGTCAGGGAACAACCCAGGACAGGGCACCACTCCATCACTTTTCTCAATTTCTACATACCCAGAGGACATCACAGCATAGAATCAGACTGCTCCATTCAGATATCACAGTTAAGGGCCTTTCTCAAGAGCCCAATATGATCATGATGCTGTCTACAGGATCTGAACCAACAACTTTCCAATCACAGGCACAGAGTCCTAACCTGCAGAGCCACACACTGCCTGCTGGTAAATAATAATAGTAAATGGGGAAGCAAAAGTGGACCCAGATATAGATATAAATAGCCAATACAGCTATTTTGAAGAGCACTATCCACTTACAGGGAGGCAGATGGGTTACACTAAGAATCAGATTGATCACTAACCCCAGGCCAGCAAGTAAATTGCCTAATAAAACGCAGTTGGTGCTTGTTACATTGTTTCCCTGTTTAGGTTTAAGAAGCACCAGCTGGCCGGGGGTGAGGAAGGGTGGATGGATTGAGTATGACTCATCTGGGCTGCAGATAGGTTACTGGGTCTGTGGTATTATATTAGGTTGGCTGTGATTGATTTAAAATTTTTTATTCTTATAAAGCCTAAGATTTAAGGGCCTCTTTTGAAGAACACATCTTTAAAAAATACATTTTATTTTAGACATAGTAGCCAAAAGAAGAGCTTATCTCAGAGGAGGGTGCTGTTTGGAATTTAAATGTTTTACTCCTACACTAGGCCAAGCCAACCTTGGTCTGGGATTAAATTATGCCAGAAGAAAATGAGGCGTTTCGATGCCCTGGGTCACAATCCTTTAAAGGCAAACCTCACAAAAGCTCACCTTTGAGCCTTTTTGGGAGCTCAAAGGACAGGAGTCAGACACCTTTAGAAAAAAGGGGATAATCACCATGTCTGCACACCAAAGGCAGGTGGAGTAACTGGGTAAATGCGGAGGCCAGTCATATGCCAGCATTCATCTCCACTTGAAAAAGGTGCCATTGGCCTATCAGGCTCTCCATCTGCATTATTGGTGAATGACTTGTCATCAACAATTTATATTTTGGATTTCACGCTCAGATTCCAGTATCATTTAAAGTTATTTTTGGGGTCTATTAGTGTTACTGAAGTGTACAAGCAATGCTTACATGGCTGAATGTACCTCCACCAGTATAACAAACTTGCCTTTAGAGGTCTTCTGGTTTGGCTGAAGCTGGTCCTGGGCTCAACGGAATCTCTCATAGACCTCCCTCCAGCCTCCATTCCATATCAGGAAGTAAGTATGTTGTTTCAAATTAGTGGAAAACCTATCCATTTGACTCACAAAATCCCTAACGTGTTAGAAATATGTATAATCTAGCAATATTTTAATAAATCTATACAAATATTGGTTTAAAAATCCTTTGATCTTGTCCAAAGATTGTAAATCCCTAAATCCTTTTGGTTTCGGTCACTGACATTCAGTCACAAAATGAATGGCTCAACTATAAACAGCCCTCTGAACAATAGAGAACATGGGGTCTATTCGATCGCACTAGGAAAAGGTCTAACAGCATGTAATTTCGGTCTGATGTAATACACAAGACATCCATTACTGAACCGGAAATGTTTAAACATGAAGTAGAAAAGATGCAGTTTCTCCAGTTGCCCTGTAGATGGCATGGTCTTTGCTAGGAGCCCCAGAGTCTGCTCCGGGGTTGTTTATTCTGAGGCTTGCTTTCGGCCCCAATATTCACCCGCCATCTTCCATCCTTAATCATCTTTCGCTTACACCGCCAACTGATCCTTTGCCCACTGATTATGTTCTTCCTTTTGCTATGGCTGCTGTCCGTCATTTGAGTTGACCGCCTTGGGGGGCTCAGAGACATAACCCCATCTGTAAAGAGGTTACTTGTGTCATGAGAAATTAATTAGGAACCAGCTACCCCTTTGAACACACTGGAACACAATATAAGAGGATGCATTACCACAGAGATGTTCTCTGTAATGGTGTCAAAAAAGAGAAGCTAATGACTTGCTCTAGGAACTCCCAACATTTTGATCTGGCTCAGTTCAGATGCATGCAGGGCACCTAAGTAATGAGATTGTGGTTCTTCTCTTATTCTGGTCCAGGACCCCACTGTCAGGGCTGCTCTGAACTTTCACTGCAACAAAGCAGCCACTCAATGAGCAGCAGGCAGATTCCATTTGACGAAGATGTTTCCCCAGTGGATGGAATGTGCCCCCTCACCTCGCCACCCCCATAATTGCTTGGCATCACAGGCTGCTGAGTAAATGTAATTAAATACCGGTGACGGAAAAGACAGTGGCTGAGATTTAGATACCACAGACAGACAGCAGAGACTTTGTCTCATTTTTCTTTATTAAAAAATGGCTTTTAATGTGTGTTTTTACGAGACATTTTCAGTTCAGCGTGTTGAAGACTATCTGCCTGGCTTTCTTATACGTGTTGCCTTTCCACTGTTTTTATATATCACTTTTACACCTGCTCAAGATGCACAAAAACACTGTCTGTGACAGCTTTCCCTGAAGCCAGGTTTCTGGGTTTAATCTCATTACATATTTCCAGGCAAAGTTCCCAGAAACATGTCACTTCAGATGGCAAACAGTGACGAAGAAGCCCTCAGTCTTTATCTCAGCCGTGAAGGAGCTTAGCGTCGATGGAGAATAAAGAATTCTGCTAGGTTTTCAAAGTTGTGAAACTGTCCCATTACTACAAGGTTTTCAGAAGAAAACTCTGCAACATTTGGATTTGTCCCAGAATTAGATCCAAGCTAATAAATCTTTAATGTCTCTGAGGAGGAAACAGATATAGAACGATGGAAAAGGGAAAAACTGCAGTAGTAATGCACTGGGTGACAGCGCATTTAATAACGATCCTTTGACAATACAAACCCCTGGTGGGGGGCTGTGCAATCTAGGCGAGCAGTGCTTTTGCGGACCCCATTCCCTGTAACCATGGGTGACCTGATTTACCTGTGACAGGGGATGCCAAGGAGATACTGGTGGCAGTTAGAGATGGCAGCTTCGGGCCATTTCAATGGCAATACAGCTGCTGCCAAGGAAATGTACCAAGTGCGAAATGTCACCGGATAGAAAGGACTGTGCTGGCACCCTGCATCAACGTGCTGGGGATGTGGAGGACTCGATAAAGACTTGGAGGACTTGCGTGTTCGAGGTGTGGAAGGTTAGGGACATTGTTAGGGACGCTGGTACAGATAGCATCCGGATTTGCCACTTTTCATGGCCTGATTCATACGCAGTAAAAAGAAAATAGATTCCAGGAATTATTTCCTGCTCAATCTGCTAGATATGTATGGACACTGATAAAGAAGGCGGCGCAGAACATGAGGCCGGGGAAGATATCTGCAATATCCTTGTCACGTTATGGAAGATGGAGATTATCAAAGAGCAAGAACGCAGAGAAAAATAAATTGCAAAAGGCAGATATGCTATTTGTTGGTTTGTGGTCCATTAACAAATAATGGTTTTTACATGCATAATGAACTGTTAAAGCGATTATCTGTGCTCTGAACTCGATTCCCCTCCTAAAGGCGCCTGGGTCTCTGTTTTGCAGCAGTTCTTTTACCGGAGTGACATGTAGGTTTTCTAAAGCTTTAGGTAGGAAGCTGAGCTAAGATGCAGGTGACCTACCCAGTACTAACCAAAGGAATGGATTATAAGTTTTATCTTATGGCATTTGAGTTTATAAACCTACATAAAGTCCACATTTTCGCACATATATTTTTAGGTTATAAGGGAGGTTTGGCATTGGCATTGGCTTGACATTTGTGCATTCAGGACAGTTCTTTGTAAATAATCCTGTAGCTATGTAACCATGATACTTAGATAACATTAATAACTCTATTTAAATATGTCAAAAATAATTAACAAAAATGGTTACTGTTGTTTTCCCTTAAGGATATGGGAACACGAGTGTGTGTCTTCAGTCAATGGTGAATATGCAGGCAGGATGATTAATGACAATAGATTGTAGGAGGAAATTGATTTTGTATCCATCAATATCTAGATGACAGATGGTCAGATATGAAATCACAAAAGGCCTCTACAGACTGGCTAAGGTGCAAAGCACCTTGCTGCTGGGGTCAAAAGATGCTGTCTCCTGTGTTACGTCCATCCATAGGAGGATGTAGATGGAGAACACAGGCAATGCAGTTTTATTTATACAGCACATTATCATGCACAGGGGACATCTGGTGTGCTTTACAGAAATAAGAGTACAAGGCTACAGGTACAAAGCATAATGAAGAGAACAGTAAAGACAGGAGACAAACAGATAGAGATAGTTGTTGAAAGACAAAATCCATAATTCTGCATTTAGAATCATATATTAATCTATATTTCAAACTCCACATTTTTATAGATTTCTACAGTAAGTAAATATTATTCTTGCAAACGGTGTATTATTATTATTATTATTACTCTTTTTTCTGTTATATTATTCTCTTCTTAGGTCTTATGCATAGACATCTTCATATGTGTACGCTACTCTATCTATCTATCTATTTATAAATTATATGTCAGATAGACATCTAAACAATAGGTGTGAAAGCTGCTGATGACGGGTTACATGAATAAATGCAGGTGATGGAAAGATGTAGATAGATGCAAAATAGATTTAATGCAATGGGGTCCGTGTTAGTGGAACTCAAGATAAAGCCAGAATTCTGCAGGAAAAAACCTCTGACAGTCAGGAGTCTTGGAAGCCAGCAGCCATTTCCAATTGACCTGTAAGGAGAGCAGCGAGAACCTCCCTGCCAAAGCTGCGGGCTACATGGGTCTGGGGAACTCTGAGAACGGCAGCGTGTGTCCGGTGCGATGTGGTTCTTGCTGCTTGTGAACAGCCTTCCCCCGTCGACATCTAAATCACAGCATAATTTACAGCAGAAATCAATAAACAATCGCCACCCCCACAACATCCAGCTTCTGCTTCCAGCTGGGAAAATCAGCCAGGCCTGAGGTCCCTTTTCCCTAGAATCTCCATGATGACTTTGAATCCTTTATCAAGATGGTGCAGCAAATAGTCCTCCCCCACCTCCCGCTGCTCACTGCTTCAGCCAAATGCCGGATTAGGAGGTTCCTGAATCTCACATCATGGTAAAGCCCACAATCCCAGTTTCATCGGGGTATACCCTTTCTGAAACAGGCACAAATCTGAAGCTTACAGTCCTGTTCCTTCTGGGCAAGGGGATGAAACAAAACATTGTGGAGGAAAGAAAGGGAACCGTACAATACGTTCCAGAACCCCCCACGAAAGGTGAAAATCCGCAAAGTAAAAACCATATGTTTATTTAGTTATTTTTGTATATTTTAAGCCCTTATAAACCCTTTATATCCGCTTAGATATTAGGTATGGTTCATTGAAATAATGTATGTAAACACACCGTTTATATACTACGCACAAATATACGTATCGTATATCATTGAGGAGTTTTGTTTAATATGTAATACAGTTGTAAATACATTGTAATAATACATATTTTAACAAAAATAATTTATATTTACTATAATATACAGTAATGCACTCATTTTACTTACTTACCCAGTTATATTAGATATATTTTGATTATTCCTTTAATATTAGTATCATATTTCTAAAATACAAACGCTGCAGTCATGCGACATTTGCATTCTGGTGCTCTGATTGGGTAACTGCGAGTCTCAGCCATCTGCCAATAGCGTCCCGTGTATGAAATTAACAGGGCAAACCAACTGAGGAAGCGTGTACTAGAAATAAAAATACCCATCGTTCACAGAAATCCGCGAATCAGCGAAAAATACGTGATATATATTTAGATATGCTTGCATATAAAATCTGCGATAGAGTGAAGTCACGAAAGTCGAAGCGCGATACAGCGAGGGATTACTGTATATGTCTCCTTTACTTCCTGCTGGCAGGTTTTCTCTGATTGGCTGTACTGTACCCTTTCTTTGATAAGCTATACTTTACCTTTTCTTTGATTGGCTGTACTGTACCCTTTCTTTGATAAGCTGTACTTTACCTTTTCTTTGATTGGCTGTACTGTACCCTTTCTTTGATAGGCTGTACTGTACCTTTTCTTTGATTGGCTGTACTGTACCCTTTCTGTGACTGGCTGTACTCTAGCCTTTCTTTCATAGGCTGTATTGTAGCCTTTCTCTGATTGGCTGTACTGTACCCTGTCTTTCATTGGCTGTATTGCAGCCTTTCTTTGATTGGCTGCATGCTATCCTGTTTATTTTTCAATTGGGTATAGTATTCTTTTTTTGCTTAATACGAAACTGTACTATACCATCCCATATGTCCATGCTGGAGATCTTCCAGCTCTGACATTGTAGCTGGAGCCAGGACAACAACAGTTCCCACCTTATTGCTGACATATGGAAAATAGCTGACATGTTTCACTCCCAGAAACCCCCGAAAATGTGCAAAGTCACTGGCCACTTTGCTCTTTGTGTCTTATTGAAAATAGTTAGAAAGTCAGGAAGGTTCTCCTGCATGCATAGTGCATTTCACCATTAAAAGGTTGGCATTCATGGGGGGGTAGGTTGATTTTTTTTGTATGACTGGGGGAGTTCAATACCAGTATTTTCTTGGTCGATGTCATTGGGGTGACTAAAATTACTTGAGTCACTGAAGAACTGGAAGAATACGCCTGTGTAAATCATAAACGGACTCCATCCCACCACTGTGCAGGTGATACGTTTGTGTCCAAAGGCTGTTACCGATGATCTGCCCTGCAGCGTTTCCAGCGAACCGCACCCACTCCCATGCATGCATTTTCTGCATTATTCAAAGGGCATCTGATGAATTTGTTATTAAATTGCTCTTTACACTGGTCACCAGTTGATTTCTCCCATTTAGGTTGTTTCCCGTTTATCTAACTTCCTGTTTCATAAAATACTCTAAAATACTCAGCTCTGCACATCTATTTTTGACAAACAGAAAAGAACAAAAATGTAATCAAATGCAATCCTGATTACACCGTGCACAATTTTATCAAAATGACAGGAGTTGTTCTAAAAATGAAGCATGCATAATGCTCCTAAGGTGCTTTTCCAATTTCCCAAAGACCCAGATATTTTTCTTGAACATCCTATGCCAGAGGTAATATTTAGGAGGGATTGCCATAGGCTATTCGATTGCAGTTTATTACATGGCCAAACACACATCTGTTTGACGACCTTATATCAGGCCATGGTTTCCTGTCAGGAAGGGTACAACTGCTCTGCCCTTAAGCAAGATACTTAAATGGCAGTCCTTATTGTTTTCCAGCATGTAATACCAAAACAGATATTTACATGACATTTATATCATGGTGTGCTGTGAATATACATTTGAAGAACTCATAACTCATTGACCAGCTTCCTTTGTGCCTTCAGCTATTTTCGATAACCTCTTATTTAGTCACAGAGGTGCAGAGTCTGCTCCTGGGAGGAACTGGACGCAAAGTCGGGTATTCAAGGGGGGGGGGCTCTATCAGAGGGTTCTGCGGCCTCGGCACACTCGCCACGGGAGGCTTCTCTGGGAACACTGCGAGTCATTGCACAGTGGGTGGAAACCCACACTGTCAGGGAACAGTTCCCTACGCGCGCACACACACACACACACACACACACACACACACACACACACACACACAGCACTGGGGAGGAGTAAAACCTGCAGGCCTAGAGATGTGAGACAGTTGCCTGTGATCTGGACAGGAGAGACTCGAGGAAAGAAGACCTGATACTCTCTACCGATGCAAAATTGTTCATGTTGTAAACAAAGTTGAACGGTAGGGCATCAGATGATGAAATGCAAGCAAAGTGTGTGTACTGCAGATATAATGTCTATGCACTGCAAAAATTAAGCGTAAGAATAAGCACCTTTATACTGAATAGCTGCTTCCAAGTATTATTTAGGGATTCCTCTCTGCCTGTCCTCACCCGTACCCTACAGAAGACAGCGTGATGGCAGCTGCAGGGCTGCTGATTTCTGAACACTTCAAAAAGTGGAATCCAGAAGTAAAATTACTGAAATCAAATACATCAGCAGGCAAGGTGTAGAAAATTAACGCTGCCTCTACTGGTCAGGGTGGCAATCTGCAGCCACTCGAAAGAATTGGTGGGAGTGAGAGGGATGAGATTTCATTCAACAAGAAACAAAAGGTATGATTTTGACAGCCTGTGATTCTTATAGAGGTTTGATGGTCGGCTTTCTAGGAGACAATGTAAGTTATCATGAAGTCACTTTGGGAATCTTAAATCTTCATGATGTTTTATGGAAAAAGACACAAACCTTATCTGATGACAACTTCTAGCACTATTACTGTGAGCCCATGGGAGGTGATTTATCAGAAAGACTACAGCTCATGTCCAGCCTGCTGCAGATTGCTTGTTAGATGTCGACGCCAAGCTGACTAATGGGGACCTTTGACTATAAAGAAAGCCAGCCAGCCTGAATGTGGCAATGGCCAGGGAAGTTCCAGGACAGGCCCACCGCCATCATGCAGTAAGCAGTCTGCTTGAACGGTGCCTCGTTTTCCTCTGCAGAGCTGCTCTGTTTCCATGTGTTCACCTGCTGTGTCCCATCTGCAAGCTGTGCAGTCACTCACTGTCTTTTTGTTACTTGATTGTGTTCCTGTTACCCAGCATGTTTTGTTCATGCAGCTTTGGCGGCTCAGTTTTGTCATAAAATCAATTTTTCTTCCTCTCCCCGCCCCTCAGTGCCTGAGTTCCAGGCCACAGACGCCCCCCAAGCAGCCACAATGAGAATATTTCTATCACAGAGCCATACCCCTTGTGACTCTCTGTGGGAAGTCGTAATATAATATAATCACCCACTATGATGTCATAATACACCACAAGAGCATGTGTTTAATTTTGCTTGTGATCTGTCTTATTACTCAAATTTAACTTGGGCAAAAAAATAATATACATTAGAACGCCTGCCGCAACCCCCCCAGCCTGGCCATGGATCAGGGTTACACAGTATTCTGATCCATAGCATGTTCAACTAATCATTTACCTGAAACATCTCACTTAACTTGGCAATAAAAAAAAACACTCAAAAAGTATAATTTCACCATGCAGCCCCGTCTGTGAGAAATAAACAGCTTTGGAAAGATTGAAGGCTTTAACCTGAAAATGCAGGGAGTAGGAACTAGACCCACCCCTTCTATTTCAGGAAAGAACAGCTGCATTCAATTTAACGGGCCTTGACATGGGGGGTGAGGGTGGGGGATGGAGGAACAGAAGATCTTTGCATCAGAACACGATCCACCTCCTGGGTCCTGTATGATTTGATGCTGCCTCCATCGCCCTGTACACGCTCAGCCTGCTATGGCCGACGACATTCCTGTCGCTGAAGGTGTCCCGTCATAAACATGCCATGTCCTCTGCTTAACCTGCAGATGCTTGGTACAGTCCACAGCCAGAAAGAGCCATGAACATGCATGAGCAGTGCCCGGGTGCAGGGAGTCCGGAGTGGTCAGTCCAGGGGCAATTACAGGGTAGAATCTGGGATCCTAGTGTCAGCCCCAAGAGTTAGGGGTCGGGTCCCTGGCGATAAAATTTTGTACAAAGTGTGTATAACAATACAGGGCAAATTGCTAAAAGGATAATTTCTCAGGGTACGCTGAGGCAAATACTGGTGGCTGAATCTGCCCTGAACATGCTCCTTAGTAGCTTGTAGTTCACTGGGTGGCAAGGCCCCCAGTTGGCTGGAAGTCACACTGGCACGGTAAACAGATCGATACAGACACTGGGAGCTGAGGGGCTGCCACAGAATTGCTCTGACACGCTGTGGGCTGGGGTGCCAGTCCCCATACGCTCTGGAGAACTCAGGAGTCACTTGACATGACAAGTGAGGCCGGCCCCCTCGGTTCAGACGTGCTGGGTGCGGTTAGCACAGGGCCCTGCCGCAATGCGCGCAGCGCCACGCGGCCGACCCATTTTCCCAGGCTCCTCTTTTAGCCCGAACAGAGCTGACATAATAGGGCCAGCTCAGCAGAGCCCTGGCATCAGTCGGTTTGTGTTTTTCCCGCTAATCACCCAGCATTTAATTAGTTGACGATCGCGGCTGAACCCCGCGGCCACGGAAGCCACCGTTCGCAAACAGCTTCCCTGAAAGCAGGAGGCCTAACCCCTTAGCATCGCTGCACGCTGCCGTCAGAAGTCACAAGCCCTCTATGCTGTGACCTTCAGCTCCCGCGGACCAATCCCATCTGACGACATTCTCCATGAAGTTCAAATGCAGCATTCTTTTGAGTATATGAAGAGTAGAACAGAGGCCTTGTTCATAAATAAATAACCATCAAAGGGTTGGCTCTTGTCATGCCTGTGGTGTAAAAAATAACTATCCTCCAGTGAATTTTCTTGGAAAAGGTCATAGCAAACACGGGATCACTTTACCCAACTACTCTTGTTTTACACTGCGAATATTTAGTCCCTGGCACAGAGCCTACTGTCATATTAAAAATGTATGAATTACATTAATCATGTTAGTACGTTTGGGTTTGGTATTAGATTCTTACCTTCTCTAATCAAATAATGTCCAATCCATTAATCTTTATTGATTTGAAATTCATATATAATTCACTTTACTTTCCATTTGAGCATTTCTGTGTGCGTTCAATGTTAAACATACAGCCGTCCCTCGGTATCAGCAGGGGATCGGTTCCAGTCCCTTATATAAAATGGCGTAGTACCTGCATATAACCTACGCACATCCTCCTGCGTACTTTAAATAATTTCTACATTACTTATAATGCCTAGTACAATGCAAATGCAATGTAAATAGTTGTTATATTGCATAGTTTAGGGAATAATGATAAGAATAGAATAGTAATCTGTACATGCACATGTACACCACTTCATTCATGTGGATGCAGCGTAGTGCTTGGCGCACGGAAAATTCGTGGTTTGCTTTTCGGAACATTCTGGATGTTTTTGGAATATTTTCAATCTGTGGTAAGTTGAATCTGTGGATGTGGAAGGCCATCTGCATATTCATTCCCACAAAATCTGCGTGCTTTTTAACTGCCTCCTTAATGAAAGTGTTTCACATTCCTGACATGTTTGGTACATTATACTTTCACTTTAGAAAAGATATTATTATTAAAAGTTAAGAGAATTAAAAACAACAAAGCTTATTGTTATTCTTGTCTAAACACAGATTACACCATAAACCATTATTCGTTTAGTTTGCCAGCAACCTAATCATTGGCATTCGTAGTTTTGTGTGCTTGTACAGAAACCCACATAATATAGAGACAGTGCAACATTACAAATCAAATGCAAACAGAGGACACAAAAATTTTGGAAAATGATTATAGACTGAGTTTAATCCACTCACATTCCTATCCTCATTAATAATTAATATCTGTTGTAAGCCTTTATTACTTCTCCCAGTAACACTGCAGCAAATGTTACACAAAACGTAATAGCACATTTCACATGTCTGAAGCAAGGGACCAGATTAAGCATCATCCCATACTACTACATTTCCCAGAAGTCCATGGGACCAGACTTTGTGTGTCAGAGCTGATAATAATGAAGCTGATAGGACAGCCCAGCCCTGGCCAAAGCACAAAACAAAAAATGCAACCTGTACTAAACTGCTTGTAAAATAACACAAGCACATGCCAGTCAACTATGTTACCTTGGATACACTCCAGCAACTATGTTACCTTGGATACACTCCAGCAACTATGTCACCTTGGATACACACCAGTCTATACAGAATGGTGGATTTTTCAATCCATCTCAAGTTCCAAAAGAACTTGTAGGTGCATTTTTATACTAGTGAAAGAGTAATAGATTGCAATTAATAATTTAAACTAGTTAGTTAGTTCGTTTATATGTTTAATGTTTGCGTGGTTGTTTCTGATAACTAGGGCCTTACAACCACATTGCAATGGTATTTTGGGAATATCACCAAGTCAACATTAAGTTTAATTAGTAGTTACTTAAAGTACCTTACTATTTTCAAATGTCAACATTTCATGTAGAGTTACATTTTTATGTTAATGTTTTGGAAAAAATATTTAGACAATATACAACATATATAAAAACAATATCATAAATGTGCAATGAAATAGTTCTGAGATCAGTGCAAGCGGGTATAATGACTGACAATCAGGAATGACAAAAACCGATATGTAATCCAAGAATCGGAGTCAATACACAAGACAGGTTCAAAAACTAATCCATAGCAAAATGCAGAGAAAGTCCAAATCATGTGCAGCAAATTGGGTGAGAAAATTGGCTATGATTCAGAAATCAGCTAGAGTCAATGAAAAGAAGTCAAAACTTCAGCCAGGAGCAGGACCAGTGCCTCACAAGAAGGTTACCTTCAGAGAAGGTGCTTACGTTTGTCTTGGGCTAATCAAGAGATATGATGCATGGGGTGTGGGTGGTGTGTGGGCATGGCTGCAGGAGAGTGGGTGGGTCATGGACGTAGCTGGAGTGGTGGGGGCATGGCTGCAAGAGAGTGGGTGGGCCATGGGCGTGGCTGCAGGGGTGTGGGTGATGCATGGGTGTGGCTACATGACTGTGGAGGTAGATGTGACACAATGAACCAATGAAGAATACAAAACATACACTCGACTGAAATAGCCCCACTTGACAATAAAAGGTTAAAAATATATCTCTCCACAGACCCCCCCTCCCTTCCAGTAAAGGGCAATGCCATACCTTTTATCACAGTGATTAAAAAGCGACAGACAGTATTCCCAGTTAAAAGGGTTGTTAGTTCCTACCAAAATGCCCATAAAGTACAGAGCGTTTGGACTTCAGCAGGGAGTAGAGGACCATCTCTCAGAAGGCATCTGTGGAATAAAACCACTCAGCCATACCTAGCAGGCCACCCTGACACTGCACTCTTACATTTCATTATCGACCTGATGCTTCTGTCTCAATTTGCCCATTTGTGCTGCTGAATCTGTCACATTAAACAATGATAGTCCACAGATGCAAGAGTAGAAACTGGCAACCTTCAGGTCTCAAGGCCTTGGCCTACAGGTTTCCCTATAGTGAAGCACTGTTTCAACAAAGTATTCATGTTGTTCGCAAGACACTACTGGAAATATGCTGTAAGTGGGCCTCCTATAAGACATCATGACATGTTAGCTTCACTTTCTATAAGGACATTTTAGACACTTCCCAAACATGGCAGACCACATAGCATCAGCACACAGATCAGGCCTCTGCAGTTCATACATTCTCCAGGACAGTGCGGTGTCTGCTTCATTAACAGAAAGGTCTATTCACACACAGAGATGATCTGCATATACTAGTAGGTGACTGCAGCCTTTCTAGAACTTTTTAACACAGTGCCTAACAAGGCACAGAACACGCTACATAACACAGCATCCCCCACGGCGCTGGAAAGCCAGACGTGTGAAGATGGTCTTCCGCCTGAAAAAAAATGTCATCCGGGTGTAGCAGGGGCTTGGCGTTTACTGTACACATGACACCGCAAATCTCCGTTCAGACGATCCAGGCAGTCCCCTGGGAATTCTGGACCTTTCATGTGCTCCAGTATCACTTGCCTCACCAATCCCTGGAATAGCCTTTACCCACCTTTAGCCTTACAGCTCGTGTCCATACATGATTACTATGTTATTAATATAATAACGTTTTGGAGCATTACAAGCAGCGGCTGAAGAGAGCCTCTTCAGTGAATGATGATCTGAAGTGGGGATACACTACAGTTTCAGTTAAACGTTCTTTATCCATTTTCACAATATGTGTTGCATTCTTTTCTTAAGTAAATTTTTTTGTGTGGCTGTTGTTTGCCAATATTCCGCGAGTGTTTAACGAATGACCTGAAATGAAGGGTAGAGAAAGTAAAGATATCAACTCCACACAGTCGAGTGTGGCCATGGCGTTCCCTGGGCGGGCGGAGACGGGCCACTGCACGCAGACATATCGAGATGATGAATGGCTGATGTGAGACTGTCCTCCTCTCACGCTGGAGATATAAAGGACCATTTCCGTCAGTGATACGGTCCGCCTTCAAACTGCAATACTGGATCTGTCCCAGCTGACTTTTTTTGTTATTTCTCTTGCGTTTCCTACGCGCGGGAGTTCAGACTAGGCCATGCGTTTTTCAGTACTCATCACAAGCACCCACCGTACGATGCAGACATGCGTCAGCCCCGGATACGCCAGGGCTGCTGCACAAGGGCCCCTTTCTAAGCCCACTGCTGCAAATAAACTTGTTGCCATTGACCCTGATGAAAGAAAGTCGCTTCTGCGGACACATGAAACACACCGTAACCCAAAACATGACAGGCACCCATTCTCATGAGTATGAAAGGAATGTGAATATAAAACACGTGTGATCCTGTGGCTTAGCTGGTGCGGTGTCACATTATTCAATTATTTGTTTGATCGTGATTTATTCTTGAATCTATTTTCTTCACATTCAATGAGCTTTTGAAGTATTATAGCAAAATTTAGAGGACAGGCTACACTGTTACACTCCTTAGGACCTCTGCATCCATTCTACATTTTGATAGATATGTCCTTCAGTAGCAACTAAAAAGTGGAGTCGGGCTCCTGCCTTCGACATCAGAAATTCAGCCCCTGTCTCATTTAGCCAGCCCGCATGCCAGCTCCTTGTGGACCTCCCCGGCGAAGAGACGGCATCCTCTCACAAACGCATTGACACCCTTTTTTTTTCCTAGTAGCTGCTCTGATTTACGACGTCAATTATTAAACCGACAGAAGCATCTTCGTTCAGTTATCGACGCCCCTGCTCCGTTACATAACACTGTTAGAAATAACTTTCAACGTCATTCTGAGTGATACTGATAATTTTCCACCATGACGTAATCGAATAAAAGGAAGGGTTTTCGTCCCTTTTTAAAACCCATTTGCGTTGTCATATAATAACATCGGGGGGTAAAATAGTTCACAAGCGTATCATTTGAACAGCAACTTTATGTTTTCTTATATAAGTGAAATACAAGTGAAATGTATACTACAGCAAAGAACGTTTCTAATAACTTTCTATTATCATAAAAATGATAGCTGTACGCTGGCAAACAATAATATTTGCATAAAAGTCCCACAGCTGAGTCATATTCACCCAACTCACAGACGAAACCTATAAATACAAACCCAAGTATAATAAGCCAACCTAACACCAACTTCAAGTAAAAATGCACACGGGTAACTTACTCCCAATATCTGGTCGAAGTTTCTTGTCATACTCCTTCAATAAGTTATTCAGTATTTGCGTGGCGTCTGTCTCCTGAGTTTTGGGAGCCAACATTTGGTTCACAGTAACATCCTCATATTCCTCTTCGTATTCGATTGTCTGGGAACTGCAAAAGATTACAAACAGTTAATTTTACAAGCCCTTCTGCTTCAGAGAATATGTGTGCCCAAGCAAACGGCAAACCAGCCAATCTATTAATAAAATTTAATTTGTCGTTATAAAGCGCTTCACTTCATATTTGTCATTCACAGATGCGGTGTGGTTTATGTCATATCTGTACAAATCATATAGTTACTTTTTTCTTGCGTATTTGGAATTCATTATACATATTATGCAAATACGATTGGAAAAACAGAAAAAAACAACTCAAATCCTCTTCAGCGCCGCTAGCAAACAGCGGGCTTTTGTCCTAACGCCGGACTCAGCTTTGGCTCTACGTTTGATTTACTTTTAATTCATTACGCGAACTTTTGGAAGATGGGATCCTGTTTAAGGCATTTCCAACAAAAAATACATACATAAACCTGCAATACATATACGACATCAGTTTTGGGAATGCACAACTGTAGAGTAAAAATAATAATAAAAAATATGATTAAATAAAGAAGAACGCTACATGTATTTTATTGTTCACTTAGCCAGCTACCATTAATCACTATGAGTTAGGTGGCTGTATACTTTTATAAATGGGACTTCGATATTGTAAATAATTTCCCATTTTTGAACAGTGCTTTAGATCGTACTTTTATGACCTAAATGTCAAGACACATAAATACATTAAGCTGAAAATGTTACATATGTTTCTGTATTTCTTATGTTATAATTGGAAATGTATTGTTGATTAGAATTAACATATATGAATACGTATATTGCAGCAGTTGAGCTAAATGTTTATATGTGGTGTTTAAACTGCTATCAATATTTATATGAGGCGTATGGCTGACAGATAAGCTTTCAAGGATCAGAGATCTGTGCTGGGTATTATTGCATTTAGGTAATCACAATAAACAAAATGTAACTGGTTTTAGAGCCCAAAAAACTTACTTAAACATATCTGATATTTATCACCTGTAGTTTTCACCCATAGACGAAACAATGAACAATAAAACATTAAAGCATATTTGTGTCAAATTTTAATGAATATTATTTGTTGTTTTTTTGTTTCCTTATTTGATCGTGTATTAAATAATAAATATGAACGGGGAATGGACATTTTCGTCTGGTAAATGCCTATACATTTTAAATGAATAAGCGACCGAGCACACAGGTGAATAACGGTAACGTCACTTACCACGCGCTGAGCACCGACAGAAGCAGGACATAAAGCAATAATTTGGTTGACATATTTATGAGAAGATAGCTTGAAGATGAATTTGCTGCGTCGATCTTTCTTCTTCCCAGTTTCAACTGCCAGTTATTGTCACTCAGAACCAGAGGGGGGGATAGCGAATACTTTGTAATCCAAAAACAAGTCATACATCCACGTCTGACGGTTGTTCAGGATTCAGAGCGGCTCCAGCACTTTCACATCGCTGTTCAGGTCTCAGAATTGCAGCCAGCCCTTCATGCACCTTACAGTTGTAACAGCCACCTTCAAGTGCACCGCCTGGTGCGCGAACATAGTGACGTTTTCTAAAGCGAGGAGACCAACTTCCAAAGTGGGAAATCTGCCAACCTCCAAATGCATCCCCCAGAAGCCCGAAATCTTTACATTACGTCACATTTTGCAGGGACGGCATTCAGATATATTACCAACAGATTGTCCTATGATCCTTGTCTATGTTTAGACTGTAGAGAAGCCCGCCAGTGTCCCTCATCGCAGTAAACCGCTTGTGCCGAAGACATTTCATTACTTTTGTGTTTTTCCTTCCAGCCTCCCACGGCTTTTCTGAGCATATGAAATACAGGTTTCAACAGGACCTGTCAACGACACTAGTTTCCAAATACAAACAGAAATATTTGTTGAATTCATTTCACTTTTATACGATTGTTCTTGAAAATAAAACGTGAAAGACCCTAATCAATTTTCGTTAATTATTGGGATGGTAGGTAATTAACTAAAACTAAGGGTTAAAATTGGATTCCGGGTTTATTAAAGATATCCCTTAAAGTATATTATATCACGGGACAGTTGGTATCAAACCTACATTTACACACTGTTTATGCGCACTATATGGTCTCTGTGTTGTAGCGCACAAAATCTAGGGATGACCGCACACATGTTTTGGTAACAGCTTATGCATTATAAGTCAGTTTCCAAAGGGATTAATGTTAAGGAATATGATCTTCATGGATAAAATACGCTAGGCGATCAGATTGTCAACGCAATTAACAGCCCCCTTCAGTCTACTTAGTCAGGAAACGCAATAAAAATTTAGAATCTCTGTCAGCAAGCTATTATTTTTGGGCGTTTGACTATAAACATCTGTAACTGAATTTAAAATACAAATGCAAAACGTATTTATATATAATTTATATAATTCAAGTTATATAGTTATTTCTTTGATTAAGCGACGCTTTACTGCTTTCAGGACCATGGACAGCGATGTGCTTCACTAATAAGCAAGTATGTTAAGAACAATCATTACCAGGTTAGCGTTGTTACACTACGTTCAAAGGAAAACAAAATCTTACGGTATTTAAGTATCCAAAGTTTCCAAAAGACCTGCAATATGTAGTTAATTATTTCAACGGGGTACTGAATAACATTTTGGTGTATTTTCATTGACCCTTAGGCTTTTGAAGGATTTGGTTGCTGGGTAACATTATGCATATGAATAACAAAACATTCTTTTTTAAATCGACTGTGTTGTACACTTTTGCTATATAATAACATATGTAATACAAAGAAACAATGGCAAATGCCTGTAAACTGTTGCTGTATGCCTGCATGTCAGACTATCCCCTTGTGGCGGATCGGAGTAATGCGCATGTAACGGCGCAGAGGCGGACGCCCTTTCATCCATACCAAGGCCAAACTCGATATTTCTAAAGGAAATTAGCTTACCTTTCGGTTTAAGCTGCAAAACAATTACTAATTGCAAAGTAGCTCAGAACACCCTGAACCCCCCCAAGCGCGACACACGGTTAGCAGACAGCAAGCGTGTGCGCATGGATTAAAGCTTTAACGGCTTTGTTGTTAAAACGCAAGACTAATTCAGAGGACTCTTTCATTCGATGGTTTTCGCTTCTTTAAAGCTTCTTGGTGAGTACATAATTGCGGTTATATAACAAATAAATACCAATGAAGAGTTTGCATTAGAAGGGGAGATTAGTAAGTTGGTAGTCCCTCGTAGGCAAGGCGTACACGGAGTGGGAGTTTGCCAAGGGGCACGATGTGTTACCAGACAGCAGCTGTCAGGATATAGGTCAAGTTTAACAGCTCTAGTTGAGACCTAGCTCAAGCATGCAACCACCCTCAAAAAGTTAAGGACAAAAATACTTCATATGTACCCTTTAAATAGACACTCATCTGTTGCTTGGGTACATGAGCCCTGATGGCAGGATAGTGATTCAAAATACCAACACTCTACTTTGAGTGTTGATAGCTCTCCTTGGGTCTAATATTAAGGAGTAGCAATGTGGAGATAAAAATATGTGAGTAAATAAAGTTATTTATTTATAAGTTGGAGGGGTTTGTGACAAACAGTGACATGTCATTTGAAGAGATATCAAAAGTAAGTGTGATGATGCCATAGTGCATTGAGGAACTTGTGGTCCCTTCCTGTAAAGCAAATACTTCGGAGGGGTTTGCTTTGACACTAAACGTCTGAGTGGAAAATCTGTCTTGAGTGAGTTTCTGATAGAAAAAAAATCCTCTTGAACTTTCTTGTTAGTGTCTGCGGGGACTTCACGGAAAATTATCCCTTTGATTTTACCGCTATCAGCCTCTGCTGTCAAGTGAAACTTTTACCTTCCTCATGTCAGTTTACTTTAAATAAAAGAGAAAGTACAGTTTATTAAAGAAGCATTATTATACCTATGCATTGTGCTTAAATGCACAGACACAAATGAAAGCCACAGAGCCAACACTGACGTTCAAGAACACCAGTGAACTCCATTTGTTAACTGAAACTGGAGCAGCTTGGTAACACTGGAAGGGTGCTTTGCAGAATGCAAACTGGGGTCCCAGCATGCATTGCACAAGAATTTTGCTGAATTGGAAAACAGGCAGAACTAAACCTGTGAAAAACAGCTGGATGCCAGATGTTGCTGCTGTGCACAACGTGGGATGGATTATTTGTGCATGCCCGCTGAAAGAGCTCCATCTTGTGTGTGCATATCTTGCAATCTGCGGCGTGGAACAAAAGATCCCCTTACTTGCAGTGATGCCTCCACTGACAATATCCAAGGGATGCTTAGGGAGGTTATCTGCAGTATGACAGCTTATAATAGGATAGGCTGTGTATGATTACCTTATGGCCATTGTGACTTTAAAGCGACCAGAGATCAGACTCTTCTTTCTTAGTATGTGGCACTCAAACACACGTTTATTCAGTAGATGGAGATCTTTTAAGGCCATTGGTAGCTGTCCATGGCTGTCTTCTTATTTGGGAAGGAGGGTTAATTGATTATACATTCATTATACCTCTGGCTAATATCAGATCACACGCACAAAACAAGTCCTTGTTGATACACTTCCCACCCTCATTAGTCTTCATTGAAGCTGAATGGGAGACACTGCATGAGAAGATCACAGAAGCTCTCTGGCACCCATCACGTGAACTTCATCCAGTATCATATTACTTTTTTTTTAATGAAAAATTTGTGTATTTAATGGGGGGGGTCCCAACATGGAACCTTGATGGCACTGGCCCTCTTGTTCATCTGGACACAAAGGACTGAAGGCCACAGCCATGAAATCATTGATGATGTCATTCACTTTATTATTGCTTCAGTCACACTGTGCTCCAAATGAAAGCCGTACATTAACTCAGTGAAAGTAACAATTCATGTTTCAGAAAACGCCCAAGTTTATACATATCCCAAGAGGAGAGATGGAGCTGAAAAACAGAACGGTGACTCTCCTTTATCATTCTAAGGAGCTGATGCCTCCCGCATGTTAAATGTCTAATGAAGCTGTGCAGAGCAAAGGCTCCTGGGAGGGGGCTGGCGGTGGGTGGGACTTCCTCTCACAATGAACATCTTGGATTAGAAATGCCTTATTGGACTGACATTAATTAGCCTGGGTAGTGCCTGGAGCCCAATCCCAGAAGTGTGCCTGTGGTGGGGACAGGGGGGTGCCTCCCCTGGCTAATCAGGCTCCCCATCCAAAGATCAAGTCAGTGATTGGCTCCCCCACCTGGGTGTTGCCGGTACTGCTTGCTGTCTGGTCTGACCAGCCATCAGGATGCCTTAAATTGGCATTACTGACAAGCAAAAGTTAACCGGCGGGTCCTGCTTCAGCACAGACGGATTGCAGTGACTGTTAGGTGCCTTCAATTGTTACTGCACCTCCCGTGTTTGTTCAGCTGACAGTCCGAAAAGCCTCCATGCCGATGTTACTATCAAGCAGCCAAGGGAGGTACTTTAACATCACCATAGAAACCAACTGCAACGATACGTGTATCTACAGTAAGGAAAAGCCTTGTAACTGACATTTAATACGCAAATTAGCATTGAAAGGCAGAGCACTATGTCAATATAGAAACAAAACAGGCTAATAATTACTCTGCAGCTTGGAAACCGCGGTGATCTAGAGGCGCTGGTTCAGTCGAGGAGATCGATGTCAGACATTAACGCTTTCCGTAGGCAGATTATCATCGAGATGCCTTATCTGCACAGCACAGGACAGGCCACTGCGGTCTCTCCTCCAGGCTTGTGCTGTCACGTTCCTGACCACAGAATGAATGTGTGTGCGTGTGCATATGTGTTTGTGCATATTTACAAAGAGGAAAGTCAAAACCACGGCCAAGGATTATATGTAAACAAGTCCCCAAAATCGTACCTAGGAGCTTAATAACAAAGTCACCGAACATGAATGCTCCTTATCCCGGAATAATTAAATCAAACATAGCATGAGGGCAGACACGGAAATTAAGGACACAGGAGGAAACTGCGGGAATCCCCGGTTACCTTTTAGTAGGAGCTGGGGGCAGGGTGCTGCTCGTGGGGGGGGGGAGCATGGTCCATAGCTATTCTTTAAGCTGTGTCATTCAATTTCACATTCTCAAGTCCGCTCTTAAATAAGTGAAGCCGCAAGCCAGCGTCAGTAAGTACAGCAGGGTGTTCTGTCGAACAGCGCGGTATAAAATGTTTGCATAGCGTTTGACTTGCTTTTCCTCTGCTTCCAATGCAAACCATTTTTTCCCACAATGACTAAGATGTATGTGTCAAATGCTATGTGGCCCCCATCACTGGGGGCATGACATTAATTGGCGATGGTGAAGATTCTCGCTGGGAATGCAGATTCTTCCAGAAACCCTAATCGACTAATATAAAGTAGAAACGGTCAAGGCAGACATGGCATTTCATGCAATTTATGAAAAAAAAAGTTCTCACAACTTATGACTAGAGCAAGTCTTCAGTGCTTGACACTGGTTTCCATGGTATCCAGTTTGTGGAACAATATGGCTGAAGTGAGGGGGTCTGGAAGCTTTGGAGGTTTATGTGGGCGACACAGCCCCCTTGATCACCGTCTCTCGGTTGAGGTACGTGGCCCAGTAGACCAGGTTAAATGTCCCAAAGAGAACCGGGAACACTATCCTGGACATCTTGTCAATCTTGCTCACACTGTTGTATGTCTTCTTGGGGTCGGGAGCCTTGGCCTCAGTGGACTTCAGCGGCACGGCGGTGCTGTTGGAGATGGTGGCGATGGCCGTGTCTTTGGTGATGTTGGCTGTGTAGTTGACGCCCCCGGCCGAACAAGTGTTGTTGGGCTTCTTTGATAACGTCAGTGGGTCCTTTTTCTGAGTAAAGCAGAATGATGCCACAGCATGTCAACAGAAAGCAACAACAGGCTGATCTCCTTAGTGAACGATGGAAACATCACAGTCTGTGTCGGAGGGAGAATCTGCACAGCTTCGAAGGCTGAAACGACCTCTATCACACTTTTGTTTGGAACAAAGTGTCTTTTAGGCAACTATCTGACAAGGAGCCTGACATAATGGGACCAAGATTGCTGTAATGCACAGACTTTGTCAGATGGATCAGACAGATTGCACTGAGTAAGAACAGGCAGACATAAGCTATATGAAAACACTGGGTATGTAATCAATGTGCAATATTTTGACATGGAAAACATTTTTAAATTTCTTGGTTTGTCTTCATTTGAAGCAAAAGTGTATTACATAGTTTTTAGCTGCTGCCACTGGGAGGTTGCAGGATACTTGGATGTTTTATCAATATTTCCAATGTTTGTGTAATCTGACGACCTCGACGATTTGGCTAATGTTTGTTTTGCTGGAGACAGGATCAACCAATCTCAGTTTAGGGTTCTTTAAGCATCATGCTTCCTGTTGACCCACTACACGAGATTTTTTTATGTTCAGTAAACATTGTTCTGTCATATACAGGAGTGTTGAGGGAAGAAACCCTGTACTTCTGCACACCCAGAAAGCACTGCTATTCTACAGCTTTGGATCGGGGGGGGGGGGGGGGGGTAGAAACCGAAAAGCTGCCAACCAAAAGGCTCACTTTTGAAGGTATGGAAACTAAATCCTGGCTTCTGGCCAATTCGGAGACTCCTCTTTGAGGGTGTGCAGACTAACACCTGATTTCTAACCAATCAGGGGCCTCCAGACTCACAGGGAGGCAGCTAACCCTGGACTTCTGACAAATCAGAAAACTCCAAGCTGAAAGGCAGAAACCAACCTTGGGCTGCTGTGCTTCCATGGCCTTCTTGCCATCCCATGCCCAGCTCCTCTTTGTGAAATAGTTGACGGTGGCAAACTCGATCAGCGCTGAGAAGACGAAAGCGTAGCACACAGCGATGAACCAGTCCATGGCGGTGGCATAGGCCACCTTTGGCAGAGAGTTGCGGGCACTGATGCTGAGGGTGGTCATGGTCAACACTGTGGTCACACCTGGGGCAGACCATAAAGGGGCGATAATATAAACATATGCACGTTTTAGGTGAGTGTTAATGTACACATTGTTGCTTAGCAACACACATTATTGATTCTATATCAGCTTGCACAATGGCAACATGTGTTTAAACCCTGGTTTGTGTTAATGATGGAAATCTGGCAGAATAAAAATTCAATTTCATCATCTTCACCAGTCGATCCACATTTCTATTTTAATGAGCATTCAGGTACTGCCAGGCAGAATCAATCGAGAGAAGGAAAACAGTGACTTAACAAAGAGAGTGAATTATGCCTCCTGATTCCGGTTTGGATCAGGTTCAGAGGAATACGTTCAGAATCCTGCTGGAAAGAGCCCTCATCAGGAGCTGATCAATCTGAACCATGAACACACTTTCATTTTTAATGGCTTAATTAAAGTTCATCTATGTTGGAATTTACAGCAACAGTTAAATGCAAGAAGACGCCAGTAATTATCGTGCACGAGAAGCCATTTCATTTTGTAACAATGACACCATTGTTCTGGATGACGCTATATGTGGGGCTGTAGTGTCGCTGCTGATGCCAGGATACTGACCGAAGACGGTTCTGGCCGGCACAGATTCTCGGTTGAGCCAGAAGGACACCTGGGAGAGGATGACGGTCATGAAGCAGGGCATGTACGTCTGGATGACGAAGTAGCCGATCTTCCTCTTCAGGTAGAAATGTGCCATCATAACGGTGTACTGGCCTGGGGGAGAGAGGATGAGGTCAGAAGGACAAGCGAAAGTGGCGAAGGAGGGCGTCCCGGAGGGCAAGCACCACAACAACCAGCGGCAGAGACCAAAGGCAGATGGGGCTGGGCCCAGAGAGCCGGCACAGCTACTGCATCTGCTGATAACATGCAGATAGAGGCCTCATTTGGGGGCTCGTTTAGGGGCCTCATTTGGGGGCTCGTTTAGGGGCCTCGTTTGGGGGCTCGTTTATGGGCCTCGTTTGGGGGCTCGTTTAGGGGCCTCATTTGGGGGCTTGTTTGGGAGCCTCATTTAGGGGCTCGTTTATGGGCCTCATTTGGGGGCTCGTTTATGGGCCTCGTTTAGGGGCCTCATTTGGGGGCTTGTTTGGGGCAGGGTTCATTTGGGGGCCTTGTTTAGGGCCTCATTTGGGGGCTCGTTTTAGGGTGGGAACTAATGGGTGTTTCTCAGTAAGCGGACTTGTGTTCTTGTTGCCGAAAGACCAGTTCCAATACTAAAAACAGAAGTACAGAAGACGGTAAAAATCACTGATGTTGTTCTTGCCCCACCCCAAGGGTGCTTTTCCACTGCACCAGGTACTGTACTCCTGGTCCTTGGAGTGAATACCAAAAGTACGGTATTTCAAGGTATCAGTTTCCCATTAGCATAAAAACTGGTACCGGCACTAAATGACATTACAACACCAGGCGGGTATTTTGTACTTTACTTGAAAAATGGCTGTATGTGAGTTATATTAGTACCAATATTGCATGTTATGCATATGCAATTCTTACATCGCTAGTCAGCTAGATTGAGATTTTTTCCATACCTTCATGCTATATGGACATTATAGCGCAGGGGGTTAAGTTTCGATAAAACATTTTTACTCTGTCATAGGAAAACAACTTTGCAAGTTTTGCAATTTTAATGATTATTCCTGTGTGAGATTATCTAGTATATGTTTAAAAATCAGTTTAAAGTTTACCTCCACTGCCTTTGCATGGGCGCTGCATGTGTTCTCCAAGACAATCATAATCATTTTCATACTCGCTATTTAAATCACTCCTAGATGAGTATGTGAGAAATTTATTTTGAACAATTTTTTTGCGTTATAAATATTTATTGCGACAAAATCACATTGCAATATCTGGAATTTTTTCCAATACCATGCTGCTCTATTATACTATACAAAATACTAATTTCTTGTCCTGCCAGCCTAATTTTGTTGTATCTGTTCTTCCAAACAGATCGCAATAAATTTTATTTTCTTTACTAAGTTCATCATTGTTTTCTGAGTTTATAACTGTTTTCAAGGCGGCATTTGTATTGTTTATCAGAGGCAAGCTATTTACATAATCAACCAACAAAGAAAGCGTTTCAGGTCCCACCCCAAAGTACCGAACTACCAAAGAAGTACCCCAGCTGCTTTGGCACTTTTGGTACTGGTACTTTCGATTTTGGTACTTTCGGTATTGGAACTTTTGGTACTGGTACTTTCAGTACTGGTACTTGACCGAAAGTCAATGGAGAAGAGAAAGTACCAAAAGTACAATGCCTGTTACGGTGGAAAAACACCCCACATATCAAGGATGCATCGGTTGAATCCTCTCCAAAGGAGACCAATCCCATGATTCATTGTGCCCCAAGATGCATTCTCGGTTTTGAGAAAGACCCAATGTATGGAGAGAGACAGAGAGGCGCTGGAAGAGCCCGCAGAGTGACACCAGCATGCCGGCACGCCCCAGATCTGCAAGTACGGCAGACAGTCAGCGCTGGAAGGACCCGCAGAGTGACACCAGCATGCCGGCACGCCCCAGATCTGCAAGTACGGCAGACAGCCAGCACTGGAAGGGCCCGCAGAGTGACACCAGCATGCTGGCACGCCCCAGATCTGCAAGTACGGCAGACAGCCAGCGCTAGAAGGGTCCGCAGAGTGACACCAGCATGCTGGCATGCCCCAGGTCTGCGAGTACGGCACACAGCCAGTGCTGGAAGGGCCTGCAGAGTGACACCAGCATGCCTGCACGCCCCAGGTCTGCAAGTACGGCAGACAGCCTGCGCTGGAAGGGCCCGCAGAGTGACACCAGCATGCCGGCACGCCCCAGGTCTGCGAGTACAGCAGACAGCGAGCACTGGGAGATATATTATATATTACTCTTCCTCCTTTTTCCTTCAGTTTTTATAACCATAGCAACACATTCCCTCGGCCACATGGGTATGTTTTTAATCTACGCATCTTCACATTGCCTGTGATAACTAGCATCACTCACGCATCCATCAATCTTCCAACCGCTTATCCTGGTCAGGGTCAGGGAGGCCTGGAGATTATCTCCAACAGCAGAGGACATTAGCAGCAATAATTATAAGCAAAATTAATAATAATACTCATCATCTTTATCACTGTACCCATCAGCACCATTTTTTTAATTATCATTAAACATGTCATTTGGGCTCCTGTTGAGCCTCTCCCTACATCTGAAATGCTGAGGCAGAAATCGGATGAGTAAAAATGAGAAACTACACCATAAAAGTACTGTAAATTCAGCTTTTGTCAAAAGAAGGAAATAAATAAGTGAATAGAAAGATAAAATCCCAGTCGCGGACCTGCCCCCCTGCCTCCACTCTCACACTCAGTAATGCGACAGAGATAGCATGAGGTGGGGGGGGGGCATCATATCCTGTTAACCAAGAAAAGATTATGGGCAGAGCTTTGCTGGGGCCCCTGCCGAGGGCCCGCCGATGGCTGCTGCTTTCTCCCAACATAATCGGATTTCTGCGGCCTGTTAATCCCTGGTTGCAATCTGCATCCTGTCGCCCCCCCAGCCCATGTCAGTCCCACCTCCTTTTCCTCTTTTGGCCACAGCTGTCTCCGACGGGAAACTTCACACATAGTTCCTCTCCTGAGATTGAAGGAAGAGGTCCCGCAGGGAAACGTGCCGTCCTTTTTAGTTTTCTTGTGCTGCCCGGCAGTCATGTCTTCTTTGACCGTTTGTTCCTTCCCCCTGCGCCAATGATTAGCCCCTGCCCTCCCCTGGGACTGCTGCGGGCTGCTTCCTGAGCCTGGGTGACGGGCTGTCGAATGTCGGCCTCCATGAGAGGATCCAGCATGCCAATCTGGTGGATTTTACTGCTGGGGATCTACAGCAGCCACGGGGAGCTTCCTTTCATGTCTGAAAACAACGCGGCGATGCTGGTGAACTGGTAAGTGAGGCCGGTGCTTGGGGTTGGTCGCGAAGAAAGCTTGAAGGGTGCCGTCCTGCCCATGGAGCCCCGAAAACGATCAAAGTAGCATGACCTGATGTTTATATGCTGGGCCAGTTCCACTGGTAGCACTCTGTCACTGAGAGGCAGTGAATTACATCAGTAATGAAAGGGCCTATGGCTTAATCCGCTTTATATATAGTTTAGAAAGTAGATCCCACCATCAGATTTTCTGAAAATTACCAAGCAGCTCTTCCCAGCTGTCAGCTTCTAATCGATCTATTCTCTAAGACGGTAGAGAGGGGCCTGCACCTCAGATTAAACTAATTAAACCAAGCCCACAAGCAGTGTGTTGGGAGGTGGGAGGGTGACATAATGAGGAAAGGCAGAACAATCCTTCAAAGGCAGCTGACCAATCGGGTTCGAAGAATGTAAACAGTACAGGGAATCACGGGTAGGTTTTTATGGAGTCTCTCACGCTGCAGTTCCCTCCCAGACACCAGACCACATACGTAGCTTGGCGCGCCCCATGCATTTCATACCCTTACAGCAGAAAGATAATGCAATACTGCTGTATGTACGCGAATGAATCGGATGCCTGACGGGACGTGTGTGACTGCTGTGTTATCCAATCCTGAGCCAGTGACATCACTCTCCAACTGCACAAACGATTAGGAATTTTTGCTTGGATTACTGCAGAGTCCTGATCACTCAAGGCTGGGATTAGCCCGCCCCCCCACTGCTAGAGCCCTGGGGGGGAGCAACTAGCAATGTGTGGCCTCTCTTGTTCTCAAATCCTGGAGATTCAATTACTGTCTTCATCTGGCTGGATTGAAAAACATTCCTTTAGATTCTGCTGCCTGGCTGCTGTCTTTCGCAGAATCAGATGGATTACAGAATAAACAAAAATGCCTCAATCAAAATGATTACAGTCACAAAAAATCTTTGGAGGGCAAGAACAGATGCAGACGTGAATATGATGTGTGGTGTAACTCATGGCCCAACACCAACACACAACAGGAGCTTACCGCGGCTAGTGAAGATATCTTCAGTGCCAGCAGTCTGCCCGATGAGGTGGTACTGGTTCAGTCGCGAGCCGTCCTCAGCCACCACCACGGATTTGGCTGCTCCCAGCGTCCAGGTATATACCACCTCTGAGACCGGATAGGCATCTGGGAATCACGGTCAGAGGCAAACAGCGGTCTAACCCTACAACAGTCTCACGAGAAGCATAACATACTTCAAAGGATCTTTTCATCATCTTTTAATCATTTCAGAAATTCAGCTAAATACTTCAGACCATTAGGAGCCATGCTGTAGAAAAAAATGCATGAGTAATGAATAACAAAGTTTAATGGTCACCCATTAGGTAACGCTTAGTCACCATTACAGCTAATTAAGCCTCCACCTACCAGACCAAGCCGGCTTCTTTTCTTGAAGTTGCAGGCATGGATTTACCTTTCTGGAGTTTGTTAGTCACAGGGACAAGCAACAGGGCACCCCCCGCCCCCCTCCCCCATAAAGATAACCCCAAAGCGTATGTCAGCAATGTGTCTGCAGAAACAACTCTGTCAAGTGCATTTTATAAGATAACCATATTTTTTTTCCCATAAAGCCCCAAGGAGGCACATAACAAGCTGGAAAATCACCACTTTTTAACGATTTTGTGCTGTCAGGTGGTGTGCTGGCCCAGCTCTATTGCCAGGAGCCACGCCGGAGACAGGGACTGCAGTGGAAATCTGGTTTGCCTACTGCACCAGCATTCAGCTGATTTGATACACTGATGATACACTCTCATTTCAAACAAGATTCCCATGAAAGTAGCTATAGGCCAGCTCCAGTCTGTACCCAGGGCCCCCCAGCATTCCAAATCCCTGCATGTCTGCGGGCTGAACGCACCCTGCTGTGCCAACTACCTTACAGACCCAAAGCTTCAACAGAATTGCATGTATGACAATCAAATGCAGCTGTCATGTAATAAGTAAGCTATGGGCGCTCTGGGTTTTCAGCATAACCTTTGACATGAGGCTCTGGGTTGCAGAGGAACAACACCAAGGCAGGCTTTATCTATACTGGATATTCCCTAAAGCAGTGTTTCTCAACCCGGTCCTCAGGGATCCACAGACAGTCCACTTTTTTGCTCCCTCCCGGCTTCTTACTGGTCCGGCCACATCTTTGCTCCCTCCCAGCTCCCACTGGAGCAAAAATGTGGACTGTCTGGTAGGTAGCTGGGAGGGAGCAAAAATGTGGACTGTTTGTCGGTCCCCGAGGACCAGATTGGGAAACAGTACCCTAAAGTCCTGTGGATTTTATTGCACTTTCAGTAGTACGCCTTACTTTCCTGAAGAGTTATTTAATGAAATGGAAGATGGTGTTGCCCTTGCAGCACAGTGTTGTGTGCCTATGGGAACTCCAGTACATCTGGGCTCTCATGTTTCATCTAAACTTCGGAGTGAGATTACATCTGTTAGAGGCGGAGCATGTGTCTCGCGGTCAATGCGTGAGGCTTGAGAGCTCTGAGCACATGAAGACTCTCCAGTTCAGCAGAACACACTCATGGACCTGTGCTTCTGTGCCGTTCAGCAGGTCCATTGTCTGAAACTGAGTCAGAGGACTTCCTGTGATGTTTACGAGAGCAAGGTGACCAAAACCACAGCAAGAGATAACTGGAAACTGCTGCCATAGAGGCACAGACTTGCAGTGGCCTGACATCAAGACCCCTAACAAAGACCCTTCTGCTAGAGCTTCAGAGGCAATTGCAGCTGCCAAAACTCCTAACATCCTAGCGTTCTCAGCATTCGAACAGTGTTAGCATCCTAGCATTGTTAACATCCGAGCGTTCTTAGCATCCAGGCAGCGTTAGCGTCCTAGCATTGTTAACATCCAAGCATTATTAGCATCCAGGCAGCGTTAACATCCTAGCATTGTTAGCATTTGTGTATTGTTAGTGTCCGGGCAGCATTAGCACCCTAGCATTGTTAGTGTCTATGTATTGTTAGTGTCCGGCCAGCGTTAGCACCCTAGCATTGTTAGCGTCCATGTGTTGTTAGTGTCCAGGCAGAATTAGCACCCTAGCATTGTTAGCATCTGTGTATTGTTAGTGTCCGGGCAGAGTTAGCACCCTAGCATTGTTAGCATCTGTGTATTGTTAGTGTCCGGGCAGCGTTAGCACCCTAGCATTGTTAGCATCTGTATATTGTTAGTGTCCGGGCAGCGTTAGCACCCTGGCGTCATTAGTGTCTGAGTGGCATAGGTATCCAAGCAGCATTAGCTTCAATTCCAGGTAAAGACAAATATTAAAATCACATCTTGTATCGTATGTGGAACACTCAGCACACTGTGCTTTCTGACATCCCTGATTAACCAGAGGAGACGATCAGCTTTCACAGGACCGAAAATTAAACATAATTATTTTTACAGCAATTATCTCTCAAGCTTCAGCATGTTATTACCATAATTCTGTTTGGCCTCTAGTGCTTTCCTACCTCCCTGTTAACTTATTCTTTTTATTAAAGAATGATTACGTAAGAGTTCTATAATTATGCAATAATTATGTAATCTTCAATTAAGTTTGTTTACTTTTTTCTTCAGAAAATCCCTATTGTCATCATGTGATATAAGGGTCATTTTGTTGGCTACATAAACTCAAATTATGGCCAATATATTGACTCATAATTCAGATGAAATCATGTGATGTTTGAGCCTCTAGAAGATGGGGAGGGGGGAGGCTCTCCTAATGAGTTTTGATGCTTATGTGTTTTTGCTTATCTTTTAGCTGCCCTCCCTCTCACCCTCATCCTGCCTTTTTAAACAAACTGTTTCAGGGTTCACTGAAACCCCCCCAGGTCCACATTACCTTCTAATCCTCCTCACACTTTTATAAACGTGACCCAAATGTTCAGCCCACTTAAGTTCCATATTATAGCCATGTTTGCTGTTTTAGCGCAAAGTCTTTCCTCATCCCCTAGCTGGTGAGCACACCCTTTTCATTAACTGTAAGTGTTGGCTTTGCGGGGATGGCACAATGCCATGCGTGTTTTGTTATAGTTGAAGGTCTAGAAAAATATTGAGCATTAAGAATCACGTAGTCATAGTAATACAGGGTCTCTCTCCTTTTGGGTGGAGGGGATTGTCTTCCCTCCATCGCGATCCCGCAGAGCGTACTGTCAGCTGCGTGCCTAGAGGACAGATCCCCTCTAAGCATGTTAGTCTGTGAAGCATGTGACTATACACACATTGGAGGAGGGGGGTGTGTGAGCTGGTCTGCACCCTTCCAGGGTCGTGCTGGGTATGTGCAGTACAGGGGTGGAATTAATCAGTCCTTCCCGATTGGGAGAAAATGAGACAATGGGTGGTATACATATATGTTTTTCTTATACGTATACGTTTTTGTGGTGTTTTTTTTCTTCCCTTTTCTTTCTTTCTGTTGTCTTTCCCTTCTTCTGTTCCTGCCCAGTCTTAAGGTGGTTTGATTTCCTGGTTAAATGTAAAGTAAGCAACAGGAGGATTATCCCAAACTTCTCCTTTGCAAAACAAATCTGACCTGACAACACAAGGCAACCAGACCACACACTCTGCTTGCTAATATATCGGGACAGGTCGGGGGGGGGGGGGGGGGGGGGAAAAAAAAAGGGTGGTGAATGTAAAAATCAAAA
>JAAGVU020000076.1:2158420-2201535 GCA_011763525.2 Mormyrus iriodes | reverse complement strand
GGGGAGGGGAGTGGGGGGGGGGGGGGGGGGGGGGTGGTAAACAAAATGGGTGGTGAATGTAAATATGCATAAAAACACAGTATTGAACAAAGATCTTAGGCAGTCGAAGAAAATGATGTTTAAATGATCTTCATGTTTGTGTAAAACTAACATTATATATGTAAAATTCATATTATGTATGTCATAATGTGAAAGCTTAGCCATTTCTAAACCCAATTTTTGCACCAGCCATCCAATACACCCATGTATTGACCATTAGCAGGCCTGATCTGTCTAATCAATTACTCATCAAGTTATTTAATACATTTTATTAATTAACTAATTGAGCTGGTGATGAAATTTAATTAATTCATGGAAAGCCTGAGGTGCCCCCCAGGAGAGTTTTGAGCACCGAAGCTATCGTCTTCTAGCCATCTGACTTTTTGGACAACAGATGAAATTCCGGTTCATTTTTACTGTTTAATTTGCATATATTCTAATGTTAAATTGCTTTTTTTCTGAACAAAAATATACTTCCTACCCAGATGAATAGCTTTAAACACTTTGACTGGTAAGATTTTTACAAAGAGCTGTATATAGGCTTTATGGATTGAGTTGTGTTGAGCTGCACTTCCTAAACCAGTTCTGGGGGGGGGGGGGGGGGTGCACTTACATCACCGGGTGCAAATGCCATACAGGTATATGGACTAGAATACATGCCCTCTTAATTGCCGGTCTGGAACAATGCTTCACATGTCTGTGGTGTTTGTTTCTGAGAGGGAGTGAGATAGCTTACTGAGGGCAGCCTTAACATACAACCCCTAACGACATCCCCTGGGGGTGACCTAGGTACTGTCTTAAACGTATGATGAGCTGCTGCTGTAAATCAGTGTCTCTGATCGCAGAATTGAGTTGTGTGTGGCTTCCCTTAGAGCAGGTGCTCTGTGATGCTCTCTGCTTCTCCCAGACACAGTGCATGAATCCAGGTGTAAGGGGTAACCCATTAAAGCCAGCCTGTAGCTATAGTTCATTTTTCACATTTGGTTTCAAAGCAGCAAAAATGTGCAGAAACATTCTTCTCCCTCCCTGGAGGATGTCAGTGGTACGTCAGGATGTAAAATTTTACCTCAAGGTTTTTTTGGACCTAAACTGACTGCTTTCAGGTTGTGAGCCTGTGTAGCTGCCTGCTGCCGCAAGGCTGGCCAGCAGGCGAGCCCTAGAGGAAGTGGGGTAAGTCTTTCTGGACCAAGCCATGGATGGCAGGCCCGTCTCCTCTCAGACACGTTGAGACATGGGGAATGCAGCCCCTGCAGATGCGGGGCAGGGAGTCAGAGATAGGCAAGGCAGGCTAATCATAGCCATGGTCACGGCATTCAACCAGTTCCAGGTTAGTTTTCTCCACTCAACTGAAAAGAAATGTTACCTGCAGGGTCTTGCTCTTGTACCCTAAGAAAACGATCAGAATCACCTTGACAGTCACCTGGGCAACAGAGCAAACTGGGAACTACCGATCAATCTGTCAGTGATGCCCCAATCATTTCATTAAGGGATGAGAAAGGAAGTAATTACACAACAAAAAAGATAATTATAAAGGATAAAATGACACTGCAATGAAGGGTGGAGGTGACAAGGGAAAGACGCATGGGGAGACAAGATGACGGGAAATACCAAGAATATACGCGTTGGCAGTGATGGCGGGTGCCTTCATAGAAATGATCAGCGTCAGCCTACAATCAGACCTCAGGGCCTGTGCTGAGCATCGCTGTCCAGAAGCATTACTAATGCTGAACCCTGTCAAGCTAGAGCCTCCAGATTTAGCTCCCCCATGTGGGAGGAGGACCACATAACGTACAAACTCATACAACATCAGCAGCAAACGGGATAGCGGTAATGACAGACGCAAGGGCCCAAGTGATGGCTGGAAGGAGGAGGAGAATGAGGAGGAGGAGAGTAACGTCACTGCACCTCCTGCCCACAGAGACAACACCTGCGGTAGTGGGTTCTCCTTTCAACGGCCTGGATGCACAGAAAACCCACAACGTTAAGGAAGAAAGGAAGCGACGGTTAGGGTGAGGCCAGCAGCTTATTTCAGCAAAACCGCTACCTGACGTGAAAGGAGTTTCTACGGGAGGACAGCCAGGGGGTGTGGAAGGTTCCATTGCCAGCTGCCAGGGGGGAAAACAGGATTTGCTCCATGCTAATGCTCACAGCCCATGCACCACAATAACCCCCCACCAACTCGAAATGCTCCCTGCAGAGAGGCCAGCTTTAATGAACTGAAATGAGAAAGGGAAACATCAGCCAGAAATGTTTAGTGGAGGGGTGATCAGAGAGGGTAGTGGTGAGGGTTTTAATGACCCCCTATGAGGCTGTAGTGAGAGCACCACCCCCATAAGGTCTCTGTGGGTCTTACAGGTAGAGGATGTGAAAGATACGTGAGTGGAGGGGTGCCCTGAACTTCCTCGCCATGACTCCTACGCAGTTTTACATCATAGCGGTTCTAGTCCTATCCCTATTGCAAAGAACAGGAATGTGAGGGGCGTGTCCTCGGTGGCCGAGAGGTGTGTTATCATTGGCCAAGGGGTATGTCCTCAGTGGCCCAGGGGCGTGTCCTCATAGGCTGAGGGGGTGTGTGCCTAGGGGCTGGGGTGTGTGTCCTCAAATACTGAGGGGGCGTGTGCCTAGGGGCTGGGGGTGTGTCCTCATAGGCTGAGGGGGCGTGTACCTAGGGGATAGGGGGCGTGTCCTTATAGGCTGAGGGCCGTGGGCCTAGGGGTGGGGGGGTGTATCCTCATAGAGTGAGGGGCCCTCCCTGTGCCATTCTGCTCATGGCAGCTGCATGGTAGGAAATCCCCTAACCTCAAGTGCCTTGTGTTGCCCCGGTAACAGTGGCTACATGCCAAGATATGCCAACTTTAATCGCACACACTGATGCACTGAGCAACTAAGGGATGTTACCGGCACAGCAGCTCCTCCCAGAGTCAGTCCCAAATGCTGCTATGGTTTATCACAGATACAGGTGAGAAAGAGGAGGAATTACATGTGATTTTGTCTTCTTAGGGCGCTCAGCAACTGCATGTGAATCGCTTCAGCATAGCTTAGATGTGGATCGTAACCCCCCAACCCCTGGGTTCACATGGAATCCTGCCAAACAATTCTGGGCTGCTCCTTCATTCTGCCAGAAAACAAACAAACGGGGGCTTCCAAGTTATCCAAGAAAATCCAGGCAGAAATCTGAGTTACGCACCCACGGGGGAGAGTGGACCTGTACTCTCACGTTCTGGAGCCAACCATTCCCGCTACTACTGGAACCTCCATGACATCATGCAGAACACCCCCCCAGCTTATCGTATGAGATGAAGCTTGTAGACAACTTCAGTGGCACGGAGTGGCATCACTGTCCTGTGGGATTAATGTTCTGCACCTTCTCTAGTAGATCAGGGGTCTCCAGCCTTATATCCTGTGAGACCTTCATTTCTACAAGGAACATCATCTGGGGAGCCATACAATGGGGGGGGCATGGTAAAAGTTGTCGACTGATAGTAATATTAAGTAATAAGTGTTTGGCAAGTTACTCATTGACATGTTGGTGGAAATCTGTTGTTGTAGTACCATCAAGACACTAAGTCAAAGCAGGCAAGGCCTTCCCTGCACTAAAGTCATCCTGCTCTGTAGACCTACTATGACTCTTAGTAAGACTTGGTAAGATTTGAAGCGAGTGGAGAAAGTAATCAATAACTTATTCAGTATTCTAGAGACTTTGCTTTGCGTGTTATTAAAGGATAGTGCCAGGGTGAAACTATTTCTCGCTGTCTTTATGATTATGATGCTATATGTGTAAAGGAGGGCAAATGAGCTATGACTACACTCTGTCTGTGTCATAATGACTGGCTTTTGAATGTGAGAAAGGGAGGGGGGGTCATAGTGGACTTCATGTTCATACTCAGTGCTGTGTAGTGGTGTGATCGGGGAATGAATTGTGCGGTTGGTTTGGGGACTGTCACTGAGGCGTGTAGAAGGACAGAGAGGTGGCTAAGGGAAGCTAGCACATGGGCAGCAATCTGTAGATGTCCTCCGCAGAGTGAGTGACGTGAGGGACCAAGAGCTGCCCGACAGAGGTGCGGACACGGCCTTCCAGGAGCTTCTGCAGTACCTGCCCTGACAGCAGAGCTCAATTCTTGTGCAAATCACAGACACAAAAACACTGATGCAGCGCTTACAAATTTAAAACAAGGGTCAGGGCTTCACCAGGCCAAATGGGAACCTGTTGATCACACCAGTGGATAATTACATTTTTTATCACCACACCTGTAATAGTAACAGCAGGACTGCTGCAGTGTCACTGCTGTGCCAGCAGATGGCACTGTGGGGCATCACTGCATGGCAACCACACAGCTAGTGGCTAATAAAGCCCCCATCAGCTTTGACTTAGACCCCAAAGGTAGGATGTGAGGATCTTTGTTTTCTTTGGTTGTCATAAAGCATCTTGTTCCTAAGTCTCCACCTGAGACCGGTCTCTCACCCCAGTACAGATAATAGATGACGATTCTACAAGCCCCATTGTTTCCAAAGAAAAGAACGTGAAGCTGCCTGCTCTTCCTCCGGTGGATGTAATATCCGCAGAGAACAATGCGAGCAGATCTAAAAGTGTGAAAGTGGTGTAGGGAGCCCCCCAGGAGGCTTACTCACAGCTCCCGAACTTCAGGGGACAGGCGTGAGCATCCATGGGGAAATCCTCTAACTGCATGGGACACTCCGCTGATATGGTCAACCTGAAATTGGAATGGTGAGATTTATAATCATCCTTTTGAAAATGGGCACATCATCAGTATAATAATCAACTGTACATCACTGCCAATCCTGAGAAAACGTGGAAATATTACCTTGGAATAATAAAACACCTTGGCCGCTTTCAGTGAACGGCCATGTCATATTTAGGACAATGGCGCCATCAACTGGCAGTAATTGGTAACGTGCTCTTGCTTCCGATTTTGCGTAGCGTAAGGAAATACCCCAACATAATACTCTTTTGTCGCATTGTTTTTAGCAACACATATCTGTGCTCAAATCTTATATTTTTAAACAAGCAATTATTTTAGCGGTTACAAAAGTCAGGTCTTCGGTGTTTTAAACTTCCAGCATGCAAAACGCGAACAGGAACCATTCTCTTGGCCGGGTTGAAAGCGCAGCATCAAAGAGTGCATTCATACTGCCATCTTGTGGACATAATAGTAAAAGCATTTTTCTGACTTCTGTCGAATTATATGTTACTATCCAGGGGCACCGCTAGAGATTTTGGGCCCCATGAGAGCACATATTACTGGGCCCCCAACCCAGACCAACCCAATTATGTTCCTTGGAATCGCTCTAACTCCCCGCCCACGCCCTTTACATCTCCCCAGTTTCTGTCCAGCCCATTTGTGGCTTAGCTTTTTTGTAAAGAGACCGATATCTGATTAATGATAAAGGATTTAACCATTAACACTTAACTGTTTACAATGTACCATGAGGCAATGTAACCACAGAGTGAGACGTGAGAGAGACAGACAAGCACTCGGGGTCTACATTACGCCCAATTATATTATTGCGTAATTGCTGAATGGACGTAACCCTGGCGATGACACTCGACAACTGAAATGCCAGGGCAGCTTATAGGTTATGGTTCGCTAAGTGGTCTTAATTGACTAAAAGCACTATAGAAATTACAGCGAGATTTGAACATCCATTATGGGATCCATTAACCGCTTGTGGATAGTACCTCATATCACAGCAATAATACAGCACCATAATGGGTATGGTGAAAACATCCCATGTCCGAAATGACTTTTTAAATTGCAATGGATACACAAACAAACACAATGACACATGCAGGTCTGACAACCTGACATTTCAGCTACCATCACCATCAATGTCACTGTTGAGCTGCATAGCAGTCACTGGATCCAGCGATTCAGATAGCAGCTGCCTATTGCTTTTGATTGACTTTAACATGAAACAGTTTTGTAACACATCCCCATACATCCCCTTTAATCTTCTGTGCTTTGCCAATTTTAATCTTCTGTTACCGTTGATAGAGTTAAGCAGGGAGAGTCCAGAGCAAAGATTAATGCTCTCATCATCTCACAAGACGCTCCTCTAAATCCCCAAGATGAGTACATCAAGATAGAGGCAGGAGTGTACATTTGGGTAAAAGGTTGGGGGATTATGCCTGATTCCGCCTTCCAGGTCCAGGAGGGGAGCTCAGCAAAGCTTTCAACATTTATCAAAGGATCTTCTGTTTGTACATTTAGCTGCTTAGCTGACATCTTTATTCAAAGTAAATTTTATCCTTTTATATAGCGGAATATTTTCCTACTGTGAATCTAGTTAATGGTTCCTCCCTCCTGGAAACCTGCCACTTTCAGATTACACGCCCTGGCCCATTATATTATATGTTACTAAATTTCCATTTCTAGTACTTTCTATAACATTTCTATAAACGTTGTGAATGAAGTGCTCAATTGCAAAAATACAGTGGTTATGCATCCCCAATGGACATAAAGGGAGTGGAATGCCAAGCACTGAGGCTTTTGGTGTCATTGTCAGAACAAAAATCTGAATTAATAACTAATAAGCAGAGTCTGAGATGGGGGTGGGGGTGTCAGCAAAGGTTTGAGGTGTGAGGGTCGATGCTGGGGGAGGTCAGTCCTGTGGCGCATGGATAGCTCATCTCAGATTAATCTCTCCTTGTAATAAATGCTAGAAACATGAAACCGTTCAGATTAAAAAAATACCTTGAATAGCTACAGCTTCCCAAAATGCAACATTTCCGGTGCATTGTTGCAAGAAATCGCATTTACTCTGCAGATCATTTGCACATTCCCATTTCTTAATCATTTTTAATTAACATCCAGTTTTCACCGGGAAGCTCGAGGAGGGCATAACAGCTAAGCATTGTCCGTAATGTACATAGCGGCCGGATAAGATGAGGTATGCTGCATAAATATATCATGGGAGCAAAACTTTGAGAAGGAAAGGACAATTCGAGGCATCAAATATGAATAATTAATTCGAGGGCGACCGGTTGCATCTTAATGCAAGTGGTAAACAGCTGTCCGACACGCAAAGACTTTATTTTCCCCACATGGCGGCACTGTTCAGTTGCTGCTGACCCAAATCCCCTTTATGGCCCTATACATGGTGTTCCAAAAATATTCAAACAGCTGCCCTCTTTTCCGTGGTGTGAAGGAGGGTTTGAACATTTTTTCATGTCCTTGATTTTTTTCCTTGTATTGCAATTATGTAAATGTTCTACAACGCGTAATACATTAATTTTTTGCGCATACACGTACGTTGGCGGGGCTCGTGTGCACTTAACAGTATTCTCCAGGGAGGGAAAAATTAAAAACATCATAATAAAAAGTCATTTTAAGCGGCCCGGTGATAGTATAAACGGGGGCCTATCAAGACAGCTAAATCGAGGGCTGAGGGATGCTGTGCACTGCGGCGGCTTGACCGCAGGGACCCCGGCCTCCCAGCGCCGACTTTCCCGGTGGGACACGTCCCTGAGGCTGCAGGCTTCCTTTTAAAGTCTGGGTCAGATTAAACAGTTGAATACGCTAATTGCCCTACAGCTCGCGCGCCCCTAAATGCCAAAACATATAAAAAGCACAATAAAACAAGCGCCGTGAGACTCGCCTGGGATCCTTTCTCTCGTAATAGAACATTAGAAGATGAAAATAAAACAGCGATAAGGGAAAGCCAAAGGCTGATTCTTCTTTATTTTATTTCTTCTTTATTTTATGCATATCGGAGAGTGTGATGGACCTGGGGGAGGAGGTACCTCATGGTGTACAGAAGCGTCCCGTCGTCCTTCAGACGCAGTAACTTGTTGGGAGTAGTCATGTTGTGTGCGATGGATTTCTTGCCGTTGAGGAAAAAGGTGTCGGGCGTCCAGATGTTGCTGGCCAGAAGGTTGTTCAGAGGAAGCATCTCCATCGGACCTTTGAAACGGAGCCGCTCGTCTTTCCAGCTTTGCCGGAAAAACACGTCTATCGTGTATTCCTGCGGCAAAGGACGGCGTTATGATAATTACATCATGCCTGCTTCGCATTATACGTTGGTTAATATTGAAATGAAAGTTGCGTATTGCAATAATGTAATTGATGTGATTTGTTTATTGCTCAAAACTACAGGAAGACCCATGCTGATGACCCATGCAGCGGTGAACGCCTTACCATTTCGGTATCTGAAACCGGGCCGAAACTAGTGACGAAGATGTTGGTCTTAATCTCCGTTACTTTCTCTGTGAACAAACATTAAAGGTGTTTGGGGTGAGAAAAACGTTCTGCTCAAGGCTTAAGGTTTGCACAGTCTCACGCTGTTCTTGATGGAAAGGTCTGAGTGGCCAAATAGTGGGTATGCGCTTATAAGTACGGTTTTCTTTGTCTGACACATGCAGCCGCTAATTTTCATTAAACTCAAAGACATTAAAACAACCAAATAAGACGTCCCAATGAGCAAGAGCATAACTTTGGGTTGAGCGTTGGGGAGGTTTCAGAGGGGTGTATGGGCTGGTTTTGATTATTGGGGGGAGGTTACAACTGCCCATCCCCCTCATACTTTAAGTCCATGGTCACACATCACTTGTGAAATAGTGGAATACACCATCACTTCGTCGTTTTCCGTCCTTGGCTCCCCAAGGAAGGATCTTAATTCTGCACTGTTGTACGGGTACTTTAATCTGTGAAAGAGACTGTAATGGCAAGTCCCCTCGCACAAAGAGGCCTGCGGTCCGCAGTTTATGGACGCCCACCCCACCACCTTCAAGGGGAGGGTGAGCACTGGTGTTGAAGGTCACTCTGCGGACCGAAGCGCGCCTCCGCGGAGGTGGTCATGTTCAGCGCTGGTTAAGGAGGGGGTCCGCTTTCACTTCAGCTCCGACATCTACAGCGGTTGCCTTGGCCACCCCAAAGGCACCTCAGCCTACGCTTCGCATTCGCTGAATAAAGGGCAGGCAGGAGGGGAAGCCATGTTTTCAATTTCTCCCAATTAACAATAAGCTGGACGAAAGCGCCATGCCGGCTGCATATATCGATATTGGAAGAAACGGCGCCTTGTGAATAAGCTCCATTATACTGGGACTTGGCACAGAATCTCCGCTACTCTAACACATTTAAGGTTATATGAAAATGTATTTTTGCCAAAACGGACTTAGAAGCAAGGGTACAAAGTACACGAAAGAAACTCATATTAGCCTACATGTAAACTGAAAAAACAAGCATACAATGTGTACTACATACTGACACTGTGCTGATCGGCAAACATACACTCCTATATCACAGCGACACCATGGACGGTTCAAAGTATAAGAAAGTCAAAGGAAAGCGCAAAGGTTCGGGGAAATATGAATAATGCAAAACCTATAACGTAGCCATACAAATTGACTTGAACTACTGTAGCTACACTGGGCCGTGAAGTTGTTCTCTGATGTACCTCCCAGTCCCGGGCGTAGTCGGTTATCATAGCCGTCCAGCAGCCTGTCCAATATTCTAGTGAATATCGTGATATTGTCATTTGTTTCGGCGTCTTTCAGGGTTCCTGCAGTGGTCTGCGAAAGACTGTAAAATATAAATGAAATACAATGAAGAGCATGATACGTCATCGCGCGCGCTGTTGAAAACATTTCCGTGTTTCCAAAATTAAAATCCCCCGTTTATGATAAAAAAAATGAATTCAGGAGGATTCAAGACCGCGACCCTCTTACTAATATGTGGAATATGGTTAGAGGGTACATAACAAAAACAAGTGAAGTAAATGCAACGGAAAATGTGTTTGCACGTTACATTACATTGCTACATTACATTGTTACATTACATTGTTCAAAGGATTTGGTGAGTTGAATGATTTGATATAGGAAGCCAGTTCGAAGGGAGAACATCCGATTTCAGCTGTAAATGTACATTCCACATTGAGAAAAGATATCGAATCTCACCTTATCTGGCAGTTAACACTAACCAGACAGACAATGGCCAAAAGACTTTTCATTGTTGAGAGGAAGGGCATCCCATCGTCCATCCCTGAAAGAAAATGCGAAAAAAATGCGTGATTGGAGAACTGAACTCAGGAGTCCCGCAAACAAACGAAGACTTAATTACCCGAAACGATTTGGAAACTACAGCCTTAGCGACCAAACTGCAAATCCCATAAAGCTTAATGTAAAAACATTCAATTAAATGTTAGGCTACGTGTGGCGTGACAAATGTCTTCATTTTAAAGCAACATTATATTAATTATCAGTATTAATTGCCAGTATTGTCGTTATCCGTGGGCGTCGTATAATCTACATTAGTGCCTTTGAACGTTTAACAAGGCTCATAATATCGTATCATCTACATCATGTTATACACAAAAGCACCACAGCCTCATTACACGACTTTCATAACGTAATGTAAGCCCACAAATAATAATCCATTAGTATCTTAAACGTTATCAATACATTTAATATAATTTAATAAAACACTCTGCTGCATTACAATTATGCAATGTACTCAGTCACTGACAATGCTAGTTTTTTCCCCTCATCTCTCACTTAAACCTAAAATTTCGCTTTGCGGCAATCCAGCTGCCTTAGAACGGAACGGATGGATGCAGTTTAACAGCAGCTCTGTGTGTTACAAGACGTGGAGATCAACGATGATGTGCAAAAATCACGATTCAGAGGAATTCTGTGCAATTACCAGTATTGATGGAAGCCTAATACATTTTCAGATTGCTGCAACTGTTTGCAGCATGACGAAGGCTGCTGCGTATTCTTCCTTCAGGGGCGCTCTAATATGTATAATAACCATATTATTTACGTCCCTTTTACACAAAGAAAAATAATAACAAAAGAATTCCAACGCGATCCATACATGATTCAAATGACATGAAATACCTTGACGGTGAAGTATGAGCCCATATGACTGGAGCTCATGGTATGGAGAGCCGAAAGCGCCCTGCAACACTGAAGGCGGCTTTATGGTCCAGCTTCAAACATCTAACGCATTGATCACCCATCAGCCGCAAGAACTCTGCGCTAATTGGACTCTCGTATCACACAAAGAAGAAGGGCAGCAGCTCCGTGACATCCGGACATCTCGCCATTCTTGGTGATTCTTTGTCTACGGCCATTCAACCAAAACCACACAAGCTACCCCAGTCTCCATGCCTAGTTTCCCTGGTTTGTCGATGCCTCGAAAAAGCCAGTTGCTGTCATCAGCCCGATATCCTATTCTTTTAACGCCCCGGTGCTCAAGCACTAAGCTGCACCGCTGTCCAGCCCCGGTACTGCTGATACAGGAAAGGGATGCTCTTACCCGGTCCCTACAGGTTCCGCGTGCCCTCGTCAATTTCTTTTAATATTCCCGCCGCCAAGGTGCCACTATGATGGTTCTTGCAAAAAAATGGTATAAAGTGAAGGATGCCGCCTCCTTTTGGAAAAAACGTAACGTCCTTCTGTCGGCAATATATGAAAGAAAAAGACAACAGGCGCAAAAAACAGGTGATCCGTATGATTCAGGGAGCGAAGAAGATGCTCCTGATCCGCAGCAATACAATGTGTGGATATTCAAGTCTAGGACTCTGCTTACTGGGCATTTTCCGGTTTGCCAGTTCGTCAGCTTTTGCTGCGAATACAAGAAGCAGGAGTGTGCGTCCTTCTTGCAGATGTGAACAAAAAGAAGCAACGAACTTATAAAATCAAAGCCAACCTATTCCACGGTATTGTTTGATTCTCGGGCAAAGGGGCTAAACGAGAATCCCTTTCCATTCCCTTTCGAGGGGCCACTGCCGCCGCTTCTCCCCATTTATTCAATTACTGTGGGTTAAATAAGGTTAAAGTGCAGACAACGAGACGGAACGATTTTGAAATGCCAGGCACCCCGGTGGCATCCAATATTAACTAGACTCATGCCACTGATTGCCAGTGAATGAGGAGGTTAAGCAACCGACTTATATATTCAGTACAATGGTGCGATCAAACGAACAATGAAACAGAGGTCGAAGGAGGGAGAGAGAGAGAGAGAGAGAGAGAGAGAGAGAGAGAGAGTAGTTTTAAAGGCAGCCGTCAGAGGGAACTCTAATCCTGTATTTTCCGGATTTGAAAGACTGTATCAACTGAATTAAAAAGCACTCACGCATTAAAAGGAGGTATAACTTCTGTCAGAGTGATATCTATTATATGCATTAATTGATCTACTGTCAACTAGTTAAACAATTAACCGCTCCTTAAACAATCCACTCAATATTTGCCTTTTAGTTTATTTCAAGTCTTAATCGTCCTGATTATAAGGGTACGTTTATTATACATTTATAGTATTTCTAACACGGACTCCGAGGAAATGCTTAATTGCACATGAACTGGGCTACTTTTAATGATGAAATAATTAACGTAGTATAAATATAGCAGATATAAAGACATTTTATAAACATGAACAGAATTCAAAAGGTTACAAATTCTTTAGATGTATACTCAGTTTCTTTGCTAATTTTCTTTATATATTTTGTATTTAACAATAGAAGAGGGACAACAAATTTAACCACAAATGAACCACATTACACTAATCAATTTGGAATTGTTTTGAAATAAAATGCTTTACATCTAAGATTTCGTTGACTATCGTGGCGGTAATGTCTAGATGATTTTAGTTAATTAAAGTAAGGTAAACACGTAACCTAAAACGATGAAGTTCTGATTTAAAGCGTGAGTGCAAGCACCACAACTGCGCCATGTATAATTTTGCAGCATGAGTCAATTTGTAAAAGTGAAAAATCATTAAAGACGCGAAAGAGCGGGCGGTCCCACCTTTCGCCTCCAATACACCCCCGTTTCAGTGTGAAATCCTGGTATAACGCAACACTGAATTATCATTACTTTTTAATCCAAGACAGCTGCACGTTTCAGAAAAGTAATGATCTCATATGAATAATCTGAAGAACGTGTTTAAAAAGCTTCGCAGTAAGGTCGTCTAAGTGGAAAAACAGATACATTTGAAAGTATTGCAACATGTTCATCGCATCGTATTTTGATACGATATTGCCCATGACCGAAGGCACAGCCGGACTTAAGACCTGGTTTCAAAACAGATGTATCAGAAGTGACTGATGCGCGATGATGAAACGTGACTGCCCAGTAAACATTTATTAATATTTGGCGGAACGGTTTGTCCGGTGACTGGGATAAGTTTCATAACACGACATTGTTTGTTTTTATAAAAAAAAATCGTGTCCAATGACAAGCAGGCACTTCGCAGGTCCCATTGTTCCAGCACTTCTCTAAGAGCTCGCTACAGCGCTTAAATCGGAAAAGTTGGGGTTACCATGGTAACCTTCACCGGCACAGCAGAGGGACAAAGAGGTGAGAGGTCCTTGGCATGAAAGAAGTGTTTTGGTTTTGAATGTCGTATCTGCCCTTGACTAAAAGGGTGTCGTCAAATTGCATTTGATTTTACCCAGTCGCTGCTTTCAACAGAATCACGTGACCTATCACGGGCGCCAGATTAGATAAATACTTCATGTTTATCTACGTTTTGGATAAAAGCAAGAATCTGCATTTTTACACCTGAAAGAAGTCTGGATTATGTGTTTATATGTAGTTCTGATGGGCAGAATTCTGGGATTCACACGTGTTATTTTATGTTTTCCACTGATTTGGCTTTGATCCAGGCTGATCACATTATCCTTTTTCTGTCCTTTGCAGGAATGCTGCAGAAGGTAACAAGAGACTTTATGCCATCTATGACACAAGGTAAGAGGCACGTGTCCGTCAAAGCAGTCATCACATTGTGCTACACTGAGCTACACAGATATCTCTCTTATATCTATCTGAGCCATTAGATAAGTGGGGTCAGACACTACTTAGACAAGTAAAAAGACTAATGTTATATGTGTCAGTGTAGCAATAAATGTTCTTATATATGTGCTTCCTGCCTGTGAAGATAAAAATGGTTTTGCCAGGCCGATTGTCATCCTGTTTATCGGTTCGGAGGACTCCCACGTAGAACCGTAATGAGATAAACTGAAACAAGAATGATGCAATGTATTTCTTTTATTTTTGCGGTGGACGACTATGCTCTGATAGAACTTCCTCTGAAGGCCCCTTGGGTATTCTGCGTAGTTGCTTCATTTAGAACCCCCCCTACTGGAACAGTGGGTGTTCCCAGTCCTACAAATTCCTTTAATCGGCCCTTGTTCTCGACGGACGACATGAGAGAAAGAAAATGGAAAAGCTTTTGTCGGTGCGTGTAACCGGAATCCACACATGGGTTCCTTCTGGCCCTGTCACCACAGAGAGAGCGATTGTGGATGAAAAATGTTTTTGGAAAGAGCACTTCCTGTATGGCTGAGTGGGTGGCTGTGGGTGTGTGTAGTACGTGTATTTGTTTGTTTCTTCATGTTTGAGCTATTCCGAGGCAGTAGCTACGCTCCATCATCTGCAATGCCTTTTACCCCAAACTTCTGCAGTTACAATCTGCATCTAGAACAGTGGAAAATTTGGCTGAAATGTCAGTCTGTCCACATTTTACACACACTCACACACACCACACACACACAGGTATGCACTCATGCACACTCACACACACTCATGCAAACACACACACATATATATATATGTGTGTGTGTGTGTGTGTGTGTGTGGTGTGTGTATATATGTATATTAGTTCCAGGAAACTGCCAATGATTAAGTTCGAAATTGCACAGATATTTAAGTAGTTTAAATTACAATGGTTTTTGTCCTCTTTCGAATGCCGTCTACAGTGATGCTTGCAAATAAAACCAATAACAAAGACGATTATGGCTTTTAAAACTCTTCCAAAAGACCTGGCCCTCCACCTTTACAGCTAAATGAAGGTCGTTGCCAGGACATCCCCCCGCCACTAAACCATTCATTAGGTGTCAGGCTGGTGACACAGAAGTTTATCAATCTTTTTTTTGGGGGGGGGGTTCCTGTGTTTGGTTCTTGAAGGTCACATGTTGAAAGTGAGATGTTTTGTGGAGAATGTGCAGTACTGCAAAAGTCCTAGACAACCAATAAAAGTCTGGATAGGAAGTGTATATTTGCTAAGAAAAAAAACACACAATTTAGTATTAGAGCATATACAAATTAACAATAACTGTAAAAACTAACAAGAATTTATTCTGTTCTCCAAAAAGTTACTGATATCTTGTTGGATGGCTAGAAGAACACAAATTCAGTGCCCAAACCTCTCCTCAGGGACATCCCAGCCATTCCATATATTAGTTAAATTTCACCACCAGGTAACTTAAATGAGAGCAACTAACCTAGTTAGTTAAATAACTTTATGGGGTATCGAATAGTCATATTCGGTGTGATAGTGGGCAAGTCAACAAGTACACTGGTGTATTGGATGGTTACCGCAAATTCTGGGGTGACTTTAGGAGAGGTTTTGAAATGGCTAAGCTGACACACTTTGACAGACCTAACATCACAAATTTACATCAACAAGAAGATTATTTAGACATCATTTTCTTTGCCTAAGACTTTTGCACAGTACTGTACATCTGTTCTGACAATCTCTGTACTGGCTTATTCCAGTAATGCCAAATGAGTGTTTTATAAGGCAGGCAAGTATAGCATATTAAAAATATAATAAAAGGGTCTGAGAAAAAGAGAGGTCTGTGGGGGCTTTCCTCAAATCCTGAGGTCATGGGCATGCGTATAGGAGCAGTGTAAAACTTCCCTGTCTCTGTGGAATATCACGATTGGGTTGCCCACTCAGATCACTGGAAACGGTTCGTATTGCTGTGCCGGGAAGTGGCCCTGGACTTCTCACGTCTCCCAGACAGACCATAAACAAATTAAGACAGCGGCATCCGGTTCCAGGGCTGCTCTGGATGCTAATGGAGCTGGGGTGATTCCGAGGGCTTTGCTTGTCTGCTGAGGCGCCGATGCTCTTGCACCGTGGAATCCAGCAGCAGCGGTTCTGGTGATTTCCTACAGATCTCACCTGTGGGAAAACAGCGGCAAAGAGACAAGCCCATCACCACCTAGGTCACCTCTGAGATCATTCCACTGGTTCCACTGGCACTTTTTTTATCATGACTGGAGTAATAGGTGGCTTCAGTCATTGGACAGCCAATGCGAAACCCTCAGCAACTGTGGCCCTCTGTTCATCCTCAGAATTGAAAAATGGCATCATTGCGCTGTCGTGTACCTATCTCATAACAAACATGCTCTATCATGGCACTGCCTATGCTGAAAGTCATTTTGGAGTACTTTCCCTGCCTGGCATGTACTTATCAAAAGAGCAAGTTTCCGGGAGTACAGCCCTGAAACATCTCACAGCTGGCAGCTCAGGAATCCAGTCTCCAGCATGTACAAAAGATGTATGGTAAATGTCTAAAGCACACTCTAACAGCACGGAACATATTGTTATGCACCATTAAACTTTCATTCGTTTTACATACACAGTTCCATTTCCAGTAAAAATAACATCAGAATTGTCTGATTCGCCTAAGAATATAGAATTATTGTCCTGACCTACTGTGAAAATAGCTGTAACATTTTGTTCCATGTTTTACGGGAATTACCACAGAGTGAAATTCACATGTACTTCTCCCTGTGAACACACTACAGAATGAGAAATGCTCTCCATTTAGCTATCGACCTGTGCAAAGCAGTTTTAACATATTTTTAAACTTGTTTCGGTTCAAGTTTGTTTAATTTTTCGAATGAACTACTTTTATTTTGCACGTTACCTGGAAACCCCAGGGGAAACACACCCAATGAACATCTGATCATATCGGAGCCAACCTGCCAAGCATACCCAAATCTCAAAATGAATTAAGATGATTGTTATAATGCTGGGATGTTTAGGGGAAAAGTGCGTTAGTGTGGACCTGCGGTTATATACCCACGCCAGGTGAATCGTTTCCGGAATGTTTGCCAAGCCTGAGCCGTGCCAGTCGGCGCAGCCGCATCACGTGGGCGCATTCCTTATAGTGACTGTTTTATTCTTTGCGTGCCAATTCCAGCAATCTCAGCTCAACCTGTTTACCCAGTAATTACCTAGTTTTGAGGAGTAGGGGAAGCGGCAAATGGCAGCTACCACCGGAATTTCAGCCTTTAGGCTTGTATAATTGCGGAGTTGTATGGTCTGGCGTACTCAGTCGGACGAGGTGTTTGTTGCTTTTGCAACTCTTGTTTGGACCCATGCTTCTGTTTAGCTTAAAAACAACACGAAACGGATTTCTAAAGAGTAAACCACGCACGTTGGAAGTCGGTGCTGAAGAGACTGTATATTATTCTAAGTCCTAGCCACTGCCCGTCGCTAGCAATGAGTTCAACAAAATGCATGGTATTTACCGAGCAAGCTTCCTAATAACACCGTTTGCATACAAGAGGAAGTGCAGGAAGGATCGCCGCGAGACCTTTTTGCGATCCACGCAGTCCCAGACCCCGACAATGACTTGGGCAATCAGCCGCTAATGGACTACGCCGATCTCTAATCGCCAGGACAATCTGCGCTTTAACGCGTCCCGTCAACGCAGCAATTCGCCGAATACGAGTCACTCAGACATTAAGGCATGTGGGGATTTCGGAAAAGAAGACTATTTGGCTTTATTTATCCGCCAGTCGTCGTAGCGTTTGTGTGCTGTGCCCAGAGGTAAGTCCCCGGTAGCCTAATAAACTGCGCGGTGCGGAGGGCTGCCCGCTTTGCAAAGTGAGACTGACCGTGATTATTCTCTCCTTTAGCGCCAACGAGCCAGGGAATATGTCTTTTGTAAAAGAGACAGTGGACAAACTGTTAAAAGGATATGATATTCGCCTTCGACCGGACTTTGGGGGTAAGTTGCTTTATATCGGCTACGTGAAAGCAATTCGTTCCCGTTGAAACATTCGCTTGTTTCAGCAGTGGCACCCTTTCAAGTCATTTAAAGATTTCGCTATTTTAACCCTGATCGTGCAATAATTACACTTTTCAAAATGCCTGTTTCAGGTGCCCCGGTTGCTGTTGGCATGAGCATAGACGTAGCAAGTATAGACATGGTCTCAGAAGTCAATATGGTGAGTGCAGTGGTCCTCTCATTTAATAAATTACTTCACATATCCATTCATTACGTTATGTATCTGACCAAGTCACTATAGTAACCTGCAGCGTGTTTTCAAGGAGCACAAAACCCCACTGCAATAATTTCCATGTCTCTTACCTGATTTAGTGATATTGCTCAAGGATGATGGATGGGGCGCTTAAATTGTCTCTGGGAATAAGTTTAGATCCGTATACGTGTATTGTGTGAACTATGTAGGATCGCAGCAGACGAAGATGCGTGGCCGTGTAATAGCCAGGGCAAGTGATCCACCCCATAAACCTGTGGTTATAGCAAATTAAATTAAAACTGTTACATTTTAAGATGATTGACGGTGCATCGATCATAAACTGTTCTGCTTTTGTGTGTAATCTATGCAGTCGTTCAACATCTGAAGTGAATCTGCCTATCAGTGTGTGCAGCGTAACCCTTCAATAGCCTAGCAGACCCCTGGGGCCCGCCGTGGACATGTGTGGGCTGCAGACCTGAGAAATTCAGGCGATCCGAAGGCTTTCTGCAGTTTTTTTGTTTTTTGGCACGGCCGCGACAGCAGCCGGTTGAGGCGGAGCGCAGTCGGACCCGCGCCATAGGCAAACGCCGAGCACGTCCGGTCCTGTCCCAGACCAGGCCGGGCGATCGTCTCCTGGGGCTTGCAGATCCAGTCGCTTTTGCGGAATGGATCTCGAGTTCACGGACTAATTAAAACTAATTTAGAGGGAAATCTCTCCTTGTTGGCACCTGTCCATTAAGGCCAAATGTTTAAGGCGTCACAGCACTATTCTCCATACATAATTATCAAGGCGCAACCCCAGCACATACTGACGTGGTTCTGGGCAATAAACTAATACGCAAACTTGTAGGAAAACTTGGAAGCGGGATCTCCGCATCAGCATTTTATCAACTTTCTCTCACAGTAATATGCAGTACAATTAGCAAAGATGTTGCGTTTTGGTAAGAATGGCTCATGTCCAGTAACGCAGCCTCCTTCAAGGTAGAACATTAAGCCTTATACAGGTCTAAAGGGTAACGCGTAATGCAATGCGTTGCATTTTAAAGCACGAAGACAGGTCACAGCGAAGTTCACACGGAATGCAAAAGCTTTATTGGCTGCGCTTCGGCAGTGTTGATTCTGACGGGTGGGCGCTGTGGCTCTCTGCGTTGGGACTCTGTGCTCGTGATCGGAAGGTCGTTGGTTCACATCCTGTGATTTCGGAGTGATGTCACTGTCGGGCTCGTGAGCAAGGCCCTTAACCCCCACTGTTCTCTGGGCCTGCTCTCTGATCCTCACCTGTACTTCGGTTTGGAAAAGGCGTCTCCTGGCTGAAAGAAGATAACCGCAGGCCGATTGCATTTGCTGTCCGCGGTGCTGAACCCGCTCAGCGCTCTTTCCTTCTGTAATCTCATATTCATTCTCATGCTCTGTAACGCAGCGTCACTGTACGCATGTTTAGCGTGCGCATGTTGTAACTCAACGCCAAACCTTTCATTTAAACCCCAAATAAACAATCTCCTGAGTACCTGTACTTTGTCCGGACGAGAGGCGGGTCGTGTTAAACTCGTCGGGGTAATTTCTGCGATTGAGGATCATACATCTACGCAGCTGGATCATCGCTCTGTAATAAATCTGACATACAGTTAATGGCAAATAATTTTACCTATATAAAAATATACAATGAGAGAGCCCGGCTGCATTGCAGAGGTGAATCGGGGTAATGATTTTCCCTTTCCCTGACCGTCAGCGTTTCCTTATGCATCTTTGATAGGTTTTCTTAACGTTCTGTGTGGCTTAACACGGTATTAAAGTGACGTGATCAAAGGTTTCTGTGATATCGCTGTCGGTTTTGCTGCCTGCGAAAGTACATCCAGGTTGGAAAATGAATTAGTGCATCACTGCCTTTTAACAAGGCCCGGTGATTCATGCATTTTGGACACGTTGCGCGATTCGTGAAATCGTTCAGTACTGAATGTTTAAAGCCTTCTTCAGGCGTGGCGTTTGAAGTTTAAATATACAAATAAGACAATCTGATAGTTACCAGCAGGGCAGATTGATATTTGTCCAAAAATCAGCGGACTGTTATTTAAAAAAATTCGTAAGTTGCATTACATTTTTCATATCTATGAGCCATAGCATTAATATAACCTGTACGAACCTGTACGAATGTACTGTCATTAAGCAGAAATATTAGGAATGTACTTAACAAAACACCTCAGATTCCGGTCTTAATGGGTTTGTTCCTGGAATGTTTTCATGGTATTTTATATTCATGAATTACAGCAGCACAGACGCTGGTTTATTGGCATAACTCGAGGCATGAAGTCAGTGGCTAAAACTGGTGGAATCCGTCTCCATTTATTTTGCTTGAAATATTGGTGGGATTCCCCCTAAACTAGACCAATCCGTATGTTGTTTATTGTTATTCTAGTAGTGGGTCTGAGCAGTTGAAACATCCGTGTTGCATTTTGGTAAGTAGTGCAGTTTTGCTTTCTGGTGCCCTGAACGCTGGTGTCTCCGTTTCTTACTCATTTTCTTAACACCAAAGCTTCATGGGAAATCGAGGCTTGGGTATCAGAGGTGGTAAGATGTTTAGCTAATAAATAAAGTGTAGAATTTTATGTGCAGACTGTAACAGAAATCTTTGCCCATGTTGTTAAAGGGTGAAATGTTTTAGAAGATAAAGGATTTTCCTTCCTGGGGTACGTGCAATTTGAGATGTCCTTCAGGAACGCAGGACATCACCAGATGAATGAAGTTAAGTTCTTGGCAGACGTTGCCTTTAGGCACAGTGTAATGTGGCTTTATTGTAATGTGTAATGTGTACTTGTGTTTATTCTGGCAGTTAGACATTTAAGGGTTTCAGCACCAAAATGTAAAGGTCCAATATGAAATCTAGAAACTTCCAGGAAATAGTCGTGGTTATCTTCAGTGTATGCTGCAGGTGCCCATCTTCCCTTAAATCTGACCCATAGCTGTTTTATTGAAGCGATTACTGGAAATCAGACTCCAATCACCTGGTGTTTCAGGTACTGAATGGGTGCAAATTGTCCTCTCTGCCATGCACCCCTGGATCTGTGTATGTACTCCCCTGTGACAGACATGCTCTCAGTATGCCTATCTCTCTATGGTAAATGAACCACACAACTTGAATTGGTATTATTTCAGTACTAGATGCACCAGAATGAAAGAACAGAACCAGAAGAGATTTCAGATGTGGCCCAAATGGGAAAATGAAATGTTAAATTCAGAATCAGTAACTAGGTGTCTGGCAGGAGACAAGAAACAGGAGTTGAGAAGAGCTATGAAAAAATGGCATATTCAAATGATACACATTTCACCAGTGTGGTGTGCAGAAAGTAAACAGGTGTGCAGATTAATATATACAGTCTCGAGTGCTGTAAGTGTTTATCCCAACAGGTTCTGCATTGTCCCCTGAATGATTCAGACTGAAATGCTGTTCGACCTGCTGCTCGGTGTCATTTGTGATCGCGATCTGATTCCTGTTAGCTATAATTTATTCCTGTTTGAATAACTCGCTGTCATGGTTACGGCTCGGAGCTGGGCATCAGTGCGAAACGGCCGTGTGGGGCTAATCAAAGAGGCAAGCGGTGGCTTTGTTGGTTAGCCTGGACGACTCACCCTTTTGGGGCGAGCTGAATAGAATGAAGCGCACATTGGATTTGGTTTTTTAGCGAGACCCCACAGTTTGATCCCCAGCATCAGAGCTTGTAGCTGTGCCAAATTAATGCATGAATTAATATACATGTGCTCTCCTGTTCACACATGCATATACAATCAACCAACAATTAAGTCCATGAAAGGGAGGGTAGACCTCGATATAGCTCAGCAGTCACGGTACACAGGCCTGTATCTTCATGTAAATATGCTGGCAGAGTGGCTCTCCCTCATCTCCTCAGGTTTCTGTTTCTGGTTTTAACTCTGTTAGGTGTTGTTCCCCTGGCCGTCCCATGCTGGGCAGCCTTATGGGACAGAGCCGTGTCCTAAGCTGATGCCATGTCTCGGCAAATGAGCCCAAGGCCTCATTGTTTTTTCTGCACGGAGCGGCCGTAGCTGTTGGGACTCGGTACTGCTTGTAGCCTCCGGCCTCTCGTAGACGCGTCCCGAGGGGCGCAAATGAAAGGGTCACGTGACAGAGATCCAGCAAAACTAACAGAATTCAGGGTCTGGTTCTTGGGCCTTGTCGTTTAACTCTCGCCATGCATTTTGCCATCATTAAAAATTTCTTTCTCCCTGTCATCAAAGAAGTGTGGGGACATAAGGCTGCGCTTGGAGACGAGTTCTGAGCCAAAGCGTAGAGGAACATTGTTCCTCTGAACCCAGCATGATGTGGAGACCGTTTTACCAGAAACATGGGCCAAAGTGACCGGGCCCTTCCTTACCGTCCACTGCATGTTTTATCCTGTTAAAAATACACACTGAATCAGGTTGGGTACACGGAAGTCAAGGGGCAGAAATGTATCTCCTTTGCGTTGACCTGCGCTGAATATTTTTATGTGCTTGTGTCGCATGGCTGCAGGAAAGGTCTTTGATTTCCTTGACCTCTGCGTAATCCTCCGCTTCCTGTAACACACCTTCAGCGATGGAGAATCTGGGGTGAAATACTTCACTGCTCCTTTGAGGTTTTATAGGCATCAACATCCTCGTTTTCCAGTGTCCCACTGGTGTGTAACCTGCGTGCTGATTGGCTGCTCGTTGTATGGTGGATTTATGAGCGAAAGCCTCAGAGATGCTGTTTTATTGGATAACACTCCGGCTGAAGTTGGGAGAAGGGGGTAGCTGCAGGACTGGTGGATTGTGGGAGATGGCTGGTAGCGTCTTACTCCGTGGCGGGCTAGTCTGAATATGAAAACAGGGAGGATGGCTACAGGCATCTCTGAAAACAAACAGAGGGGGTGAAATCCAAAGCCAAGGATCGACTGAAGTGGAAGGCAAGCGATGGGCTGCTTAAGTTGTGGCAGGCAAACACTGACCAGGGACTCATGCAGTGAGATCCAGGGTGCTTTTAGGAGGGCTGTTTTAAAGGTGAAGCCGGGAGGGGGGGTGACCACCCAGTCTTAGCCACATGGCATTGTGTGCGTGGTGACTGCTGTCCGAAGTGTTGCACCTGGCACACGCCCACCTCTGTGTCGATAGAAGTGGCACCAGTCCTGAGATGAGCAAATACCATGGCAGGAAAAGTGAAGATGATACCAGCGTTATAACAGGTATCTGACACTGCATATAAGTGACTGAGGAAATGCTGAGGAACCAGGGAAACAAGCTGGATTTTAAGGCAGCATTTTGAAGAGGCTTCTCCCCCCGCCACCCCCATTCTTTTTGAGAGAGCAAGGAAGGGTGCTCCCGTCTACCACATGGCCGTCCCATCGGCGTTCGTGCCCATCTGACGGCTCTGCATCCCGGCTAGAAAGCAAGACACGTCTGCCAGTGTGATATCAGAATCTGTCACATCATACTGTGGTGGGGTAATCTGTGTGTCATTTTACCCTGTAATAAATTGGATCATGGGAGTGGAAAATGAGTTTATAAAATATGTAAATGAGATGGACCTTGGCTGTCCTGGGGGAGGCAGGGTCTCTGAACATGACAATATTGGAAACGCTAATATCATTTATCTGTAAGTCACTTGCCCTGTTGAATGATCCACCCTGCTGGTAATTGGTTTGTCTCTTAAATGCCACTGATAGTCCTTCTGATGTACTTCCTGGACCTAATTTGTGAGTTTGCAGCACAAAGTTTATGTAGGATCCCGTGAGATGCTGAGAGAACCGGGAAAGTGTTTCCCTGGAAAAACACTCTCCGGAGCAGAGATTGTCTCTCTGAAAGACAGTACGATTAGATCTATTATAATGAGCTCTCAGCGGAATGAAGGGAGCCAATAAGACCAATGATAATACGGCGGCCGATTCTGCCCTGTGCGCTATCGTCGGCAGCGAAAGCAGGCCCACCCCCTTGGAGTCGCGATGGAGTTCTTCATTTTTCCTGCTGGGAATGCTGTGTCCTGCATTATTCATCCTGGTGATCAGGGAAGATTATCCTGCATTGTGCTGAGGGGGGGGGAGAGTCATTAGCAGATGCTTAAAGCACAGCTAACACAGCTGGTCAGCGTAGCATTGAACCTCAGATGAACACTGACCACATCTTGGATGTCCCACCTTAGACATATTGATTTCGGGGAGGTGGATGAGGGACAGCCGAGAATGGGGCTGCCGACTAGGCTTAGTGGTATCCCCCCCAGGCAAACTTTGTCAAGGAAATACTGAAATATTTTTTAAATACCATCAAAATGCCATATACTGTGGTGTAAGGTATGATAGTGCTAAACGTTAGAGAGCTCCCAAGCCTGTTGCTAGCTGGTGGGCCGGGGTGCTGTGCTGCCGGCAGTAAAATTTGCCGATTGGTGGGGGTGCTGGTGATATTCACCTGCCAGTGGGCTGCAGTTGCAGCGGTAAAACTTCCTGCCGGCTAATCTTACCACCGCTGAATAGCAGAGCATCAGATTTCCGGGACATTTCGCGTCTTTCGCGGGTGTCAGGGAGTTGCTGTCAATTTGTGGGAGACTCCCAGTACTTCCAGGAGGGGTGGGACAGTCTGCCATCTAACACACGCTGAACACATGCCAATGAAAGAAGGGAACCGCTCACTCTGGGTCTCGGAAGCAGGTTTTAATTCATTTTGAAGGGCAAAATTTTATAAAACAAGTTGTTCTGACAAAGAAAATGTAATTATTGTTAAATAAAATTAGTTAAGAAATGTTGGTAAAAGTTTGTATTTTCTTGGTTTTGAGGGGTGGGGGGGGCAAGTTTTGTATCCTCTGAATCCAGCATTAGAGTCTTCAACTCTTAGAAGCTCTTGGACCCCCCCAGAATGTCTTGAAAAACTCCGGAAGCACTACAGCAATATGTGCTGGCTTGGGCTTCTGCCCTAGCGCACACTAAAGAAGTTGCTCCGCCGTTATCACACAGGTGCCGGGTTGATGCTGGAAAGCAGGGCGCCTCCTGCAGAATCGCTGAGCTGTTCCTCTGGGGAGGCTAAGGATGGAGTGCTGGAGGGCTGGAGGAGCAGCGACCCCGAGCAGCGGGCACGCCATGAGCCCCAAACCAGTTGCTGCGTGGGTGTCCTTCTCAGAACGTGTTGTCAAGGAGATGGTTCAGGGGACAGGCTTATTTAGATGCACCTCACCTTGTTTTGCTCGCCTGGTTATTTATAAGCTGATCGCTGTGTGAGCTCCCTGTAATTTTCCAATCGTGCTCCTTTACACAGCCTTTGCCCTGGCATTTTAAACACGTGTTTAGGGAGATGTTTGGACAGAGAGATGTAGTGGTGTGATCTTGCGGGCGGTTGGGCATAGCAGCCACGCCCCTCACGTTTGGGCTCCAAAGGAGCTTCACAGATGGATCCTCACTTGTTTTATTTATTTTTTTTGTCAGTGATGGCCAGAAGCCATTTATGCACTGACAGCATTACACTCAGCGCCCCCTAGGGGGAAGGAGGCTCAGCCCTCGTATAGAATTTCTGGTACCCTGTACCCTGTAAACGTTCCAGATCCCACAGGGTCAAAATTAAAAAGTAATACGGGGAGAAGATCTCAGCTTGCTTTTTTAATACCTGATGACATCTTGTAGATTTCCATGTCTCTAAGCACACGGAAAATGTGAAAAAGCGAAGTAGATATCTCTGCACAGGACTGATACACATAACTCATCCATGTACTCTTGCTTTGACATGCCTCATTCAAATGCTGATGCAAATGAAAATAACTTTGTATCGCTTTCCATTTGTTTCGGTCATCTGTTAAACCAAAGCAGTGATGGCCCTTACCCTAGGATGGCCATGAATAACCATAAAACTGAAGTGGCGCAAAAGCCACATGTTCACGAGGAGCAGTTTCATGAAGATGTGATCTCCAGCAGACCTCCGAGCTTCTCAGTGGAGGCCACCATCCACTGTGGGGATCTTTGATTTGTCCCATGGGGTGCTGAAGTCCTTACATCAAATCAGTTGGCGTTCTTTGTCACATTGCTTGACACGTGTTGGAGTACAGATGAGTGAGTTGTGCATAGTCCACAACAGCAACAATGAAGTTCAGATAGGAAGTTACAACAATGATAAACATACATAAGAGTAGTAATAAATAGTGTTAAAATTAGAATTTAATACAGTGAACAGAAATGACTACCACTGGATGCAGTGGCAGTTATACATACACTACGAGTGCAGCAAAGCCATATGTACCTGGGTGTGGAGGTTATGAATGGCAGTGAATGGGCTCATTGACCCACTGAGTTCTGCATTCTGATGGTCTGTCCTGGAGCGTGCTGGTTTGGGCCCTAACACTGCAGCACCATCTGCCTGATGGTCACAGTGTGAACAGCTTGTGGCTCGGCTCACTGGCATCTTTGATGATATGATGGTCCTGCCTGTCATGGGTCCTCGGGGGTGTATACTGTCATTCCCAGGCAGGGTGTCCCATGCTGTCTTGTGGAGCTGCCCCTTGGGGTGGGGGGGGGGCATTGTTCACTTCCCTGACTAAACCATTTTCGCATCACTCAGCTCTTTGTACCTCCCCACGCTGGCCCCCCACCTGCCAGAAATGCCAGTTTTCGGTGTTGCACTTCAGTCCAGAGAAACACCTGCTGACAAATGATCAAGCCTCCTCAGATTGTTCACTGCGAGTGACAGTTTCTCTGAGCATGAGACCATCGACTTAGGCCTGGGGTGAAATGGAACGGTGCCTCGGCCAGATAATGGACTGTTTGGGTGTCACAGAGACACTGAGAGCACTTAACCTTTTAACTGGCTTCACCTGTGGGGACTTCATTTAAATCCTTTAGTAATTCACTGCACCGGACCACATCAGCTTTGATAATTAAAGGTCGGCTTAGAAAGTCCAAGGAGCGACTCCCAGGTTTATGAATGAGACCAGCACCCTGGCGTGTTCCAGAACTCTCTTCACCAAGTTGCCTCAGTCTCCAACCTGAGAGACAAGACAGTAAACCTCAAGTGCCCCTACCCTAAGCGCCCCCCCCCAAGTTGGAAGCTCACCAGATGGATATTCTGCCTCGCTGTAGTCCTGCATCCCCGGCAGACGGCTTTGGCGATAGCGTTACGCAAATGGCGCAGTATTGGCAGGGGGTGACGTGCCCATGTGAGTGGACGCTAACTGGCAGTGGTGGCAGTGGGTGACACTTCAATATAAACCCCCCCTAGTTGGGGGGGCGGGGGGCAGCAGACACATTTACTGGAATTGTTGGGGTTTGGCACCGTTCATACATAGTTTCCCACTATGTTTTATATTCCTGTTGACTCTTTTGATGCTTATTTTCACCAAACTGCTTGTTTGTTCATTTCGTTGTCTCTCTCTTATTTATATGTCTGCATGTTTATTTATTTATTTATTAATAGGACATTTTATTCTCTGCCTCTATATTTATTCTCTTGATTATTAATTATTATTTGTTTATTATTATTTTTGACATTTTTGTCTTGACTTTAAATTGTATATCCCTCCACCCCTCCCGGCACCAAGACAAAGTCATTGTACTTTTTGTACATGATGACAAAAGAACAGTCAGCTTAAAAGCATATTGAGAAATAAATTAGGCAAACTTTTAAATGCAGTTTTTAAATTTCTCTGGCTGCTTGCCTTAGGCCCCCAGGGCCCTATGCATGACAAGCCAGGTGCCAGAAGCCAGGTCGGAAGATGGACGGATGAACAATACATCATCATACCTAAAATAGATGCTTTTATGCTCCGTTTCTTCACACAATCACACAAGTAATTTTTTGTCCTTGAATGGGACGCCTGGTCGGGGTCTGAAGTCTGGAAGGAGAGGGATGTCACGCTGGAGAGCCGGCCAGAAGAACCAGTCCGGGGCCTTACAGCGATGCAGGAGCACCTGCAACAGAGGCTTGGGCCCGATATCGCTGATATTTTATTTAAATTAATATATTAAAGTCAAATATAATATAGAAAATATTACCTTTGTGCCAGTTTTACTTCAGCGATGGGTGCCTTTGGGGAATCACTGCCCTGTAAGCAGAATAATATACTCCCTTTAATATAGGGGGCATTCAGTGCAGCCATGCCTTTGTTTCATAGGGGTGGATATCTCCTCATGCCAGCAGACCCTGCAAAAGAGATGCTCTGTTGGGGGGGGGCACCGACAGACAAAGTGCTCCGCTTCCAGGCCACCCCCAACGTGGCAAGATCGACACGCCACTTTTGTTCAGCGGGAGAATCACCGAATCAGCACCTCTGGCCCCATCGCGTTTTGCACACCACAGAAACGCTAACCTAAATCCGCCGCCTTGCTGGGATTCCCCGGGGGGGGGGGTGCTGTTGTGGGGTTGCCCTCTCACTTCTGTTTGTAGGTGCTGTAGCACCTGGGCTCAGAATTTACATCTGAAGTTGTTTGTCATAGTATCCTCTGCTTGGCTTGGGGGGGTGTTCTGGCTGGATATAGCCCCCCCCCCCCCAAATGACCTCTATCTTATGAGGGTGTTTGATACGGGGGTGGGGGTTACTCGGAGATGAGGCCACTAGTGGTGTGTGTGTGTGTGTGTGTGTGTGTGTGTGTGTGTGTGTGTGTGTGTGTTTTTTTGGGGTGGGCAGTGATTTTACAAGCAGAAGCTGAAGAGATGAAATATTTATTGCTGGAGCACCGAGCTCCTCATGAGGACACTGGCAGGAAAGGCTCATCATTTCATTACCTTATGTCTCCATGTCATGTGACACCCCCTCCCCCCTTACAGGTTACCCACAATGCATCTTGAGTTCCACCGCTCACCCCCAGTACATGTGGAAAGACTACATTCACATGTCAACTGTCCTCGATGTCGGTGCACTTGTGCAGAAGTGTGGCATTATCTGTGGGAACGGAGCTGTGCTTCTTTCTGTTTTCTAAATGCAGGTCCGCTGTTTATTATAGTTTTAAATTACCATGTTTTTTACAAACCCCTAGAAAGGGGAAAAGTAAACAGCACCAACCCCCCTGCGGCAGCCACAAAATGCAAAGGTAAATTTAAGCGCTACTACAAAGGTCAGCTGTGTGGTGCTTTTATAATTAACCTGATTTTTTTATTTACATATGGCAGCCTTTAATAGGAGCATTTGTGCCATGACTGCACACATCTGGTACTTAAACTTAAAGCTCTATAAGGTGGAATTTGGGTCATGCGTTATATTAAAATAAATTTGCCTTTTTTTGGCATTTCGAAAGCATCGTCACATTAAAAAGGTCAAGTGACAGGAGAACAGGAGGGAAAATTGATGGCATGGTGAGGTTTTAATTATTTTGTTAAAAAACCTCTTAAATGAGCCCCCCACCCCCTTCTTTCAGCCCCCACCATCTGAGATGTCACATGGACCGACATCTGTCACGTCCCCTGTAAACCCCGCTTGCGTTTGCGTCTTTAAAACACCTCTTTCGGGTGCTACATGGAAGCCACAGACATGCTTAAAGGGCCAGTTCCCCAAAACTGAAAACGATGAGCTTTACAGGGGCTTTACTGCTATCTGTCCATCTGGGTTGTCTTGCAAACAGTTGCCTAGATTTGCAGGTACCGGCTGCAGGAATGTCGGGCTTCTCCCAAATATAAGGGGACTGAATGACAGTCTTTCTGTGGTGATTAAAGTGCCGAATAATATATTAGAAAAATCCAACAGCAGTGTCTCTTACCAGAAATCATGACCCGGTTACTCATGATAATCCACAGACTGTGTAGTGAGCAGTTTAATGTACAAACTACTTTCTTCTACCGATCTCTACACCCCAGTGGCATTACTGCGCAGCAGATAGGAGCATGGGGATGAGCACCCTGACATTTCTATGGCCGGTATCTCCAAAGCTAGGCATCTCCCAGCAGAACAACCTAGAAGGACAGAAGCACTAAAGCTATGCTAAAACATTTCTTTTTTCAGTTTTGGGGTGAACTGCCCTTTTAAAGATCCCCCTCCCCAGCTCTGAACCACCACACTGCTGGGGTATAGATCCCACAAGTACTGGGAGACGTAAATGTTAACTGCAGTGTTTGGCTGATAAAGACATTTATCGGGAAAATGAGGGGAAGGTATGCAAGACAAAAACAGTTTCTGTTGGGACACAGCCAAAACCCCAGAACCCCCCTCTTCACCAAAATGACCTCCCCACTCAGATGGGGGTGTGACACATGTTCGTAAATTAGCCTTTAATTGGCCTTGTCGCGTTAACAGATTGCAGCAGACGTCTGCGGGGATGGCGTGCCGGAGCTTCTCGTCACCCCGGGCGAGGCGCCAAAAGCGAAAGCAGCGTTTGTATAAGTCACGTGGCACCAGCCGCCCCCATTAAAGTCGCGTTCGCACCAATCCGTGACCGTTCATTTGTGCCGATTACAATACATCACAGGAGGTAGCGCATTGTAAGAGCCGTGATATTTTAGACGTGTTTACGACAGCGGTATTTTTGGACCTCCCCCCCCATTGGGATTGATATTCGCTGGTATCTGGTGTGTGGACCATCTGAAGAATGATGTCATGGTTCCGTAAATCCAGGGTGGGGCCTTTACGGGCGGAATGTGGTCGGAAATTGCCTCAGTGCTAATGAGAGTGAACAATGCGCTGGCTACTTCTTGACATAAACTGCACATTTGGACACGGTGCCTGGTATCGTGACCTGTTTCAGGGGGCCTGCAGGTCAGAAAGTGAAGTAGCCCCAACAGCTTATGGTGTGCTGATGGTGTCAGCTTCCCGTATGGTGCGAAATCACAAACGCGTCACCCTGGGCAAGGTAAACCGGATCAGGACTTTAGTAGGAAAGCAGGAGGGAATTTCTGCACCAGATGAAAAGCATTAAACCCACAGTTCCGTCAGGCATCAGCCTGAAGGCTGAGCTCCTGTGTAATATCGGAGCTGATTACGGACATCCTACAAAACCAGCGGTAAATCACCAAAGGGTATTCAGCTGAACAGCCTGCAATGACCGTCCTGTGTTTCATTCCTTTGTATTAATTAGAATACAAATGTACAGAGAAACCGTGATGACACTAGTTACTCCCCTGTGACAGTGTGTCTTGTCGTTTTGACCTCATTTATGCTCGCAAACCCTATCAGCATTACAAGATTCCAAGATAATGTGCTTCATTTAGAGGGAAGGCTTCAGGACGTCCCAACTGGGGCTTCTGGAAGTACCACCTTCTTTTCCAGCAGCCCTAACGCGCGCCTTTTCCTGTCTCCGCGCAGGACTACACGTTGACCATGTACTTCCAGCAGTACTGGAGGGACAAGCGTCTGGCCTATTCTGGAATCCCGCTTAACCTCACCCTGGACAACCGCGTGGCAGATCAGCTCTGGGTCCCTGATACCTACTTCCTGAATGACAAGAAGTCCTTCGTGCACGGCGTGACGGTGAAGAACCGCATGATCCGGCTGCACCCGGACGGAACTGTCCTCTACGGTTTGAGGTGGGTCTCCCCTCCAACCATGGCAGGCCCAGGACCCTGATTCCCAGGATCCAGGACCAGATATCAGATGGGAATCCAGCCTGGGGTTTGAGGGAGAGCCGTGGAGGGGTGGGGGGCAGTGTGACAGAGCTTTTTATCTCCACAGAACTGCCCATTCATTCCAAAACCTTGACTTTCCGAACACGCCAACATTAATATGGTAAAATAGCTTTCAAGAATGACTGTATGCGACTCTGAAAGGAATTTGCCTGGATTTTGAGTCTCATAAACACGAGCCATTGATTTGGCTTAGTTCGGGCTTGGATTATTTGGGGCTTGGATTAGTGCCCCACCACCGTGGCTCCCCTCCTTTTGCCTGAGGTCCACATGACAATTTACTCTGTTGAAACAGCTGCTTTAAATCACATGGGAATACAGTCCGACTGGATTTGACACCAAGCTCACTAGAATTTCTGAGCCTCAGAGGTGGTGCTTTTGTTTAATGGTGCCACTCGGGCTTTACTGTTAGGTCTGAAAATCGATACTCCGAGCACTAGGCCTGGAACATTCACAGATTAATGCACACACTTATATGCTAATTTAGCCTCGCTAATGAAGCTATAAGATGAAGCTTCAGCTTCAGTGATGGATTCTAAATGGACTTGCAGATAGAATCCTGAGTGACTAATCAGAATATTACAATTATTCATTTAGTAATGTAGCATAATATAGAAAAAAGCAAGTAAAATATTTTTTATGTTAATATGAGATGGACTTATTTTTTAGTCATTTAGTATCAAAGTTGAATTATAGTTTTTACCCAGTTGTAGAGCTGGAAGTTTTATTAGAGTAAAGTTACTCAACTTCTGAACAGCACAACAGAACGTCTTCGCAAGAACTCGAACCGACAGCCTTTAGGTGGACAGTCTGTGCCTTTAGGCACTAAAGTTCACGTTGACATCATTACACAGCTGACTTTAGCCTAGGGAATTAATGGGGGCAAAGAAATGCCCCTAAAATCTGCCCCCATGATTTGGTAAAAAAGAAAGAAAAAAAAAACAAGCCATTTTTTAATTTCATATAATTTTCATTTCCGTGTCTAACACTCAGACAAACAGCATTGTCTTCACACTATGTACGTACATAACTGTATGTAACTGTAACTACGTATCACTATATAACACATTTTAGGTACCTGGCAGAGGCCAATTTTATTTTTTAATACAAGCATTCCTCCAAAAACAAACAAGCCGGTCCTTGCTGGGGGCATGACTATGGGCCGTCTGCTGACCCATGGCTTTGTCACCCACCTCCATCAACAGTTTTCACAGTTGCCTATGGCTGGGCAGTATATCGAAGTTTTACGGTATATCGAAATATTTTCAAAACGTTGACACAATTCCATTTGTATCGATATACCCTTTATTGTGTGTTAAAATTAGGGTTAAAAGATTTTTAAATCAATACTGTTCCTTCCTGGTTGTAAACAACGCAAGAGCTTCGTTCATAATGTTGCACAGAATCCCAGAAGTAACAGCTAAAATCAAACCTTTCAGTAAGACTCTCACAGGGCAGTTGATGGAGGAGAAGAATAGTTGGTACTCGTTTCATTTCATTTTAGAACATTGCCGAAGGTCCCATAGGTCAAAAATGTCATAATTTACAATGTTTGTTTTATGTTGTCAAAGGGATCGGTTTGCATTTGCAGCCGTAAATCGCTGCCATTCATTTTCCCGATTATTTTTAATGGACCTTCAGCATTTTCTAAAGAGGATGTTTAAAAAAGATCATGATGAACTTTTCACTTTATTTATTAAGTAATGCATTATACACATACAAAGGCTATTAAGGGCTAAATAAAAGTCTAAATAGTTAGAGCTGTCCCCAGCTTTCTCTCATGTACAAATGGTATCTTATACACACACAGATGATCGCACACCTCTCTTTGGATTAGCACTAGTATGCTTTTTACTTAGTCATGTTGGCACAAGCTGATGATTACTGTATGCATTTTAATCTGGGCTCATTTCACATTAAAAACAGAAACTTTATGCATTAATAACTATTTTTACAAAGTGCCCCCAAAATTTTGTAAATGCCCCCATTTTTAAGACAGTTGGGGCAAAAGTTGCCCCCTCTAATATTTTCGAAATATCCTGCACTGGCTGAGTTAAGCTACAATAGGCAGTAAATATGACCCAGGTTATATTATTGACATGGGTTTTCCTGCTAGGCTAAGTGTGAAAAGCTTCTCCCGTCGCATGGACCGATGGAAAGCTAGCTGCCCTATACATCTCATAATCAAAGTCCGAAGATCACTAATAAGGCGTCTCATTGAATTTCCCAAAATCCTTTGCAGGGCTAAGAGCTATGAGACAATTAGCCTGTTACTACAGGAGTTACGGTAATGGCATACAGAGGCCTGTGCTCTATATAGCAGCACTTACTGCATTTCTGACCCGGTGCATTTCTAATTGCATTTCGCCATACTGCCTGGTATCACTGACCAGTGAGGCACATGCTGAGTGTGTGTTTGGCAGTGAGATTCCTGTAGAGCCTGTCACTGGTTCTCAGATCTATACCTGTCAGGTGCTGTACATCCAAGGCAGGGGTTGTGGACTCCCTGTTGGGGGGATATCCCTGAGAGTCCCCCCCTCCCCACAGAAATTTAGGTGGAGGAGGCATGGTGCCAGGGGAGTGTGATCCTGCGGGACACAGAATCACCATGGAAGGGCGGCACGGGCTACAGCATTTACCAAGCTCCTCTGTGGGCAGTATCTTCCTGACAACATCACTGTGTCTACAGAATGACCCTGCTTTAAAAATGTACTTTCATTTGATAGCTTTTACATTCTTTTATGTTTATGTGCTCAGACAGCAGTGGCTTCTGATTTAATTGCTTTGGATATTTTATCTTCCTTGTGCTGTGGCAGGAGTTGTGGTATAGCAGCAGCAGATTACAGTAAATTCAGTGTTTTCCAGCTGCTTCTGAGACCCATGCAGGCCACGCTGATAAAAATGCCCAGGTCTTGTTAAGCACTGGTGTTCTGACTCCCAGCAGCACTCTCCAGCAGGCAGGCTGTAGCGAAGAGCTAATTAAATCTCAGAAGAAGCTGGAGGTGTGAAAGATTGGGGGGGGGAATCTATCTGACTGGAAACTGAGGGCTTTTCCTCGCTCAGGCAAAGGAAGGGAAGGGAACAGTGGCTTCACCTGTGACGCTTTGCTCTGTCCTTACACTTGGTATGTAATCATGTTACGTTTAGTGGTTGCAGTTATCCAGAGCGACATGCAGATGATGCTAATTACAAAGGTGCATTAGACCGAAAGGCAGACAAGGTGTTTAATAACCAAGGAAGGCCCAGTTTTGTCTGTAGGGACTTTGTAATAATCACTGATTGTTCCTTTCATTATTAGTTATGCACCAGCGGTGCTGGATCCCTGTTGCTTTTATAACAATAACAAGAACAACAACAATATCAACAACAACAATCATTTTTTAATTATTATTATTATAGCCCATCCATCATCCATCCATCCATCCATCCATCCATCCTCCAACCACTTATATAGCACAGAGTTGCCCATCCCAGGAAGCTTGTGGCAGGGGACAGCCTGGGTGGGATGCCAGTCCATCGCAGGGCACACACTTGCATGTTTTTGGATTGCAGGAGCATCCAGTTGTTTTTGCTCAGTTTTAATTGTAATTACTAATCCATTTGAATAGTTTTGCATATGGCAGCATATTCCCTGATTTCATTGTGGTCCTCATGGCCGCTCATCCAGCTCCGCCCCCTGTGTGTGTCACAGTGGTGACCAGGTGGCCGTATCTCTCCCGCCAGGATCACCACCACAGCTGCGTGCATGATGGACCTAAGACGGTACCCGCTGGATGAACAGAACTGCACTCTGGAAATCGAGAGCTGTGAGTAAAGTGACCCCAGGGGAGCTCCGTCAGCTTCCCCCCGCCAACGTGGCACCTGAGCTCCGCTACATTAGCACCACCCCGCGGATGCAGGAGACTCACCATTCTTTATTCTGACGTGGAATTAAGAATGAAATTCAAATAGTGTTACCACTAATCATCATAATAATAATAATAATAATAATAATAATAATAATAACCCGAAACACCCAGAGACGTTAAGTAGCAAAGCCCAGTAATCTACAGTGTCAGTGCTTTTAGTGCTGCATTATTTTTAGCTAATAAGTATCAAAGGTCGGAAATATCTATTTAAAAAGCTTGTTAGTCATCATATTTCACAAACAACGCATTTCAGGGTATTTTCTGAACCCCCTCGCTAACAAAATTTGGCCTGACTCGTTGTAATCTAATTCATTAGCAACGATTTGAAGTGTGGTGATTACCTCTACCTTCAAAAACGTGTATTACACTGATACAGCATTACATCTAATTAAATTCATCCGTGAAATTATTTGCTGAACACACCAGCTGCACTGAAACAATGGGATCTATGCTGGTATCATTTGACTGTGACAAACCAATAAGAGGAAATACTGTTCCGAAGTGTGTGAGACTAAAATTTAACGACAATATTGGTAAGAGAATATTATACACAGAAGAAAAATATCTCAGTACAGACCTGAAGGCTTACAACTGTTTTTGAATAATATAATGCTTTACATGACAGAGTGTAGAATTCAAACTGTGAGCCTTTGCTCATTTACTATGGTAAACGGAAAGGGGTGCCTTTGACAATTAGCAGGCTAACAGGAACGCGTGATGTTTTACGCCTCATTGTTAGGGTACCAATAATTAGTTCTCCAGTGTCCTTCTTGGTTTCCTGACCAGGGATTACAGATATTAACAAAACAGTGAAAACAGACAGTTCCTACAAAGCAAATGGATCAGTGAATAAGCCACCGTTTTGTTGGCTGCAGATGGATACACCACGGATGATATCGAATTCTACTGGAAAGGAGGAGACAGTGCTGTCACAGGAGTGGCAAGAATCGAGTTGCCACAGTTCTCGATTGTGGATTACAAGCTGGTCTCCAGAAACGTCGTCTTTTCCACAGGTATGGATCATATCACCTCTCTCCTGGTCTCGGACACTGACCCTCTTTTCCAAGTACTGAATTGTTACATCTAGAAATAGGTTTCCAGGAAATCCATTTCAAAGCTTACCTGTTTTTCCACTGTAAAATATATGAGGTTTTTTTTGTACGGGATCATTTCTAGATATCAGGCCCAGATTATTTAAATTCACGTCTCCCTAGACTTTTCCTATAGCAGTTGCTACTGATTCGTCCGTACCTTTTCATGTGAGGTCTTACGTTTTACTGACAGATTTTGCTCTCCAGTGTTTGCGCTTAAAATGCTTGAACATGACTTAATTTGTCGCTTTGTGACCTTGATAACTTTGTTAAGTTTCCAATAAAAGCCATTACTGTTTGTGTTCGGAGGTCCGCCCGGGGGAGCAGTCCCACGCTTATTTGAAAGGCTGCCTAATTACAGAGTTCACGTCTTCAATCGCCTTGGCTCGATATCGCCGAGGAGCCGTGAATGGAGATGGAGTGGCAATTATCCTTCCGTTTCCCATGCCTGTTTTTTCTTTTTTTAAAAAAACGCTCATCTCTCCATATGGGCGCTTTGTATTCATGAAGGACGAGATCCACAGAATAAATTAGTCCCATCGAAAGCTCCAAAACTCATGAAAACAAGAGAATAACAGAACAGTCTTATTCTTCACCTCTTAAATGAGTAATAATCATGAAAGCAGTTTCCTGGTTTTTTGCCTGTGTAGACTAACTGTGGGAGAGGCATTCAAAATACTAGGTTTAAGTGATGTTTTGCATTGGTAGGACTGAAGACTTCTCACATCCTAATTGTATTATAAATTTGTTTATGGTGACAAAGATTCATATACTTCAAAGGCCTTTTGTTTTTAATGTGTGAACCTTTAATGTGTGAGTGCTCTACCAGCGATCGTGTAGGCCATGCGCAGAAAGCTAGGTTATAACAAATCATGGTGTAATTTGAACTGCAGATGGTTGTTACCATGGTGACACACCCCAATCTATCCTGCCATTGCCATAGAAACATAAAGTATGCCCGCGTGTTCTTCGACACAAATAGCATTTTCTCCATTTCCAATCTTGTTTTCCTAGGTGCCTACCCACGTCTGTCACTGAGCTTCAAGCTGAAAAGGAATATCGGCTACTTCATCCTCCAGACGTACATGCCCTCCATTTTGATCACCATCCTGTCGTGGGTGTCGTTCTGGATCAATTACGATGCCTCCGCTGCCAGAGTTGCTTTGGGTACGTCTGTTGTCTTCTCTGCGTGTCCATGTGGCCCCCGGGCGGGATGAGTGCGGACACGTGTCCTGCTGTCTCTATCGCATGGCCTGCTCATGTGCGTTTAAGCCCAGCCGCTACGCTCGTCACCTCAAAGCAAACACGAGTATTGGCAGAGAGGCATAGCAGCCAGGGTGAAGTTCATCATTCCCAGCTGAGTTCTGAACATGCGGGGTCACCCAGGTGCAGAGCCTGTCCCAGAAACACAAGGCAGGGATTAACCCAGGACAGGATGACAACCCATCGCAGTGAACTTACATTCACACCTTATAATTTTGTATTTTAAAGCCCTGACTTTGACACTACTGAAAATGGGTGCGCTAAGACAGATCCTGGGTGTTGATATCACCCACGTCTACCGGCTACCTCCACTGCCACTGCAAAACAGGTACAAGGGAGTGTCCCCTGGGGGCAAAGTCATGAGTCAGACGCCCCCACCCTTTCCCGGGCCGTAGCCTGCTGGCATTTTGGTCTGTGAGTGGGTCTGTGTGTAAAGAGGCTCTCTTAGGAATTGGTGCCCCCGTTGTAAGGTAAAGGAAAGGGTCTGGGGGGGCGGTCAAAGGCCAGAAGACTCCTTTGTAAAAGGCTGTTCCCACAGAGTCACCAGGCAGCCAATGCAGGCAGTACAGCCGATGCAGCGAGTACAGCCGATGCAGTCAGTGCAGCCAGCAGTTAGCTGTATCTCCGCATAGCAGCCAGCAGTTAGCAGTTAGCTATATCTCCGCATAACAGCCAGCAGTTAGCTGTTAGCCGTATCTCCGCATAGCAGCCAGCAGTTAGCCGTATCTCCGCATAGCAGCCAGCAGTTAGCCGTATCTCCGCATAGCAGCCAGCAGTTAGCCGTATCTTCGCATAGCAGCCAGCAGTAACCCACAGCATCACCTCAAGCAGTAACTTTGCTGTGATATTTTCACTGGGCTGTTTTTCATACATGGTTGAGAATCACCTGTTTTTGTTGTACAGGTAAGTCTATAGTTCAGTTATCACATGCAAAAACAGAAAAACACTTAGACCATGGGTGATAAACAAACAAGGCATTGTGAATAAGAATGACCAGCAGAAAGCTGAGAGAGCTACTGTGGCATGCGCTCTCTGGCCTGGAGGCCTGAGCCATGTCCTGCTGCGCTGCCAGCACTTTAACCCCTATCTAATGGCAGGAGAAAGGTAACAGTGACACGTACAGCGGCTGGAATTAACTGTGCGCTGGGGATCCCTGCTGGCTCTCTCACCAGCCTCATTTTTCACACCACTAACCCCTACCCTGTAAGTAACCTTATGCTGAATTTAATCAGCAGGTATCTTCCCTAATAAACAGGAACACCCGTTATCAGCTATCTGACTTCTCTGAGGTCAAATTATAAATGCAAATAAATAATCCCCAGTAATCAGATGACCTCTACTGGGCAAGCTTGTGGGCGATAAAATGGAAACCTGTCTGACTTTCCTTTGAAAGGTCAGTTTGTGGTGGAGTCACATGACCTAGTAGCTTCTAGCACCTGATTGGTCACTTAGAATAACGGAAGGTGTGGTCTTTTACTATTTCAACAGCAAGATTTTGGGCTGTATGAATACTAATCCTTTAAAAGAAGATTATTAATAAAATAGTTGTGATTATTAAGACCCCCCTCCCCCAGCCCGCCCCAGCATTGTGTTCAGCAATCCGTGTTTCACACCCCCACGCATTTATCACACCAGGTTTATGTAGGCGCCGAGAGCCGCGCATGGCCAGCTGGCCACTCTCCCTGCTGCTCAGTTGTGTTGCAGGGACCCATCCGTCGCCTGAGCAAGGACTGGCGCAACAAAACAAAATGCGACACGATTGCAAAGTCCCAGCCACTGTTTTCAGGGTAGACGCCTGCGCCTTACCTCGTTAGTGCTGCATTATCATTAAATAATACTCTCAGCCTCATGAAAAATTAGTGCCGCTGTTTACTTTTCGATTGTATTTTCCGCTGTTGAAATTACATGCACCCTGCTTATATAATCAGACACTTAAGTGCAGACATAATTCAAAGCCGGGGACATCCGTCTGAATACTGAATACTGCAAGTCTTTAGCATCAGGCAATGCGCCTGCTTCAGTCAACTGCTTGTTATCCTCTGATTATCCTCGAAAAGAATTCAATAATGTCCGGTGCTTTCCAGAAGGCTTGATTAATATTATTCACTAAACAGAGCAGAGTGGACTCTAAGTGTTTTGTAAAACAAGTAACACTGGTTACGGACATGGAGCAGGAAATGCATTCATTCTGCTGTTGGACCTTCGGTTGGACCCTTGAAGGCCACTTAACCTGAATTGATTCAGTCTAAAGCACTTAGGTGTGGTAGGCTGTTCTCTCAGATATGAGTAAAATATAAATGAGAAAATCACACCATTTGTATTACTTGCCGAAGATGCAATTAGAACCACACTGTTTAGTTGCTAAGTCATTGCAATAAAAATATAAATTATTACGTTTACGTAGCCCTGTAATTGTAAAACCACAATGTAGACATTACAAAAATATCTTTAAAAAAATCTGTGTTATAATGCTTGCAGTTAGGTAACTAAATAATGTGTCACAACAAGCAGTCATTAAAAACACACGCCGACTAAATGCTGATGGCCGCTTAGCATACAGGGCTATTTCCGATGGTTATACACCAGGCCCTTTGGAGCTAAATTTAGCCACAAAAGCTGGCTGAATCCCATCTTCTGAACCAAAAGCCAGCCAACAGGCATCTCCCGGAAACGAGGCGGTGAAAGCCTACTCTCGATGGCCCGCCCCTCCCATGGAGGAAGGCCTGCTTCAGCTGTGAAGCCCTGTGGCATCATCTCTCTCTGCTTCACTTACTCTCACATACTGAGACCCTGTTTTACTGCTTGCCTTCTTTACTGCACTGTGGACATAATACAGACAATTCAGTATATACTGAAAGCAACACCATGTGATCTATAGTAAAACAAAAATCATGATTGGCGGTAGTTTTTTTCCATAGTGTTTTTGAAGGGGCCCTAGAGCATAGGACAGAAGGCAGGGGAACACCCTGGATGGGATGTCAGTCTGTCAGAGAGCACACACTTGTACAGCTTAGAGATGCCAGTTCACCTACCTGCATGTCTTTGAACTGCAGGAAGAACCTGGAGTACGCAGAGAAAGCCCCACACAAAGCACTGGGGTGCAATTGAAAGCCCCAGAGGAAATGTTCCTTCATGTTTAGACAAACATAACGAATGAATTTAACACTGTTTTTGTGTGAATCAGAATTCCTTAGGAATCTATTTCATATTTTGTTTGTTGACTGTAGCTTTTGTTCACATCAAAGTCAAGCTCAATTTTGCGAGCAATAAAATCTGAATTTATTTTGTGTTAGATTGATCACATTTGATCCCTTTCAAGAATTCTGCCATTATTTGTAATATTGGTTCATCTTTTCATAGTGGCAGTAATTTACCAGAAACTGAGTATAGTTGGGGGAAGGGGGGGGTCCATTTTGAATGTAAAAGTCACAGCATAAGAATGTCATTTCAAAAATGTGTTGATTAGCAGAAAACGTGCTGTCATGCAGAAGTTAAGTGCGTGTGACAGGAGGGGGCGCTGAGACTGGAACTACAGTGAGAATTTGCTGAGCACAAGAATTTTACTCTCCATAGATGGAAAAGTCAAAGGGTGAAGTTTTGCAGAGAAAGACTGCAATTTCTCTGTTCATGGTGCACGTAATACAATTTCTTTGCATAAATATGCACCAGGACGTGATGAACACAATTAATGCAAATAAAAACTCAAATTGGCTGGAACTCACATTTAAATACTTGTCAGTGCAAGTTATTTGGCATATAATATTGGATTGAATTGGATTTGGATTTAGCGGAACATGTAAGCGGAGGTGAGTGTAACTTTCGATTTTTTACATTTTCAGACTCAGCTGCTCTTGTGCTGTGAGATTTACCGCTATTTGGAGTCACGGGGTGATGGATGTGGGATCCGATCCAGCTAAGCCTGGTACGCGTGAGGATTCCCCAGAGCAGTACTTGTGTGAGGCTAACCCTGTCTGGGTTTTCCCAAAATCGCCATGTTCCTGACCCCGCAGGCCGTCACTGCAAAGGGGCAGAAAGATGGCTGTGTCATGTCACATTTATCTAAGAACATTCTTATTCTTGGAGAGGTTCCTTCTGTTTTCATAGATATTTCAAATTTAGTTCCTTGGGAAAGAGGTGATGGATTTATTTAGTTTGAATTAAATTGTTAAATTGTTAAAAATTTAATTTTTCAAATGCAAAGAATATTTTTTAAATGTGCAGAAAGCTCCCCTGCTAAGTCTGCCACTATATTTTGCTGTGATAAAATGAAACCTTTACAAAATTATAATCAGTGAGTGACTATGCTGCCCGGCCATTGTTTTTAAAATAATAACATATTTTACTCTTTCTTTAGAAAGTTCTGGAGCAGGTTCTGAGGCAGCTTGCATGGTCTTACTCATTAGGAAGGTCCCATATGGACAGCCCAGAGGTACTATGTGCTACAGCTCAGCGTGTGCTTAGGGAACACCACTAAATTCCCACCCGGCCACAGAACACTAACAAAGCTACGACTGCAAGCGAGCCGGGCACTTGGGTCCCGATCCCAGCGCACCAGAGGATCAGTCCGACCGGCCGAGCACAGAGAGGATGGGGGGTGGTGGGAGATTGAGGTTATTGAGCGATTGCTTCATAAAAGGGTATTTATCCTCATAGCTAGCAGTCGCTTGATGAAGAAGGACCCACACATGTGTGAGTGGCCCTGTGATTAAATTGTCCAAAGTACGCTGAAGGACAGGCAGTGATCTAGCCCCCTTAAAAAAAAGAAAAAGACCCATAAAGAATTTGGCCAGCGGCAGGCAGGCCTGGAAGGCGGACAGATGAATACGCAGTCTGCTGCCCACAGAGCCCGCAGCAGAAGCAGGCAGCCTGTGCTGTAATGTAGCCATAAATCAGGCCCGGGGCCAGATTCCTGTCGCTATGTTCTCCGACATGGCCGGTGTTAATCTTTTGCACCCTACGTGTGGGAAACATTTGGGGAGGGGGTGTGCAAAGGTGGTAGGGACACATGGGTCTTGATCGTCAGAGAAACAAAGTCTTCATTGAAAAATCCTATGACAGGGAAGTGAGACCTTCGTGAGCAGCGTGTAAGGTGGGCAGTGCATAAGGTGAGCAGTGCATAGGGTGGGCATTGTGCAAGGTCAACAGTGCATAGAGTGGGCAGTGCGCAAGGTGAGCAGTACATATGGTAGGCAGTGCGTAAGGTGAGCAGTGTATATGGTAGGCAGTGCGTAAGGTGAGCAGTGCGTAGGGTGGGCA